>CM035427.1:65520919-66053419 GCA_020310875.1 Ceratopteris richardii | reverse complement strand
ATAGATAGCCTTCATGATAAATTGTGTCCATCGTAAACTTTGTCCATCACAACGACACGATAGACAGCTCCCCACCACGAGGGACCTATCAATCGTGATAGCCAGCCCTTGATGGACATCCTATCCATCACGGTAGATAGACCCAATCAATCATGAGAAACAGCCACTTTCGAATAAAAATTAGGGTTTTTTAATTTTGTGAATTTTGAAGCTATTTTGTTTTTTGATATTTTTGCAAGCAATTGGAGTTAGTGGTTACGCGGCAAAGCAAAAGCTAACTAGAAGTCAATCAAGCTTGGGGAGCACACTTCGTGGGCATTGGAGCATTTATAGGAGCACCAAACTCGAGGTTGGAAGAATTTCTAGCCTAGCCTAGGTGCGATTAGAGGTATTGATTATTTAGGGTTGCGTCTGACATGAGTCAAGTACAAGAAAACCTAATCAATCAAGTTCAAATATAGCTAGATCAGTATAAGTTTGAAAACCCCTAAGTGAAAGGAACATAAATTCATCGATGACACATCCAATTGCACTATAACTCAGTTATACCTAACAATGGGACTCATTAGACAAGGCTCCATACAAAAAGAATAAGTGATTGTGACAAAGAGCACTGCACCCTAGATGTACTTGGGAAAAAGTGGTGTAATAGACAAGGCACACGAACCTCAAGGCAAGTAGGCACTATAGCTCAGTGGTGAGTAGCACCTCCTTTAATGTCAATCTGGGAAGACATGAGGATGGTATGAAGACCTCGAGGATGGTATGAAGACCGCGAGCAAGTGATGTGCACAAGTGGTGATGGTATGTCAATCCAGGGAGACATGAGGATGGTATGAAGACCTTGAGCAAGTGATGTGCACAAGTGGTGATGGAGAAGCATACAAGCATGCACACACGTACACACACACACACACACAAGTAAGAACAAAGAGTGGCACAATGGAAGCATTGATTAAGATCAAAAGACAAATACAAGAGCTCTTCTTAGTTCAAACTACAATTTGTTCTCCCCAAAAATGAGCTCTCTAGCTCCTTTTATAGTTTTTGGATAGCTAGTAGTCATGTCTAGACCTAGTGTCCGGCCTAGTTAAAAATTAGGTTCTTAGACTATTTTGGAGGCTCAAATGAGCTCTAAGAATTATGAAACTTGATACATAAATACTTCTAATACTCCTGAAGCTTGAGGACTCCTTGATTTAGACAAAATGGAGTCTAATCTACAAAAAACGGTATTTACTTCTAAAAATTAGACAAAAGGGACTCTAATCTGTCAAAAACGATATTTACAATGTTTATGTACTGATGAAAATCACTATTAAAAGGGGATTTGCTTGGGAAAATTGAATGGCCTATTTACCGGATCTTCGTCGATTGCTTTGTCTGCTTGGCCTTTCTCTTTACTCTGAGTCTGTATGTCAGCTCGCTTGTCTTGAGATGCCATGACTGCTGCCAAAACTCCCCCCTCTCTCACGTCTATCATCCCTGACAGACCCTTGCTGAGTTGAACGTTTGATGTAATATGTGACCACATCTGTGGCCAAGTGATGTTCTTCAAGCCTCAGTCCTTTGGCTAGATCGATGAGTAAGGCATCCCAATCGACTGGTTGGGATATGTCCGGATGTGGCATACGCAGCTTATCTGATTGTAGGGCTTGATCCACAGCAAATAAGTGTAACAGATGAGAGGGTCTGGGAATGAATATTTCTGATTGATACTCCCAGAACCCTATGATAAACATTTCTTCAAACGTCTGTTTGAAGCATGCTGGGAGATATTTGACACGAGCGTGCCACACATATACAACATTGACGGATGGGGTGGTGCTCATATCATAGACTAGATCGAGGTTGCCTTCATTGAAGCCTAGGGCCGAGAGGTGAGGTTCTTTAATATTTTTGAATGTACAGAATGTGACAAGTATGAGTTCAAATATTTTAAGGCACATCTACTCCATTACATCTGGTACATTCTTGAACCTAATTCCCCAATGCAGAATGGTGGAAATCATATATGCTACTATTGCAGGACCACACGGCGGTGCCAGATATCCATAGTTGAGCCACTTGTCGCATCCTTTGGCATTCCTTATGGTGTTTGCAAACTCAGGCCATGAGCGCCGTCGAAAGACAGGGCAATAGCAGGGGATATACTTAATGTACAAGGGCATGTTATTCCATGTGCACACCATCTCCAGGTAGGTTTTTAGTAACTGTATTCTCCATGTAGGCTGAAAGATGTTGCCCTGTGTGGCGCTCAGGAATATCTTCTGGGGCAAACTGGGTTGCAAAGATTGGCTCCTTGGTGGTGCGGTGCTTGATCTCTACATTATAATCTGGCATTAACACACAAAATGGTACATATTGATCGTCAGAAGTGCTAATCCATCGATGATGAGATAAGTTCTTGAAGTAGTCGGATTTGATTACAACATCTTCCAGACGAGACATGGATTCTATCTGAACCACCACTTTGTCATCATGACTGGGGCAGACCTTTTCTAATTTTTGCAGCCATTTCGGAGCTTCAATCTCAAATGTATCGATCCCTTCCTCTGTTTGTCGGCCTCCAGGTGCAGGCATGGGTAATGTCTCTTTTACTTCAATCGGAACAGCTCTTTAGGATCTAGCTCCACCATGGGAGAAGGTTGTTGTTCATATTGTAGAAGTTTACTTTGCAAAGCGGCCACTTGTGCTTTCAATTCTATTACCTCTTCAAACGTGGTGGTTGCAGGTGCTGCTTCCTTTGGTTCCTCTCTTTGACTAGCCAATTGCTTTCGTAGTTCATCACACTCTTTTTCTAAGGCATCATATGCCCCTAGGAGGTCTGCATGTGTATCCAATATTATTTGCATGTTGGCTAAAGGGAGAGCTTTGGACCGTTCTAGGTCAATCTCTTTAGGTGAACCTTCCATCACCACTTCTAGATTTTCTTCATTCTGTTTTTGGAGTCTTTTGTTCTCTTCTAATGTTGCTAACATGTGTTTTCTCAGTAATGCAAGGTTATGGCATATCTTGAGATTTTCTGCTTGTTGGGCACGTAGCATTTCCTCGAGGTGTTGTGCTTGTGTATCTGGTTGGGGGGGATTGGCCACCAATTCCTCATATTGTCTTTGTAAGATATCATGGTTATGTTGCAGTTCCATCTTCTCCTTCTCCATGGTCATGATTCGTTCTTGTAACTTCTCGTGGTCTTTAAATAGGTTCTTATGCTATGCATCTAAATGCTGATAATTCTGTTGTAACTAAGAAATAGATTGATATAAAGTATTGAATACATTATTTACAGAGGTGGATGCTAGGAAGGTTTGGAATGCAGGGGGATGGGGAGGAGGGTGTCAGATTCTGAGAGTTGTGAGGGTTGACCCATATTGTGCGCTTCACTAAGGGTAGTGGAGACTGTGGAGGTAACAGTAGAGGCAATGGTGGTGGTGGTACGAGGTGAGGCAGGTGGAGTTGGAGGGGAGGGTGGTAAGGATGGTGATGGGGTTACACTTGACAAGTGGGGTCCTTCAGTATGTTGAGTGGAGTGTGTCGTGGCGGTGGTCGTGGAAGTGGTACCATGTGGTTTTGATACTATTATATGTATATGCTTTCTTGATCTTGGAGGGCGTCTCTTGTGTCTTCGTTCAAATCTCTGAGAGTGGGCGAGGGCGGTGTGCAGAGCCTCTGGCATCCCAATGCATCAACGAGCATGTCGAGGGAAGCTATGAGCTAGTCATCCACACCTTCTTCTTCAAGTATCTGGTTCATTAGGGCCTTCCCAGATGCCAAGGATAGTCTATGTTGTTCTTGAACCAGGTTCATAGTATCGTACAATCTTTTTATTTGTATTGTGTATGTTGGGGCTCCCGCGAGTTCTGGTATAACATGTTGCACATATTCATGCTCCTCTTCATCAGGTGGTCCTTCTTGCTCTTCATCTTGTTTCTCTTCTTCAGTCTCCTCCTCATCTTCCTCTACTTCGATTATGAATGGTTGAGTTTGGTCGGGCCGGTCCGTGACTGTTTGTTATCCACTTAACTGCTCTACTTCGATTTCCAAGTTGGCTGCATTGATCATTCTGGCTACTTCCTCATCACTTAAATCCTCAAGTGTGAAGCCATGAGGGAACTCTAGATTTGTGGGGATTGGTGGAAAGATAAGATTAGGTCCCTCTGCACTGTGCCTTGGTAATTGGATGGTGAATGGTCGTACTCGCCTTTGGGATGGGGGAGTCATATCTGGTGTCAGTGTGGCGTCCCTTGCCTGTGCACATGGCACCTGAACAGTTCATCTTATTTTCTTTGATGGGGCCTAGTGGCTGATGCTCTGCGTTGAAATTCTTGCACCCTAGTCCAAATGAGTGCCCTTTGAATTGGCCATGCACCAACACACAATTCTAATAAGTGCGCAACATCCATATAGCACTCACTTCTGTTTCTTATACCAGCGTTGATGTGCAAGATGGATCAGGTCGATAATCCAATATGGCATGTTGATTCTCAGGTTCAGTGTGTCTGCCAAGTATAAGCTAAACCAGATCTTCTTGGGTAGCATTGTAAATCTTTCTTGGGTTGGGAATGTGAAGTGTTAAATGCACATTCGGAGGTGGATGGCAATAGTCAGGTCATTGCCACCATGTCCTTCAACTTAGTGAGGTTCCTTTTCTTCATATTGTCTGGGATCATTGTCTCCTTCTCAGTACGGATGTGCATACCTCTCATTTCTAGAGCTCCCCTCACCAAATTGTTGGTTAATTTAAAACGCTTAAGTTCGTTCCCTCGTGTAAGAGAAGGAAGTACAAAGGTGCTAGTCTCCTTCTTATCTTTGCTAGGAGTGAGTGTGCTAACTAAGTATGAACACCTCAGGAATTCAGGCTTAGGTAATTGAGCATGGAAATAGTCATCCTATTCGGCCTTCCTCCATATTGGTCGCAATCCTTCGCTGTTCTGAAGATTTTCAAACTCTCACGTAAAGAAATGGTAACGGCCCCACCATCCATTAAACTCTATATCAGATTCCCATAAATAAGTGCCATCCCCAAGCGGTCCTGCGACTTCACTGAACCAATGAGAGCTCTTGCTAACTTGCGATGTGTGCCCCTGGGGAGGATTTTGAATGGGTATGACGTGCATTTCTCTTAACTCCTGTGGTCGTTCCTTCAACTCCTCCTGGATAGGGATACTTTCGATGTCCACTATTTGAGGACCAGTGCTTGCCTGGGAGCTCGTTCATGCAACCTCTGCCATGTTGAGGGTATTGATCACCAGTTCTGTGAGAATTTATAGATACATGTTAACATTGCAATGGACGCAAAATGACCATTTGTCCCCACTACAACATTAACATGATGAACTGTGATGTGGTTATTAGGTTAGTTAGTGCTCTCGTGGTCGTGAGTGTGAAGTCTGGTTAGTGGATGAAGGATTCATAGGTGATA
Source organism: Ceratopteris richardii (assembly GCA_020310875.1). Lineage (NCBI taxonomy): Eukaryota > Viridiplantae > Streptophyta > Polypodiopsida > Polypodiales > Pteridaceae > Ceratopteris > Ceratopteris richardii. The sequence continues at coordinate 66,047,997 of CM035427.1, read as the reverse complement.
ATTGGAGTGGTGCAATGTAGTGTGGATACAGATAGTATGCAGATGTGGTTTTACAGTGGGATCAGGTGGTTTTGTCGTCGATCACTAGTATGATGTTTAGTCGGTAGTTCTAGTTTAACCGCAATAGGATGTTCGCCTTTTTGTGCCCATATTTGCTTCGATGGTTGAGACACCTTGACAGTGGCTATCCACTGTTTGAGACTACTGCTTCTCTGCTTCATCCTCTTCCCGTGGGTTGATAGTTCCTTGGCCATGGCTCTTTTTGGAACAGAGGAGACTTCCAACTATGTTACATCTCATGGACTGGTGGTTTTCTGCATTACAAAGTGTGGGACAAGAAAAGGCATCTTTTTCCATAAATGTGCTTCTGGAAGGACCAAGACTTGGTGCCTTTCCTATTTCCTTGAGTGCTTTATTTTCTAACTCGATGGTAATGCGATTCTGACTTACCCAAACTTGAAGAAGTCCACTTCTTAGGTTCAGGTTGATTGCATGATTGTATATCCAGTCTTAACCCAAGACCAGAGGCTCAGTGAGATCCTTGTTTTGACACACTAGCACCTTAACTGTTATAAGAACATCTTGGATGTAGAGGGGAATCTCCACCTTGCCCATGCAAGGGGTTTCCGGATTGACAGTTAATTTCAATTCTTGACAGTAAGAAAGTCTAACAGCACTAGTGGTTGTGCCTGAGTCAATCAATGCTCTTACAATCTTTGCACTCTCTCCCTGTGCTACATCTAAGGTCACAAATGGTCGTCGGTCAACTATTCTATGGGAAAGTACTTATGGTGCCTCGCACATGGCTGAATACGCCTTTTGCCCAAGGAAAAAGTGATTGTACGAGACTTTAATTTGTTCAAATCCCTCGCAAACAGTTTACTTGGATTACCTAGAGCCCATAATTATCTCGCAATGGATTATTCTTATGGCTATGCACTAGCTCATAAGTTCTCGGCAAAATTTTTTTTTTTATCATGAGAAATATGAACAGAAGCTTGGTTATTTTCTAAGAAAGAATTTTGACAAAGTTTTGTGACTAGCAAGATGTCTGCGGTCTAGACTGTGGTCTCAGATCATTTTCTTTTTAAATCTCGAATAGATTTCGACGTCGATGTTGTCTACGTAGCAAACTTTGGACTTCATTTTCAGACAAAAACAATATTTCCCCTGTAGTCTTCGGGACATTCTGTACTCTCTCCCTGAACATTTCTCCATCATGGACAATAAGAGGCTCAGGTTGAGGACATCGAATTGGAAGATCGGTTTCAATAGGTTCTGCTGGGTATGTGGTCAGAGGAAGCTTAGTTTCAGTGTGAGCTGGGATAACCCAAGGTGACAGATACTCTGGCTCTGATGAGGCGGAGTTTTCCTTGCCAAGGTTGACCTGCAAGGAGCAATAGGGTAGAAAGGAGAGCCGTATTCACAGGTCTCACGTTGAGATGTGGCCCTAAGCGACTCTGAAATATGCTCAACGCCTTCGTGGCTGTAAGAACCAGAGGTTCTTAAAGAGAAAAAGAGAGAGAGAGAGAGAGAGAGTACATGCAAGCTCTGCGCTTATGAGGGTGCACAACATTCCGACAATCTCTCCTAAGCACACTACGTTTTCCTTTTTCAGTTGTCCAAACCGTGATAATCATATCACTGGCATGTTCATCTGAATGCTCCTGAGCCCCTCATTCGTGTACAACCACAGATCATTTCGGAGACAGTGTCCTATTCCTCAGGAAACAAGATAAAAAAAACAATCGAACTTTAGGAATACCCTCAATTTTTTTGACATAAACTTTGAATACTTATCATGCTTAAATCATTCACGGAAACAACAGCAGGATAATAATAAGAACATCATGAGGCATCTTTCAATCAGAATTTCATGTCTCCTTAATACATATATCTGCAGATTTAGAAATAACATAACCATTACCATTGGCTTATGTGTATAATTGGAAGTCCATCCTCTGTAGGCAACTGCGCTTAACGTTCATATGTACACTTCTCGAAAGGTAGTCTCTCCAGCATCCAATAAGCTTTCATACTTCAGCCTTCTATTTATTGTGAATTTGTCTTCAGAGTTTGATTGACTACTTTATCCTTATTTCTTGCACAACATGCTGGTATGCATTAAATCTCTCAGCTTTGTAACATGCCCGAGCGGGTAATTCATTGCACTAGAATATTAGTATTCGCATAGCTACAATTCAATTGCATTAAACTCCAGAGACTCGAACGAAGTCATCTCCTCATTCGACACAACTGAGGGGAGAGAAGCAGGAGATGCTAGTTGTAAGCATATGGACAGCTTCCTTTTCTTTGTTAAGTTCCTCCTTAGCCATAACTTCAATGTCGAGTTCAGTTGTCGAATCAACAGCAATACCTGCTTCCCAAGTTTCTCAGTTAACTCTCAGTAAATCTTCTTTGCACTTGGATGGTTGCCTATTTGGTAACCTTCCAGACGACACTAGTGTATCTTCCTGAACTTGCAGGGCATTCCCTTATGAACAGCTCCAGTAACTACAATGGTTTCTATGTCAGCATTGTGCAACACAAAATGCAAGTTTTCCCAAAGAAAGCACTGAACCAACACTTCACCACCACTTGATCTTCTGGTTCCATTCTTTCTCTATTCTCGAAGATCTCCTAAGTTTTCCATCCAAGACAATTGAAAATCTTACCACCAATAGTGAATATTCAGAGAATTCCAACCCGCAAGTTCTCTCTATTTGAAGCTTCGATGACAGACAGTATGCTCGATGTCTTGCTCCCCTTTTTTCGTGAATGGTTCTGCCGCCAGCACTTAAGAGAGTTTTTCCCCAGAATCTTCCTGTTCTTTCCGAATAGCTTCCCAGATCTCCAGCTGCAGCCTTCAACTCCTTAGCATCTTTTTTCCATTCTCCATGAAGACAGGAGCCTCCTCTGTCTTATCGCCACGCCTCTGTAACTGCTCCCAAACTCCCCTCCTTTTCCTGCATATGTCCGATGTGGAGTGCCTCTTTTTTATCACCATAACTGTGTGGTTCTCCTTCCTCTTAGGGCCCGACGTTCTCCATAACTTGCCACTCTCCTGGATGAGCTCTAGGCAGTCGCCTTTTTGCGTGGACGTTCCCTCCATCTCCGAGTATCGACCCCCCCTTTTTGTTTTTTTCCGATTGAGTCTTTAATCCCCTTCTTGTTTGCTTCTCCCTGTCGTATGTAACAGAAAGCGACCCCCCTTTCCTCCTTGGTAACTTCTTTTGGTTGTACTATCCTGATGATACACCTGAGGCTACAGAACTAACAAACCAATAAGAATGCCCCAAATCTTTCGGAGGAAGATGTGGGATCACCTCCTCGTGAGATATTAAATCCTGATGCATGGATTCTTTGAAGCTTGAAGCCCCTTTCATAATCTGCAATTCCAAAGCCATGTCTGTATTGCTTTCTTGCTCCCTTTGCATATGTTTAGATGCCGATTCACATGCTTTTGCATCGCTTGAAGAAGATCGAGTGACACTTATATCCACATTTTTACTCCTGGAAGTTGATTCGTCAGCCCTGACCTCAGTATGCGCTAAAGCCAAAGAAGTAGTTGACAGCCCTTTTTTCTGGATTTTGGTCATCGACCTCTAGGACCTTGCTTGGAGTAGCTTGTCCACATACATCAACCCAAAAGATGAGGTTTTGGAGCTATCACGTCCCTGCTTGGAGTCTCTTGGAAATTGTTTGTCATTGGATTTCTTGGTCCATAGTCGTTGAGAAAAGAGGCGTTCATTTGATGGAACGGGGTGCCTTGCATGAATCCTTCCTTTTGACATTGACACACTACGCCATGTACACAATGCATTGACATGGGCAAACAAGAACAAGTAGCCATACCATTCACATGCGGCAATGTTTGTTCCTTCAAAATTCCAGAACAGTCAACATGAGTATTGTGTTCTTCGTCTAATGGAGGTGTTTCACATGCAGCATGGCACAATAACGTGAATCGGAATTGGTTATCGCCAAAAGCTCCTCTTGTGTCACCAAGGGGATCCCAGGCCTCATGTTCTGCTTCAAAACATCCAATTTTAATGCGACATGGCATGCCGAAAGCTCCTACAAACTGAAATCAAACATATTTTCCTGCCAAATAGAACTTCATTAGTGCATCAAAACCAACCATTTTCTGAGCTAACAATGGCCATGTGATATCTTGGAGCTCCATAAGCATCATTAGGATCATCTCTACCTTGTCTTCTCAATTTCATTCTTCGGATGCATTCTAGAGCTTTAGCTTGTGCTTCTTCACAAATTCGTGTTTCTTCTTCCTTATGTTTCTTGGCAGTGTTGAGTCGATTAAGCATTTCCTCAGTGAGGGGTTCTTGATATAGTTTGACTCTACATCCATTGATGTAACTAGGGAGGACATCACCTTCTAGAGTAGCTAATTGAATTGCTCCACTAGTTGAGATCCTATTTATGATCATAGGTCCATAGCCACGCTTCTCTAGCTTTCTTGCATGTTGTTTCAAGGTGTACACCAAAACTAAGTCTCTTGCTTTCAAGCCTTTATCGTTCGCATGGGCATCAAAGTATGCCTTTTGTCTTTTCTTAGCTGCATAAATCCCTACGGCTGCTCTTAGTCTCGTTTCACCTAACGGTTCAAGATCAAAGATCCTTGAAGAGAGTTCATGACCTGTCCACTCATGCTCCTATGCTACTTTCAGTGTAGGTATCAAGAAGTCCAATGGTAGCATTGCATTTTGGCCAAATACCATCTGAAAGGGTGTGGCTTGGAGTACCGTTTTATAGGCAACTCTATATGCCCAAATAGCATGGTGTAGCTGTTTGTCCCAATCCGAGTGTTTATTATTCACTAATTTGGTCAACACATTGCATAGAATCTTATTGGTGCTTTTGGTTTGCCCATTAGCTTGTGGATGATAGGGGTAGACTTCTTATGTGTCACCAAGAACTTTTGGAGAAGGTTTTCAATGACTTCATTCAAGAAGTGGGTGCCTCTATCACTTACTAGCTCTATAGGTAGCCATATCTCATGAATACGTTCTCAAATAAGAACTTAGCTATCGTTTGAGCATCGTTCTTCATTGTGGCTTTCACTTCTACCCACTTGGTTAGATAGTCTATGGCCACAATGATATATTCCACATGAGAACCCTTAGTAGGGGGATTAATAGGACCTACAAAGTCTATTCCCCACTTAGAGAATGCACGTCCACCCGTCATAGGTTTTCAATGGCATCTCATCTTTACGTATGGGATATTGAGTTTTCTGACAAACATCACATCGCTTCACATAGGTATGTGCATCCATGTGAAGGGTTGGCCACCACAAGCCTGTAAATAGGATTGCCTTAATCACAAAGTCTCGTCCAAAGTGTCCTCTTGCTACACCTTGGTGAGCGGTTTCCAAGATCTTAAGATATTCACTCTCATGGACACACAGTCTAAGGTAACCATCTTTACCACGCTTGTATACATTATTTCCCATGAGTGAGTAGTCGAGTGCCTCCTATTCTAAGCTTCTTTGTTTAGCCAATGTCATCTCTTGAGGGAATGTTTTTGTCCTCAGAAAGGCTACTAATGGTTCGCTCCAATCAGGCACTAAAGACACTCAATAAAGACTGGCATGTTCCACTGGAGGTCTAGTGCTGCATATTGGGCATTCTTTGCATAATTTGTGCACATCTACTTCGATTTTTGGCCAATATACCCCTAAGCTTTGTAGAGTTTGAAGGGTTCTTTGTTTCAAATGGTGTTGTTGTAATGCGCCCACATGTGCTAATTGCAACCACTTCACGTACTCCTCCTCTTCCACACAACAAGCTAATATTCCTTGATCTGTATGCGTGTACATGCTCCCTGCCTGGATATGGTACTTTTGGGCTTTTACTACCACCTTATCTTGAGTGTTTATTACTAGATGTTTAGGCCCATATGTCAATACTGGCACTAATGTCTTGGCCCAATGTGGTACAACTTCCAAATTAAACAAGTAAGCATCAGGAAGATCATCTGATACTCCTTGTGGGGCCTCTCCAGATGTGAGCCTCAAGAGATGATCTGCTCTCAAGTGAGCCTTACCTTTCCTCACCACTACCTCAAAGTCAAATTCCATTAGTAAGAGGAACCATCTTACTAATCTACTTGTATTGCAGGGCTTGTTTACCAAGTACATTAGAGCTTGATTATCAGTAAAAACTTTAAACTTATTTGCAAGCAAATAGTGTCTAAACTTTTTTACAGCATATACCATGGGTAATCCTTCTCTTTCGGTCGTGGTATAGTTCTGCTCAATCGCATTCAATTGTCTACTAGCATAGGCTATTGGGAGATCCATATTACCTTCACGAGTAGGTTGTGCAAGTACACATCCAATGGCATAATTGGATGCATCCACATGAACATGAAATGGCTTGTTCCAATCAGGTGTAGTCAAGATGGTTGCAGAACACAATCTTCTCTTGAGCTCGTTAAAAGAGTTCTCACATTGTTCAGTCCACTCAAAGTTAGTCAAGAGGGAGTACAAAGACTTTGCAATGATTGCATACATGTGAATGAATCGGCGATAATGGCCGCAATGCCCCATGAAGGCTTGTACTTCCTTGACATTCTTTGGCCTAGGTAGCTCTGCAATAGCTCTCACTTTCTCCTCATCCGTGGATATGCCATTCTTTGATACAATGTGTCCTGAAATCTTGCCTTGCTTGACCATGAAAACACATACTTTTTTGGGTTTAGGCAAACTTGATATTCTCTACATTGTCAAAATAGCTCTCAACTCAGGGATATGTGTTTGCCTTATGTTGGAATGATCACAAAGATCGTCAACATAGACTTCCAAATTTTTCCTCAAGAATTCTTCAAACACGTGGCAGGTCAGCCTTTGAAAGGTGGCTGGCGCATTGGTAAGACCAAATGGCATTACTCGAAAGGCAAATATGCCCCAATCCATAGCAAAGGCTGTCTTATGTTGATCTTCTGGAGCTATGGCCACTTGATTGTAGCCAAAGAAGCCATCAAGGAAGATGTAGGCTTCCATACCTTCCACTCTTTCTAAGAGATGTTCAGTGATAGGAAGCGGATAATTGTCTCTAATAGTGGCTTCGTTAACTTTCTTCAAGTTAATGCATACACGTAACTTTCCATTCTTCTTGGGCACCACTACTATGGGGGATACACATTCAGTGTGCTCAATTTCATAGATAAATCCAGCTTCTACCAACCGATCTATCTCTTCCTTGATCTTGGCCGCATAATTGTCATTATATGTGTATGGCTTTTGCTTAGAGGGTTTGGCATCTAAGGTCATGGGAATTGCATGTGAGCATATGTCAGGGTCTACACCTTTCAAGTGCTTGTAACTCCACGCGAATACATCTGGGTACTCTCTTAGCAAAGCTATCAACTCTTGCTCCTCTTCCTCCATCAATTCATGTCCTATGTATGTGCATCTTTCTTCTCCTTCTTCTATGGTTACAACAATTTTATTGGTGGTTTTTTTGTTATCATAGGCCTCTCCTGCTTGTGCATCATGTTTAGGCATTCTTATCATGACTCTCCAGTCTTCTATCTCATACTTCTTAAAGTTTTCTGAGACCTCAAACAAAGATTCTTCCTCATCCAATGTGGCTTCTCTCTTCTTCCTTTTCTTGCCTTCATTCTTAGTGGTTACCTCTGTGGCTAGTCTCACATCATTTATAAGTTCTTCATGTCTCTGAGGGTGAGCTTCTACTTTGTAGAAATATTCCTCGTCTGATGCAAAAGGTGGGTCCATAATGATTGACTCTAGATCGGAGTCGCTTGCATCCTCGAATGCATCAGTGCTAAGTTCACATTCTTAAATAACCGAATCACACATGATTGGCTCTATTGTGAAGATTGAAATATCATAGCCATCCTCGTCATAGTGGGGTGTCCATTGTTCTTCATTGATGGCTACATCCATTGTTGCTAAAATTTCTGCCCAACCATGAGGCTCAAATTCTTCGTCAAGAAATACTACAGGTGCATAGGTTGGGTCTTGAATTGATCTATGAGTTTCCTTCGTACCGACCTCTCTGGCTTTTTCTCTCTTCTCCTCTTCTACGGCTACTTTGCACATCCATAAGTGGGTGTTTTCATGCATCCATGAGGATCCTGATCCTATGGAATGCATTGATGCTGTATCATCTTTAGATCTATGGATGGGATTCCATTGAATAGGGGGTACATTGTTATGAGAGTAATCCTTGAGATTGACTTTGGTTGTAACACATAAGTGTTGGAAATACAAAGAATTGGTTCCCCAATCTTGTACCACTTGCAACTGTTACATAAATGGTCTTCCCAAAATCATCTCATAGGCCTGATTCTTCCTAAAGTCACATATGGCAAAAGTATGCTCGAACTCGACACATGTAGTGAGAGTTATTCCTTCTAGCAGTCTTAAGGGTCTTTCTATGTGACCATCGGCCATCTACAATTTCATTCTCGTTGCTCTGAGTCCTAGCTTGCCCCAATGTTTCCATAGAGAAGTGGTAGCGATTGCTACTCCCGCACTTGAGTCCAAAATTGCCTTGGTGGTGTAACCTTGATGGGTAATTGGAAGACAGGTGTCTCCTTCTTCTCCTTCGCCCATGTCTCCTATCTTCTCCAAGGGTATTTCTGGCACCGTTCTATGAGATCCTACCTGGGAATGAGGTTTAGCTATTTCAGGCACTTGGTTGGCTATATGTTTCCACAATTTTGGCTTAACCTTGAGCAGCTCTTCTAAAGTGAGATTGCACTGCTTTAGTGTTTTTCACTGCCTCTGTGTTCCTAGTTAAGACTGAGTCTTCGTTTCTTATCATGATCGTGGGTGCTCTCATACAAGTAGACTTAGCTTCCATGGGCCTATGAAATTGCGTACTTCCTGTAAGGAATTAGACTCGAAGTCTAATCTCTCATGAGATTGGGCACTCTCTTGCTCTCCATAAATGGAAGGAATGTCTTGTGGGAATTGATCATGCAAGTCGCCCACAAGTTCAATGGGAGGAGGGACTTCACTTTCTTTAGCCCATTTCTCTTCTTGAATCTCTCTTAGAAATTATGGGGAATATCGATTCATAGAAGAAGATGTGTCTGGTTCTGTGGAGTTAGGTACATAAGCTTCCTGGGGAGGAGAGCTCATTCTTCCACTTGCCTTGTCCTTACCTTGAGAGGCGGGGTCCTTTTCAGATTTTGCAATTAGCCTCTCCATTCTTTTTAGCAGTCCATCAAAGTGAAATTGTGTCTTAGCTAAACTAGAGAAGTTAAAGAGGCAACTAGCTTCAAACATAGTTTGAGCCAATTCCACCATCTTAGCACAAATTTTAGTTCGTTTGAGCTCTAGTTCAGCTCTAGGGTAAGACTTTTCATGATCGGTTACTTTTGGCCCTTCTTGAAGTCTGGCCTAATATGCCTTCAACATCATGTCTAGGTCCTTGGGAGTGGGATCTGCTAAGACTGATCCTACTCTAGGGGGTGGTGGGATTGTGTGAGGTGGGTTGGAAGGAGGTGGATTGGAGGGACATGGGAATGGTGGTGGTGGAGTAGTGCGAGAGTAAGTTTGAGATGTGAGTTCAATTATCTTGGCTTTTGTTTCTCTTAAGCTTTCCTCAAGTTCGCTCATCTTCTTTGCCCATTGTCTTTTCATTCTCTCTCAACTATCCTTCCAAGCTCTGGTCCTCTTGTTAGTTATGCTCTTAGTCTCACTAACCTCAGAACTATTTTCCTGGCCTAAGCCTTGGTTTTGTTGTATTGCCTGAGCCCTCGTGACCACTTGCACTGGGGTAGTGGATGTCACACTTCTTGTAAAGTCTACCACTAAGCCAATAACATTGATAGGAGTGATTTTTGGCATGTTGGTGGGGTTTTTAGGAAAATCTCGTAGCAAGTGCTCCTTCCCACAATCGGGGCAAAAACCCTAAATTATCATAGATTGGATTTGTGCAGGTGCAGGAATAGGGCAATCACGAATGAGGTGATCTCCACACATTAGACATATGGTCTCCTCCGTAGGTACAACATCGTTTAACTGGGGCAAATCTCGGAATTTGTTTGCTAGTGACTCCTAACTTTTGAGCTACCTTCTCAGCAAGTTCCTCAAGATGTGGATTATTTGGAAGCGAGGCTAGTAGAACTATCTGAATCTTTATAGATCTTTGAGAGCTCTAATTCCTCCGCTAGATTATCCTTGATGTCTATGCACATGTGTACACACTCTTCTATGGTTCTAGGGTCCTTCAAGTACACATATGATCTCAATTTGGTACTCAAAAATCCATCTAGGAATAAAGCCACTTGTTTGGCTAGAGTGGGTAGCTCCGGCACTGAGCATCTCTCTAGGTATTGCCTAAACCTTCATCCTGCAAGTCTAACCATTTCTTGAGGTGTTTATTTGAAGCTATGTATCAAGGAGGAAGTGTTGTTCCTTATTTCACTCTTTGATTCGTGATGAAGGCTTCTAGCAGTTGGTCTATCTTTCTAAATTGCCTTTGTTGTAGTGGTTGAAACCACGTACGGTCCGTGTTCTTAAGGGTTAGACCAAATGCATTGTATTGCGTGAATAGGTCATCCACTTGCTCTGCCCTCCAGGCTTGCCTAAATTTTGCCACATGATCGTATGGGTCACCTGTGCCATCGATGCAATTCTTCATGGACTTAACTAGTTTAACCTCGAGACTGTAAAACTGAGATTTCTCTTAATCTACCAAACCAAATGACTTGAAAATTTGTACACATAAACTAGAGACCTTTACACTAAATGCTTAATTGATTTGGAGCTTTGTAGAGAGAGTAGCAACCTCTGCAAGATGTCTATGTTTGAGAAAGAAGGAGAAGAGAAATGAAAGAGCAATTTGTCTCGACAGTTCTATTCAACTTTTTGAGATACAGTCAATTTTCTGCATCAAGGTATTTAGTCACCGGCCATGGCTAAAAGTAGTGATGTATTCCGTATGTTGGACGTTGAGGATAAGTTGGATGGTACTAACTACCCGTTATGGGCTTATATGATGTGACATGTGTTTGTTGCAAAAGGACTCTGGAACATTGTGCAGGGTGTCGAAAAATGTCCTATCACATCTGCAATTGTTACAACTGCAGGTATTGAAGCTGATGCAGAAGGTGTCGAAGATGATGATATTCTGCATATCATGGCCTTTTCCCAATTAGGGTTTCCCTATGCCTCTTCATAGGTTGATGGTTCTTTAGAAATTGAATCTTTTGCCAAGTAGATTGAATGCTTTGTAACAAATGTGGAATCATATCCATACCTTTCTAGTTGTTTCTTCTCTCTTTTTGATCTTCTAGGAGCTTGCTTGGAGCATTCTCCGACCTCTTGCATCTTTGCTTTGCCTCTTGACTTCCATATTTTGTAATCCTTTTCTCTTTCATCTTGGTCATCGTCTCTATCACTTCTTGAATCCTAGACCTTTGTATAATGCTTGCTTCCTAATTGATGAGAATTAGAATCAAGATCATATGGTAGAGTTACCTTTTGTTTGTCTTCATCATACCAAGACCTATGTTCTTCAAACGCAACATCTCTACTTGTAGTGAAATTCTTGATTGAAGGATTATAGAACCTGTAACCCATCTGAGTGGAGTCATAGCCAATAAACACTGCCTTTGTTGCCCTTTCATCTAGCTTATCTCTTATTTGTGATGGTACATAAACATAAGCTAAACAACCAAACACCTTGCAATGTCTAAGACTAGGTTTTCTTCCATGTCATGCTTCATAAGGAGTCATACTTTGAAGTGATTTGGATGGTAGTCTATTGACAAGGTACACAATGGTTGAAATAGCTTCTACCCATAGATAATGTGGCAACTTCTTCTCTTCAAGCATTGTTTGGGCTGATCCAACCAATGTCTTTTTTCTCCTCTCTACAATTCCATTTAGTTGAGGAGAGTACCCTGTAGTCACTTCTGTTTTGATACCTTTGTCGTGCAAGAACTCATCAAACTCTTTGGAGAATTATTCTCTCCCTCCATCAGATCTGAGCTTCTTGAATGATCTACTTGTATGATTCTCCACATATGTTAGATAATTTTTGAAGCAATCAAATACTTCATTCTTACTTTTGATGAAGTATAGAATAGTTCATCTACTATGGTTGTCAATAAATGAGACAATACCTTGATCCTGCCAATGAAGGTTCTTGACTTGGTCCCCATACATCTATATGTACTAAGTCCAATTAGTTGTTGTGGATGTAGCCTTTGTGGTTGAATGGTTGTCTTTCCCGATTTGACATGCATCACACATGTTGATCATGTGTTGCTTTGCTATGTTCAATAGTCCTAGAACACTTTGATCCCTGATGTCGAGAAGTATCCATCTACAGATGCATGCAAGCTGCGATAGCACTATTAACCAAATCTTGTAGATGCACATACGTAGAGATAGTACAAAAATGAAATATCACAAAAGCATACACCGAATAGAGAGACAAGAGATTGAAGACAAGATTGGGTACAATCTCTCCCCACATACTCTGATGGATGACTCTATCAGAGTACATGCATTTATATGTATTTTTCATTACGTCTTGAATAGAAGATATATTAGGACGGTGCTTTGAAAAGTGTGCATTTATGAAAATCTCCTTTATTTACAAATCATTGCTTTCTAAGCGATCTACTATTTTTATAAAAAACGTTGCTTTCTAAGCAATCTAATATCTTTACAAAAAAATATCTAAAGTACTATCTTTTAAATATCTTCAAAAATATATGAATAAATCCATGTGCATTTATGCTCTCATGATTCTTTACCTACTAAATCAAAATGCATCATATTAAAATCCTCAAAGCATTAAAATCCATTTAACATTCCATTATTCCATAAAGTAAATGCAAATATTTATACTCGGACCACTTGTTCCTTGTTGACTCCTTTTTGCTGATAGATTCTCGACTTTCCTTATGTTTTGCACGCATCGGTTGGCCTCAGCATCTTGGTACAAACCCATGTAGTCAGTCAAGATCTTGCATATCGGTTATTTGCAGCATGAATCATCGATATTTTCGAATATATTTTGATAGAGATGCTTCTTGCTTCAGACCTCTCCATTCGTCCCTTAACTTGAATGATTCATTTTGTGGAATGTGTTGGAGCACCAAGCTTTCATTATGCTTGAGATTATTTTTTATCCTATCCCCAAGACATCACATGGATGTTGAAGAGAATTCATTTCTTAAGCACTCATGTGCATTCACATATTGTATCAAAATTTTCTTCATGTGATCACTTTTTTTGTAATTTCCAGAGCATTTATCTTTGTAAAAGAAAGGGTAAAAAGTTCAAAGGCCATGAGTTTGGAGTGGTTGAGATTGATTCTCAATCAATCAATCAAAAGGTAGATATGACTCCAATTTTCTCTCTTTTCCTAGATTATAGAAAAAGTAGATTCAATCAACCATAATAAATTATCTTGCTCAGTTTGAATTTGAATTCAAGAGGATTGAGTCATGAAAATCTACCCAACAGTCGATATGATGAATCTCAAACACTGTGCACTATGTTAAAAGATAATTGAAGCAATATATACACACTTTTTGCCATCATTCTCTTACTCCACCATTTCTCTATTCCTTCTTCCTCATGCTCAATCATCTTGCAGTAGGCCAAATAGTTGAGAAAGGCTTGTGTAGGCAAAATAGTTAAGAAAGGCTTGCAAGTCAGGTTCAACCAACATGGAGCTTTTGTGGAAGATCCATGTCAAGGCTTCAAGAAGATAGCCAGAGGTGAGAAGCATGGTAGGCTCTTTACTTTTGAAGTAGGCGAAACCAAAAACATAGCTCTATTCAAATTTTGGGTCTCAAACAATAGTGATCTTGAAGTGTGGCATAAGAGGCTAGATCATGTGAATGAAAGAACCTTAAAGGATATATGCAAGGATCAAAGTGTTCTAGGACTACCAAACATATCAAAGCAATACATGATCAATAGATGTGATGAATGTCATATTAGAAAGGCACAAAGATAACCATTCAAACACAAAGGCTATATCCACAATAACTTATTAGAGTTAGTACATAAATATGATGTATGGGGGCTAACCAAGAACCTTCATTCGTAGGATCAACGTATTATGTCACATTTCTTGATGACCATTGTAGATGGACTATTTTGTACTTTATCAAGAATAAGCATGAAGTGTTTGATTGCTTCAAAAAGTATCTAGTACATGTGGAGTACCATACAGGTGGATCACTCAAGAAGCACAGATCTGATGGAGGGGTAAAATATTTCTCCAAAGAGTTTGATGAGTTCTTGCAAGATAAAGGTATCAAGAGGGAAGTGACTACTAGGTACTCTCCTCAATTGAATGGAATTGCAGAGAGAAGAAACAAGACATTGGTTGGATCAGCTAGAATAATGCTTGAAGAGAAAACAATGCCACATTATCTATGGGTAGATGCTATTTCAACTTTTATGTACCTTGTCAATAGACTACCATCCAAATCACTCCAAGGTATGACTCTTTATGAAGCATGTTATGGAATAAAACCTAGTCTTGGACATTGCCAAGTGTTTAGTTGTTTAGGTTATGTTCACGTACCATCACAAATAAGAGGTAAGCTAGATGAAAGTGCAACAAAGGTAGTATTTATTGGATATGATTCAACTCAGATGGGTTATAGGTTCTATAATAATTCAACCAAGCAATTCACTATGAGTAGGGATGTTGTGTTTGAAGAACACAGGTCTTGGTGTGATGAAGACAAACAAAAGGTAACTCTACCATATGATCTTGATTTTGATTTGCATAAACTAGAAATCAATCATGATACACATGTCTATGATCTAAGAAGTGATATAGATGATGACCAAGATGAAAGGGAAAAGGATTACAAGCTATGTAATTCATTGTTGGAACATCAAGCTTACACTATGCTTGAGGTGGATTTGATCTACATAAAAAACTATGGCTTGGATTATGACAAAAGAATATTCGTTGGAGAGTTCTTTTTCTTATGCTCATTTATTGTATTTTTTAAAAAGATTTTTCATGGACCTTTTACCATTGTAAAAACCTTGAGATTTACACATGTAAAAGGATAAAAAGAGAGCTGAAATGCCATAAACTTGTGGTGGTTGAGTTGCATTCAATCAATCAATCACCTAAAAAAGCAGATCAAACTAGATCTTCACTTTTCCTAGATTATAGGAAAGTGAATTGATTCCCTCCAACAACCATTCCCACCTTTGTTTAAATTCAAAATCCACTTGTAGAAGTTTTGGACCACTTCTAGAGTCTATATAAAGACTTTAAATCACTTGTAAAATACATGGAAGCAATATACATACACTCGTGACCATCATTGTCTTGCTCCTTCATTTTTTGCATCATCTTCTTTACCATTAGTAATCTTGCAGAGGCTGCTGCTCTCTCTACACTGCTCCAAATTGGATGAGAAATGGCTCATTGGTTAGATATACAGTGTCTAGTTTGTGCTTGTAAATGTTCATAGCATTTGGTTTAGTAAATTGGGAGAAATGTGATTTTTTCTGTCTCGGGGTCAATCTCTATGTATTCCTGAGAAATAGGAAGTACCACTATTGAGTGTTTGATTCATTCCTATAGCATAGTTTTCTTATTCCTTATACTCTTGTGCATTATATAGACTCAACTCAATGTATATCACTTCCATAAAAGGATTTTTTCTAATTGTAATCACGCTAGTCGCTATGAGCATTTGAAGTTCATTGTCTCTTCCAAAGATAGTAAGTTTTTTGAGCTAGTCGATGTGCGAACCTATTTGTTTCATATCGACTCTTTCTCCTTGGTGCTCGAAAGTACATAGTGCCTTTGATTGCACTTATTGCATGCCTATAAGGTCTATTTGAGTCTCCATAAGATCAAGGGCTGGTCTTGTGTTAATTGGCTCGACCAAACTTCATCGCTTCATAACTCACTTTTCTATCTCCTACAAGCTTCTCCAAGTTCTTTTAGTGGTATCAGAGCTAGATCAAGATGGGTGAAGGCTTTCCCTCAATGATCGAGAAGCTTGATCAACACAACTACGAGGCTTATCAAATCATAATGGATGTCTATTTGCAAGGTAGAAATCTTTATGGAATTGTAGCAGGTGATGAAGTTATGCCTATTCCATGATCCAAAGGAGGACTTACACAAGAGAAGATAGATAAGCTCACACTTTGGTGCGCAAGGGATGCTCAAGCAAGGTCGTACATACTAAACTCTATCTATGACTTTCTATTACCACATGTTAGAGGATGCGACATCTTAAGAGACTTGGGATGCCCTCGAGACTTTCTTTTCTACTAGTACCAAAGCAAGAAAGAATCATCTTTGGATCGAGTTCAACCAAATGAAGAAGACACCTAAATAAACTATCACAGATTTTGTTACCAAGGTCAAGGAGGCTGTGGATCAGTTAGCATACATTGGAGAGCTGATTGAAGAAGAGGTCATTATGAGGCAAATTCTCAACGGCATCCAAAGTGATAAGCAATGGCAATCCTTCACGGCGGCTTATGATCTCATCATGGATGTGCAAGCTCTAGACTTCAATATCTTTCTTGGACAACTCTTCAACCAAGAGGCCAATAATAGCATAAAGGAAGGTAACTCCTATCATGGTAATTCAACTGGTGCTCTATATGCAGATAAGAAGGATAAAAAGCTAAAAGGCAAGAAGAAGGAAGAAGATGAAGAGGAGACTTCCCAAGCCAACTTCGCAAGTAAGAGCAAGTGGAAAGGGAAGAAGAAAGGACCAAAGCAAGACAAAGCCAAAGGTTCTAATGTTCAACCTTGTGCCATCTGCAATAAGACCAACCACACCACTCTGAATCGATGGTTCAATGGGAAGACCCAGAAAGGAAGTGGAAGAGGTGGATATGGCAGCAATAGAGGTAGAGGTGGACACAACTTCAACAATAACAATAGAGGCTATAATAGAAGGGACTTCAACAATTATTCAGAAGATCAATCACATGAAGACTCATTGCTTCTTATGAATCTAAGCCACAAAGAAGGTAAAGAAGATGATCATTTGTTCTACATAGATTCTGGATGTTCAAATCATGTTGCAGGCAACATTGCTCTTCTATCTAATTTGGAAAGTCCAAACCATAGACAGATGTTCAAATAGGGGATGACAGAAAGCACAATGTGGAGAAAATTGGTAATGTCAAAGCTTCCAATGGCAGGATAAACATTCTGAGTAAGGTTCTCTATGTACCCACTATTACTAAAAATATAATAAGTGTAGGCCAAATAGTCGAAAAAGGGTTGCAAGTTAGGTTCACTGAGCATGGATCTTTTGTGGAAGATCCATGTCAAAGCTTTAAGAAGATAGCCAGAGGTGAGAAGTATGGTAAACTCTTTACTTTTGAAGTAGGAGAAACCAGGAACATAGCTCTATTCAACTTTGGGTCTCAAACCCTAAGTGAGCTTGAAGTGTGGCATAAGAGACTTGCTCATGTGAATGAAAGAACCTTGAAGGATTGTTACATCTCATCCGGTCTAGGTTTGCATTTGTCAATTCATTTTTTTTTTGCCAGTGTCTTTTTTGATTTTTTTCAAATTTATTGTTGTGCACTGTGCCTTGTGCACAGTGGTCAATGTCACATTGTGCTCATTATGCTCACTATGCTCATTGTCATACTATGCACTCTACACTGTTCTTGTTCTGATTTCTTTCTCACCATGCTCACTGTGCTCACTAAGATAGTGCAAACTATGCATTGTTCCTGTTCTGATTCCTTTATCAAGACGTCAAATAAGGCATAGAACTATGGCATAACTTTGGCATCCTTGGCTTCTCTCGCACTTATAGTTCTTTTGGTTCCCTTTGGTTCCGTTCGTAGTCATTGGCTACATGCGAACCATCTCTAACTAATGAATGGCAATAAGAGCTTATTTATTTCCCTAGTTAGCATATATGGATTTGAACCCACCACCTCTCATTTACAAGAGATATTCTTTATCCATTAGCCTATTGATACCCCATTCTTTTTACTTGATATTTAACATAACTTCTATCACTCTCTTCCCCTTATTTATTTATTTATTTCTTTATTTATTGATACCCCATTCTTTTTACTTGATATTTAACATAACTTCTATCACTCTCTTCCCCTTATTTATTTATTTATTTCTTTATTTATTTATCTAACACTCTCATTTATTTATTTATTTATTATATAATTCCAAGACAAAACCTTTCCTTTTCCATTTCAATTCCAATATTGCTAAAATTATTTTCACATGATTAGTCATAGGTTTTGGTTCTATATAAGGCCATGGACCCTATCCACTATACCAAGGATTTTGGTACATCATCCCTACTCGAGATACCAATTGAGCAATAGTTGGAGCTTTTCACATATTGATACCCCATTCTTTTTACTTGATATTTAACATAACTTCTATCACTCTCTTCCCCTTATTTATTTATTTATTTCTTTATTTATTTATCTAACACTCTCATTTATTTATTTATTTATTATATAATTCCAAGACAAAACCTTTCCTTTTCCATTTCAATTCCAATATTGCTAAAATTATTTTCACATGATTAGTCATAGGTTTTGGTTCTATATAAGGCCATGGACCCT
Source organism: Ceratopteris richardii (assembly GCA_020310875.1). NCBI lineage: Eukaryota > Viridiplantae > Streptophyta > Polypodiopsida > Polypodiales > Pteridaceae > Ceratopteris > Ceratopteris richardii. Next base: position 66,029,417 of record CM035427.1, on the reverse strand, counting down.
ATCCACTATACCAAGGATTTTGGTACATCATCCCTACTCAAGATACCAATTGAGCAATAGTTGGAGCTTTTATGGCAAGAACTTCAACATGCTCAAAACGAGATAAAGGAACATGATGTTGCACGGCCCAGTTATGATGGAATATTTTGTGGCATAGCACCAACCACCCCATCACATGGGTTTGGCAATAACTACTACTTATTCGTTTGCTTGAAATGGTTTCTGAAGATGCCTTGAAATGGAAGTATGAAGATGGTTTAGAGATGGGAATCCAATTCAATCTCAGCACACTATGTCCTATGACCCTTTATCAAGCTATCCCTTTTGCACATGATGCTGAGAAGGAGTTTCGGTCCATCACCAAGTCCATTCACTTACAACGAATGGTGAAATTTGAGCGAGACACATATATAGACAAAGAAGGAAAGATGTACATCATAAGTACTCAGCCAAATAATACCAATGATTTTGGTGTAATTCAGCCAGAGACGGAAGCGAGAACCAAAGGAAAAGAACCAGTAGGAGAAGAACCAAGGACACTTAGAGGGAAATTTGTATTGACAAGAGTACTAATCCCAGATTGGATCCCTCCAGACAACAGAAGCATAGAATTATTCGTGAATAAGGAAATTGACCAAGCATTTTGGAGATACAGAATGAAACAACCTAGTGAGGTAGGCTCCATCATGGTTTACAAATTCAAGGACCCACATACACCTAGAAAGGTTGTATACCTGGATGATACTTTAGAATAAGTATTTGTGGTACCAAACCACGTGAGAAATACCTACTTATGGAGAGGCGAGTTAGTCTTCCCTCCATCTCGAGCAAATGTAAATACGAGCCATCAGGGTGCTAGAACATCCTCAACCCATGGTACTCAAAGGGAAAAGAACAAGGAGAGACCAGAAGTAAGCTTCACTCATCCCATAGGGAGAGATAGAACCACCATAGCACTGTTAAAAGTGTGCATGCACCGCGATGCAAAAAACGAAAACTTGAGAAGGAGCTGAACGTGCTCTGAGACCACTGTTGGGTGTGTGTAGAAGTGCGAGAGACACACAAGAAGCACACACAAAGAGCACAAATGCAGCAAGACACACAGAGAAGATGATGGCTGGAATAGCTCTCTCTATTGACGATGAAGTAAACTGAAGTAAGAGCTGAATAATATCTCTAAGTACAAAGTACCACCACATATGAGAGTATCAAGTATGTGGTAACATGGTGTTGCTCTAGCATAATGGTAAGTACCACGTTAAGAAGCTCCACCTCCTTAATGTCAATCCGTGGAAGAGATAGGAGTGATATGAAGATCATGAATGTGAAATGTAGCGAGAGTGAAGTTGAGAAGCATAGAGATGCACACACACATACACACACATATGTAGGAGACAAGCAAGACACAATGGAAGGTAGGAAGATAGACGCTATTACTCAAGATCTCAATTACAAGCTCCAAATAGCTCTAAGCTCTTCTCTACTCATACAAACTAACCTCAAAAATGAGCTGTCTAGCTCTATTTATAGTTTTAAATTAGACTAGTTTTGACCGGTTTCACATCTAGTGACTGACATAGTTAAAAAATAGGTTCTAGGTGCTATTTGAAAGGGTAAACGGAATCCAAAAATAGCCTAAATTGGTAGGCCTATTCTACCTAAGCTCCTCAAGCTTGAGGACTCATCGGCTTGCACAAAATGGAGCTACGAATTACAAAAGGGTTTTTTCTATGTTACATATGGTACAAGAGTGATGAAAATCATTGTTGGGAGTTTTTGAAAAGTATTTATAAACATATTTCTTTGAAAAATAATCCGAATGGCTCCCTGCTACTTGAGTGTGCTCTATCTTTACATGCTTCCTCGACGTCTGTGCCTCTGGCTACTGCCAACACCCCCCTCCCTCTCGCTTCTGTCATCCTCGACAAAACCTTATTGTGGGGTCTCTCGGATATAATTTTGTAGTAGGTCATGAGCGAGGGTGTGTTCTGAAATGCGGATACCTCTTGCAAGATCTGCTTCAAGTTTTTCCCAATCTATGGGTTGAGGTTCCTCTGGTGATGGGAGTCTGTAGTGCGTGGAGTACACCAGTTGTTCACAGACAAATAATTGGAGTAGATGTGTAGGCTTGCTTATGAACACCTGTGAGTGATACTCCCAAAAACCGGTAGTGAACATTTCTTCGAAGGTCGTTTTATAGCACGCCAGTAAACATTTGATGCGACAGTGCCAGGCATAGCACACTCGGAGCGATGGTGTCGTACTCATATCATACGCTAAATTTTGATTGCCATGCTCGAATCTCGGGGTGTTCACATGTGGTGCCTTGACGCGACGGAAGACTTTGAATACTATCTGCATCATGTCAAAGATTTTGATAGTCATATGCGCTCCTACATCATCCATTCGTCATAAGCGAGGGAGCCAGTGGTGAATCATTACCATCATATAGCCTACCATGGGTGGTTCGTGGGGTGGTGTGAAGTACGGGTAATTGAGTCAGTCCTAGCACTGCTTGTTGTTCTGTACTTTAATTGCAAAGGCCTTCCAGGAGCGACGTCTTGGGATCGGTCCCCAGCATGGGTTATACTTCAAGTGGAGTGGTGCCTTGGCCCATGTGCTCATCATTTCTCGATATTCTTGTAATAAATCATGGCGCCAAGTTGGTTGAAATATTTCTCCGCTCTATGCGTCTGGGGGTAAATCATCAGGCTCAAATTGAGTTGCATGGGAGGGTTTCTTGCATCTTTCCTTTTCGATGGCCAGCTGATATTTTGCCATTAACATAAAATATGGCTTATATTGTAGCTCGTGCCCAAATATATACCTACGAGGGGCCAAGTGAGCGAAATAAGGGGATTGTAAAATATGCTCTTCGATCATAGCCATGGCATGTAATTGTGCTTCCACCCTTGCTGAGTGGGTCCGGCCAAGTTCTTCTACAGTCTTCATCCACGGGGGGTAGGGAGTTCAAATTTGGTCTGGCCCTCGGCCGTGATGCGTCCGCCTAGGATGGGTTGAGGTTTGTAAGCTTTCTTCTGCAGATAGATTTCTGTGTGCCCACACTGCTTGCATGGTGCGGTATAGCTTTTTGATTGCCAGTGTATAGGCAGCTGCTTCAAATGTTTTGTCTTCATCAGTGCTTGTGTCACCCTGAGTGTCAGTGTGTTGTTCCTATTCATTAGTCTGCACATTCTCTTGAGAATCATGATATATGTCGGTGATTTCTATCATTTTGGCACCTATACTTGTCTCGTGCCACTTACTTTGTGATGCTGATATTGTTGCTTTCTTTGCATTGCCTGGTAGGGTCGTCGGTCTGGGTTCCTTCATTGTGGTTGACTCCTTTGTGGTTGGGGTTGAGAGGTCGGATGGACACTCTACTTTGGAAAAGAAGCGAGGTCCAACACTTGCAAAACCTACCCATTAGGAAGTGCTTTGTTTTGTGCCATTAATCTAGGCCATTCTGCAGTAAGTGTGGAAGGATGGGCACCGCAGGGTATTGTGCCCATGTGGCTGCTGATGCAGTCCACCTGACCGCTGATGCAACCCACCTGACTGTTGCTAGAAGACCAGGGGAAAATCTCTTGACATAATTTTTTCTGGAAACTATCCATCGCCAAGCTCTCATGGGTTGACTTTGGAGGGAGCATGCTTAGCCGAGGGATCTGGCCAAAGATCTTTCGGTCCTCCATCACATGCAGTTCATATGGTCTAGGGTTACATACCTCAGGCGGAGTGTTATTAGGGAAGTCAAGCAGTATCACTCACTGCTGATCTAAGGTTCCAATCTGCAAGGAGCATTGTCTAAGATTTAGGTCCACTCAGTGATCGTATAGCCAATCTTGGCCAAGGATTAGGGGTTCTATCAGGTCGTCATCATGGCACACTAGTAGCTTTGCTATCATGGTCACATCGTGTATGAGGATAGGAAGGTCCACCTCACCCATGCAAGGGGTTTCCATGCCTCCTAGCCCTATGAGATATGCCTCCACTGGCCGCATTTCTATTCCTGAGCCCTTATAGTGGGACCATCTAATCGCACTAGTCGCAAAACCTGAGTCAATTAAAGCCGTGAGCTCATGGCAAGGGTTGTCGTGCTCTAGCCTGACCGTAATGAATGGTCTCCTATCCACTATGCTAGGATAAGTACTTGACTTTGCTTGACACATGGCCATGGGGTATCTGATTGTTGTTTCTAGATGGTTATAATGTTCTCTCCCTAGTCCTTGTCTTCTTAACTTCATGCGCTTAATGCGTTCTATAGCTTCTACTTGAGCTTCAACTCGTATTCTTTTTTCTTCCTCCTTATGCTTCTTTGCCAACGTGAGTCATCTAAGCATATCCTCATTAAGAGGTTCCTGATAAAGCTTGACTCTACAACCACTAATGTAATTAGGCATTATGTCTCATTCTAGGGTGGCTAATTGTACTGCTCCACTTGTCAAGAGTTTGTTAATGATCATAGGTCCATAACCTCGCTTTTCTAGTTTTTGTGCATGCTGTTTCAGCGTATACACTAGGAGTAAATCTCCCTCTTTTAAGCCTTTATCTTTCACATGTGCATCAAAATAGGATTTCTATCGCTTCCTTGCTGCATATATTCTTGTTGCTGCTTTCAACTTGGTTTCTCCTAATCGTTCTAAGTCCATTATTCTTGATGATAATTCATGGCCGCTCCACTGATGTTCTTGTGCAACCTTAACGGTCGGTATCAAGAAGTCCAAAGGAAGCACAACATTTTGACCAAAAACCATATGAAAAGGAGTTGCATTGAGTACGGTCTTGTAGGCCACTCGATATGCCCAAACAACATGGTGTAATTGTTTGTCCCAATCTGAATGTTTGTTGTTCATGAGTTTCGTCAGTACGTTACAAAGGATCGTGTTAGTACTTTCTACTTGACCATTGGCTTGAGGATGATATGGTGAGGATTTCTTGTGAATCACCTTCAAATAAGAATTTTGCAGTCGTGTGTGCATCATTCTTTTTTGTGGCCTTGGCCTCTACCCATTTGGTAAGATAATCCATCGCAACAGTGATGTATTCAGCATGTGTACCTTTTGCAAGGGGGTTAATGGGTCCTACAAAGTCTCTACCCCACTTAGAAAATGCACATCCTCCCATCATGGGTTTCAATGGCATTTCATCTCTGTGAGTAGGAAATTGAGTTCTCTAGCACACATCACATCTCTTAACATAGGTATGTGCATCCATGTGAAGAGTGGGCCACCATAATCCTGCAAAGAGGATGGCTTTGATGATCCTGTTGGGGCCAAAACAACCTCCTACAACACCTTGGTGTGCAGTCTCTAGTATGCTCAAATAATCGCTTTCATGAACACATTGTCTTAAGTATCCGTCTCGTCCTCGTTTGTATAGATTGTTGCCAATAAGGGAATAGTCTTGAGCTTCCTGCTCTAGACTTCATTGTCATGCTAAGGTCATTCCTTGAGGGAATGTTTTCGTCCTCAATTACATCACTAAAGGTTCACTCCATTCTGGTGTGAGAGACATATGATATAACGTAGCATGTTCTACTGGTGGTCTTTCAAAACAGACAAGGCATTCTTTACACAACTTGTAGACGTCTGCTTCCATAGAAGGCCAATAGACTCCCAGTCTATGCAGAGTCTGCAAGGTACGATGTTTTGAATGATGTTGCTTTAATGCACCTACGTGTGCTAATTGCAACCAATTTGCATGTTCTGATTCATCTACACAACAAGCAAGAATCTTTTGATTATCCTGTTTATATATACTTCCTGCAATGATTTTATATCTTTGTGACTTTGTGATTTCTCCTTCTTTGATCCTTATCCTATGATTCTTGGGTCCATATGTGAGAATAGGGACTATCAGCTTAGCCCATTCTGGTACTATCTCAAGGTTAAACAAATATGCATCCGATAATTCATCCGTTATTCCTTGAGGAGCTTCTCCTGTGGTTAATCTTGAGAGATGGTCATCTCTAAGGTGTGTCGTTCCCTTCCTAACTACTACTTCAAAGTAGTACTCCATGAGCAATAGAAACCAACGTATCAGTTGTCCCGTATTACATGGTTTATTGACTAAGTACAATAATGCTTGATGATCTGTGAAGAATTTGAACTTATTTGCCAACAAATAATGCCTGAATTTCTTTACTGCATAGATCATTCCTAATCCTTCTTGTTCTGTAGTGGTGTAATTTCTTTCTGCTGCATTCAATTGTCTGCTTGCATAAGCTATGGGGAGATCTATATTACCTTCATTCGTGGGTTGAGCCAACACACATCCTAGGCGTAGTTGGATGCATCCACATGTACATGGAATGGCTTACTCCAATCTGGGGTTGTTAATATAGGTGTTGAGCATAAACATTGTTTAAGTTCATTGAATGAATTTTCGCACTCATCAATCCATTCAGACTTGGTCAAAAGAGAGTACAAAGGCCTGGATACAATTGCATACATATGTATGAATCCCTTATAATCACCACAATAACCCATAAATGCCTGTACCTCTTTTACATTATTTGGTCTAGGTAGATTGGCAATTACTTTCACTTTTTCCTCATCTGTAGAGATTCCATTCTTTGACACAATGTGTCCTAGAATTTTGCCTTGTCTGACCATAAAAACGCACATTTTTGGGTTCAAACAAACCTGATATTCTCCACATTTGTCAAATACTTGCCTTAGTTATGGGATATGAGTTTGTCTCATATTCGAATGAGCACATATATCATCGACATAAACTTGCAAATTATTGCGTAAGAATTCCTTAAAAACATGACACATGAGTCGCTGGAAAGTGGCGGGTGCATTTGTTAGCCCAAAAAGCATCACGCGAAATGCAAATATGCCCCATTCTGTGGCAAAATCCTTCTTATGTTGATCTTTTGGAGCAATGGCTACTTGATTATAGCCTGAGAAACCATCAAGAAAGATATAAACTTCCTTGTCCGCAACTCTTTCCAATAAATGTTCTGTGATAGGAAGAGGATAACTATCTCTAATCATGGCGGCATTAACTTTCTTAAGGTTAATACACACACACAATTTTCCATTCTTCTTGGGCACAACCACAATGGGGGATACCCATTTGGTATGCTCAATTTTGTAAATGAATCGTGCTTCTATCAAATGATCTATTTCTTCTTTAATCTTTATAGCGTAATTATCATTGTACGTGTATGGTTTCTGTTTCGTCAGTTTTGCATCTGGAGTCATAGGGATTCTATGGGAGCATATATCTGGGTCTACTCCTTTCCAGTCTTTGTAACTCCAAGCGAACACATCTCTATATTCACGTAGTAGGGCAATTAACTCTTCTTCTTCTTCATTCGTCAAATCATGCCCAATGTATGTACATTTTTCTTCTTCTCCTTCTATGGTGACTATGATTTTTTTGGTTTTCTCTTGATTATCATATACTTCTCCAACATTATTTTTTCTTTTAGGCATTCGTACCATGATTCGTCTATCTTCTATTTCATATTTCTTGAAGTTCTCTGGTACTTCCATGAGTGGTTCTTCTTCTTCTTCTATCTTAAGTGATTTCTTTCTCTTCTTTTGCTTGCTTTCTGTATCTTTCATGGATAGCTCAAGTTGTTCTGTTAGACTTTCCTTTTCTTCTTCAATGGTTTTGGCTTCTACAAAATAAAGATATTCCTCTTCTATGGACCAGAAGGGTTCCATGATGATAGATTCTAGGTCCTCATCATCGCTCTCGTCCGGTTCCTGGATCACTTCCGTGCATTCTTCTAGGATAAAGTCTTCCTCAACAGGTTCAATCATAAAAATGGAAATGTCATACCCGTCTTCATCACAATGAGGGGTCTATTGTTCTTCATTCACTGCTATGTCCATCGTGGCTAAGATTTCTACCCAACCATGAGGCTCGAATTCCTCGTCTGGAAATACTATAGGTGCATAAGCTGGGTCTTGAAGAGTTCGTGGATGTCTTTCTGAACCTAAAGTCCTAGCTTCTAACCGTTCTTCCTCTTGTTTGGCTACTTGACACATCCATAGATGAGTATCCTCGTGCAACCATGATGGGTGTGATTCCAATGAGTGTACCGATTCTGTTTCTTCTTGTGTCTTATGGATGGTGTTCCATTGTATTGGGGGTACATGTCGATGAGAATAGTCTTTAGGATTGACTTTGGTAGTCGCTCCTAAATGTTGAAAGTACAAGGAATTAGTTCCCCAATCTTGTACGATTTGCAATTGACGCATGAATGGTCATCTTAAAATCATCTCATAAGCATGATTTTTCCCAAAATCACAAATGGCAAAAGTATGCTCAAACTCCACACCACAAGTGGTGAGAGATATGCCTTCTAGTAAGCCTAGTGGTTTTTCTATATGTTCGTTGGCCATTTGTAGCTTCATCCTGGTGGGTCTTAGTGCTGGTTTACCCCAACGTTTCCATAAAGTGGTGGTAGCTATGGTGTTGGCAGGAGACAGAGGCATAGAAGACGTGGAAGCATGTAAAGACAGAGCAGGGAGCTAATCGAATCAATTTTTCAAGCAAATATGTTTTATATTACTCTTTCAAACATTCAACAGTGATTTTCATCACTCATGTACCATATGTAACATAGAAAAAACTCCTTTTTGTAATTTATAGCTCCATTTTGTGCAAGCCGAGGAGTCCTCGAGCTTGAGGAGCTTAGGTAGAATAACCGTACCAATTTTGGTTATTTTTAGACACCGTTTACCCTTTCAAATAGTACCTAGAACCTATTTTTTAACTATGCCAGTCACTAGATGTGAAACCGGTCAAAACTAGTCTAGAACCTATAAAACGAGCTAGAGAGCTCATTTTTGAAGTTAGTTAGTGGGAGCTTAGAGCTATTTTGAGCTTGTAATTGAGATCTTGGGCAATAGAGTTGATTTCCTACCTTCCATTGTGTCTTGCTTGTCTCTTCGTAGTGTGTGTGTATGTGTGTGTGCATCTTTATGCTTCTCACCATCACTCTCACTTCATCTCACGTTCACGATCTTCATATCACTCCTATCTCTTCCGCGGATTGACATTAAGGAGGTGGAGCTTCTTAACGTGGTACTTTCCATTGTGCTAGAGCAACACCAAATTTGGCGCCGTTGCCAGGGATCGAGTCTAGGACGAATGTGTGATGGTAAGAGTATAGCAAGAAGTGGCGTTGGAAGGTAAAAATTTTCAGTTTTTGTTGTTGTTTTTACTTAGTTTTTAGTGTTTTTCACCTCCCCCACACTCCATCTTCATCACCGCATCATCATCTTCCACTCCAAAAAAATCAAAAAATTCACCATATCCACTCATTCTCCTCATTTCCCCTCATTTGTGCATGTGCGAGAGAGAGAGATCTTTTGTGCTTGCATGTGCTATTGTTTTTTTGAATTTTCTTGCACGTACAGTGCTCTAGAGCATCAGGAAAGCTGCAAAGAGGTAAGAAATGTACTCTCTGTCAGAAATTGCCGACTATGTCAGACCATCGCGATGGTCTGCCAAGTTCGAAATTTGAGGTAGGAAACCACACCAGCGTGTAGGCGATCCTTGCGCACATAGGAATCTAAACTTGCATTTGAAAAATTCATAGTTTGGTGGACCATCACAATTGGCTCAAACCATCGTGATTGTGTCACACCATCGCGATTGGCTCATGCCATCAGGACGGCTCGGCCGGACCATCGCGACGGCTCACTTGAGCCATCGTGACGGTTCACTTGGACCATCACGACGATCCCATCAACCCCACGCCATCGCGATTGGCTCATGCCATCGCGCCGACATTGCCACATGGCAAGCTAGACCATCGCGATTGCTCACTAGTCACGCCATCGCGACTGTCCCAGGTATGCCATCGTGACGACCCAAAATCGGACCATCGCGATTGGCTCATGCCATCGCGCCCGTGACCATTGCGACGGTTCATTTGAACCATCACGACGGTTCACATTGACCGTTGACTGATGCCATCACGCCGGTTCATTTTTGGGCCATTGCGATCGTTCATGTCAGACCATCGCGACAGTTCACATTCACGCCATCGCGATCATCCACTTTCTGACCATCGCGAGTGTTCGCTCCTTCGGACTATCGCGATTGTGCCACGCCATCATGACGGTTCACCTGGACCATCGTGACGGTCCTAGACCATCGCGATTATCTCAGACCATCGCGATTGTCCACCCCAAACGAAATTTTTGGATTTTTTTTTTGTCAATTTTGGGGCTAATTTTGGGATCTTTTTGGGTGATTAGACTCATAGGAGACCCCTTAGCTTTGGAGAAAAAATCTGTTTGTCAATTTTTACCCCCGAGAGCCTGAACGCCCATATCTTTTTCATCTGAAGTCCGTTTTTTGAGCTTTATAGCTCGTTAGAAAGCTCTTGACGAGTACTACGTGACCTCAACTGTTTTTTTCATAAAGAATACATTGATTTTTAGATAAGCTAATTTGAGGTTTGCATAGTTGGGACTAGAAAGCCAGGGGGCATTGAAATTTTGGGCAAAGGACAAGGGACTTTAAAAGTGTATGTACTCAAGTACTTGATCATCCATTGTGATATTGGTCTAATATTGGATTTTTCCAGGTCTAGCAAGGACAATCAAGGGTAAACAAACCAAGGCAGTGAAGGACGCAGTGCTTGGGAAGCACGGCTTCTTGGGCATCAGAGCAACCAGAAAAGCTGACCTGAGGTTGGAAGATTACTCAACCCCCTCAGTCAATTATTAGCTTAGGCTAAACGGTAGCATTGTGGATTAACGACAATAGGAACGCCTCAAGTGCAAGAGACTTAAATTTTTCAAGTCCAAGACTAAAGTAAAGGTGTGTGATACAAAAACCTAACGAGAAAGAACTTAAGTCTGACGGAACGAGAACTCAAAAGTACCACGGAAAGTCGATTCCTGATGCATACAGTTGGACAAGAACTTAAAAGACTTTAAAAGGAACCAAGAAATTAAAAGAACAAAGAACTAGTGACGATCAAAGAAGTGCCGCTAAGTAAATTCATGAACCTTAGATCGGGCAAGCACATAGGTAAGTCAGACCGACGAAGCCTTAGATCATCAGAAGCAAGTGTAGGAACTACTGCACAATCGTGGGCACAACAGCTGAATAGTAATTACCCCGACGAGTTGAGCTCAGATACGAGTGAATCAGAAATGGCTTTTAGCACGGAAAGACCAGAAGGAGGGTCAAATGTAGCATATTTAGAAAGACCCGAAGGACCCTATAGGACTCAATTAGAATTTCTCCGAACCAACCAATTAGGTGCTCGCATCTATGAGGATGGTTTGCGAAGACAAGTGGTGCAAATGCACAACCCTGATCAACCCATTGGATTGGAATGTCCAGTGGTGAAATTCAAGAGAGACGCATACATAGACAAGGAAGGAGCGATGTACATCATAAGTACTCAGCCAAACAATACCAATGAGTTTGGCGTAGTTCAGTTAGAGGCGGAAGCGAAAGCCGAAGGAAAAGAACCATTAGAAGAACCTAGGACACCTAGAGGGAAATCTGTACTGACAAGAGTACTAATCCCGGAGTGGATCCCTCAGGACAATAGAAGCATAGAGCTGTTTGTAAGTAAAGAAACAGATGAAGCATTTTGGAGGTACAGAACGGAACAACCTAGTGAGGTAGGCATCATCACGATTTATGAGTTCAAGGACCCAGATACACCTGGAAAGGTTGTATACCTGGATGAAACTTCAGAAAGAGTATTTGTGGTGCTAGACCATGCTAGAAACACATACACATGGAGAGGCGAGATGGTATTCCCTCCATCACAAACAAATGTAAACGCGAGCCAACAAGGGGCAGGGACATCCTCAGCCCATGGTAATCAAAGAGAGAAAAACAAAGATAGACCTGAAGTAAGTTTCAATCATCCCATAGGGAGAGATAGAACAACCACGGACACTAATAGAGCGGATAGACAAAGGGAACATGGAATACTAGGTGGTAGAGATGATTTTCCTCTACCTAGACCACGTGAACATCCTAGGGTATTAAGACCCGCTCAGTTAGTGAAGTCCATGAAAAACTAATTTGATGGGACAGGAGATCCCTATGATCATGTTGCAGAATTTAAGCAAGTGCTCAGAGCAGAGCAAGTAGAAGACATGTTCACACAATATAACGCATTTGGACTAACGTCAAAGAACACCGCTTTAACTTGGTTCCAACCATTGCAACAAAAGCAATTTAGGGATATTAATCACTTTTTAGAGTCATTCATCACTGAATTCTCTAAAACTGGGATCAGACATGATACGTCTTTGTTGATTCATAGTTTCAAACAGACCCCTCCGGAAACAGTTAGACTTGCAGGACGTAGGTTTAGACAATATATTGAAAGATGTCCTATGCAAGAGCTACCCTCACAAGCCAAACAAGTGTCATTGTTTCTAGACGACCTGTTGAGCTCTAAACTACGCTCCTATGTATACTTGAAGGAACCCAGAAAGCTAGAGCAGTGTGTAAGAATTTGCATAGACATTGAGGACAACTTAGGAGACGAGTTGGAACTCTCAAAGGTCTACAAGGACTCGGATTGTTCATCTCTAGCATCCACAAAATTGTCTAACTCGATAGAGGACCTAGCAGAAAAAGTGGCCTAGAAATTAGGAGTTTCTAATAAACAGATGCCTAGGTTAACAACAAACAAGCATTGTTACACCTGTGGTGGTGATCATATGGCAAATGTGTGTCCCAATGCAACACAACCACAAGCCAACCCTAGTGGCCAATACTGTACGATTGAGAGACGATACACGAATCATACGGCTCAAGATTGCCCATACAACAAACAGGTAGTGAGACAGAATTACCCGCAAGCATACCCGCAGCCAGGTAGGTATCAAGGCCAATAGAATACTCAACCTCATTACTATAGGCCTCCTCGAAATTATCCATATCAGGCTTAATAGAGACCTCAACCGGTTTTAGCTCAGCAGCCACCCCCGCCAGCTAATGTCATCTCAGTGAAATACGCTGCTGCAGAAGAGAATCTCAATAGGGCTTTAGTTCCCGTTTTACCCCTAATTACCGACAGCGATCCGAACTCTAACAGTTTTGACTCTACTCATGTAGATAGTCCACCCGCATACTACTGAGAGTCACCAGAACATGTGGAGACATATCAATATGATAGTCCACCAGTGGTACCGAGTTGGGAGCCCGACTATGCTAATGTGATGTACACAAACCCGAATCTGCGGCCCCAATTAAGACAACAAAGACCACAGGGCCCTAGACGACCATGCTTTAGGTGCCAAGGAGATCATTTCATAAAGGATTGTCCACATCCTCCGATAGCAGGACAGTCGCAGTACTATAACATACAAGGCTTTTGTGCCGATTGTGGTAAAGAGCACATCATAAAAGATTGTCCTAAGAACCCTGCTAATGCTTCAAATGTGACACCGATCAACATGATAGGTATTGTAAACAACGCGGATGGATCCAACCCTACATACGTGCCTATCCAAGCTATAACAAGAGCCCAGGCGCTCCTACAGAATCAATAGCTTAGTCAGGAGAAAATAGCCAGAACTAGTGAAGTTGGAGAATCTAGCAGTAAAAAGACAAAATCTTGGAAAGATTCCAAAGAAAGAATTAAGAGAAAATGGAGTAAAAGGATAACTGAGTTGGAAGGAAGTCTCAAGGAATCTAGAGCCAAAATTCTAGAATTTACTACACAGGAATTGAATCAAGAGAACCTAGCTCAAAAATTAGGATCAGTTTTAGCGGAACCCATACCAAAAAACTTAGACATGATGTTTCATGCATATCAAGCTAGAATAAAGGAAGGACCTCAAGTAGCTGAAATGAATAAGAACTACCCACGAGCAGATCTAGAAATTGAGAGAACTAAACTTTGCATGAAGATGGTAGAGCTAGCGCAAGCTATGTTTGAAGCCTCTAGATATCTAAATTGGAATAACATGGCAAAATCGGAATTACACTTTCAAGGACTGATGGAGAGGCTAGAATACTTGATCGATAGCAAAGAGCAAAAGGATCAGCATAGGAACCCTACTGTTCTAGAGACACAAGAAAGGAATGCACCATCCTTGTCTCAAGTACCCAACATAGAACGTCAAGACAACCTGTCTTCCATACATAGGTACTCACATGAATTTCTAAGAGAAATCCAAGAAGAGAAGTGGAGAAAAGAACAAGGGACTCATCCTCCTATTCAAGATATAGATGACTTGCAGGAGCAATTTCCCCAAGATATCCCCTCTATTTATGATGATGTAGAGGAAGAACAACTGAGTGAGCACACAGGATTTGAATCTAACTCTTTACAAGAATTACCTCAGTTCACAGGACCTTGGGAATCCAAGTCTATTAGCATGAGAGCACCCACGATAATAGTGAGGAATGAAGAATCAGTGATCCCTAGAAACACAGAAGTGGTCAAGAACGCTAAAGTTCAGTGTCACCTCACGCTTGAGGAATTGTTGAAGGTTAAGCCAGAACTGTGGAAGCACATAGCAAATCAATTCCCTGAGCTTGCTACTACTGCCTCACAGATAGGAACACACAAGAAGGTACCAGAAATACCCGTAGAAAAGATAGGAGATGTAAGCGAAGGAGAGGAAGGTAACACTTATCTTCCAATAACCCATCAGGGCTACACCACCAAAGCCATCTTAGATTCAGGAGCCGGAGTAGCCATCGCCACCACCGCTTTATGGAAACGTTGGGGTAAGCCAGCATTAAGACCTACCATGATGAAACTACAAATGGCTGATGGACACATAGAAAAACCATTAGGCTTACTAGAAGGCATATCTCTCACCACTTGTGGTGTAGAATTTGAGCATACCTTTGCCATTTGTGACTTTGCGAAAAATCACGCTTATGAGATGATCTTAGGACGACCATTCATGCGTCAATTACAAATCGTACAAGATTGGGGAACTAATTCTTTGTACTTGCAACATTTAGGAGTGACTACTAAAGTCAATCTTAAAGACTATTCACATCGAGACGTACCCCCAATACAATGGAATACCATCCATAAAACACAAGTAGAAATGGAATCGGTACACTCATTAGAATCAGACCCCTCATGGTCACACGAGGACACTCATTTATGGATGTGTAAAGTAGCAAAACAAGAGGAAGAACGGATAGAGGCTAGGACCTTAGGTTCAGAACAACATCCACGAACTCTTCAGGACCCAGCTTATGCACCGGTAGTATTTCCAGACGAAGAATTCGAACCCCTTGGTTGGGAAGAAATCCTAGCAACCATGGATGTAGCCATCAATGAAGAACAATGGACACCCTACTACGCGAGGACGGCTATGACATTTCAGTTTTCACGATAAAGCCAATCATGTGTGACTCGATTATTGAAGAATGTGAACCTAGCACTGATGCAGTTGAGGATGCGAGTGATTTCGATTTAGAATCAATTATTATGGACCCACCCTTTGCATCAGAAGAAGAATATTTTTACGAAGTAGAAACTTACCTTCAGACACACGAAGAAATTATGAATGATGTGAGAATAACCACACAAGTGACTAGCAAGAGTAAAGGCAAGAAAAGAAAGAAGAAAGAAACCATGTCAGAGGAAGAAGAGTCTCTATTTGAAGTTCCTGACAACTTCAAGAAATATGAAATAGAAGATAGATGAATCATGGTACTAATGCCTAACAGAAAAGCTGACATTGGAAAAGTATATGATAATCGAGAGAAAACCAAAAAAATAATAGTTGTCATAGAAGGAGAAGAAGAAAAATGTACATACATAGGGCATGATTTGACGATAGAAGAAGAAGAAGAATTAGTTGCCCTATTGCGCGAATATAGAGATGTGTTTGCTTGGAGTTACAAAGACCTGAAAGGAGTAGACCCGGATATATGTTCTCATAGAATCACTATGACTCCAGATGCAAAACCTATGGTGGTTGTGCCCAAGAAGAATGGAAAATTGCATGTGTGTATTAACCTTAAAAAAGTTCATGCCGCCACAATTAGAGACAGTTATCCTCTTCCTATCACAGAACACTTATTGGAAAGAGTTGCGGGCAAGGAAGTTTACAGCTTCCTTCATGGTTTCTCAGGCTATAATCAAGTAGCCATTGCTCCAGAAGATCAACACAAGACGGCTTTTGCCACGAAATGGGGCATATTTGCATTTCGTGTGATGCCATTTGGCTTAACAAATGCACCCGCTACTTTCCAGTGATTCATGTGTCATGTTTTTAAGGAATTCTTACGTAAGAATTTGGAAGTTTATGTCGATGACCTATGTGCACATTCTAATATGAGGGAGACGCATATCCCAGAGTTAAGACAAGTGTTTGACAAATGTCGAGAATATCAGGTTTGTTTGAACCCAAAAAAGTGTGTTTTCATGGTGAGACAAGGCAAAATTCTAGGACACATTGTGTCAAGGAATGGAATTTCGACAGATGAAGAAAAGGTAAAGGTAATTGCAGATCTACCTAGGCCAAATAACGTAAAAGAAGTACAAGCATTTATGGGTCATTGCGATTATTATAGACGATTCATACACATAAATGCAATCATAGCCAAGCCTCTGTACTCTCTTTTGACCAATTTTGAATGGACAGACGAGTGTGAGAATTCATTCAATGAACTCAAATGACATTTGTGCTCAGCACCTATATTGACAACTCCGGATTGGAGCAAACCATTCCATGTACATGTGGATGCATCCAATTATGCCATAGGATGTGTGTTAGCACAACCCACGAATGAAGGAAATATAGATCTTCCCATAGCTTACGCGAGCAGACAGTTGAACACAGCAGAAAGAAATTACACCACTACGGAACGAGAAGGATTAGGGATGATCTACGCGGTAAAGAAATTCAGGCATTATTTGTTGGCAAGCAAGTTCAAGTTCTTTACAGATCATCAAGCCCTATTGTACTTAGTCAACAAGCCATGTAACATAGGACGATTAATACGTTACTCATGGAGTATGATTTTGAAGTAGTAGTCAGGAAAGGAAAGACACATCTCAGAGCTGACCACCTCTCGAGACTAACCACAGGAGAAGCTCCTCAAGGAATAGTGGATGAATTACCTGATGCATACTTGTTTAACCTTGAGATAGCACCAGAATGGGCTAAGCCGATAGTCCCTATTCTCACATATGGACCCAAGAATCCTAGGATAAGGATCAATGAAGGAGAGATTACCAAGTCTCAAAGATACCAAATAATAGCAGGAAGTATATATAAACAGGATAATCAAAAGATTCTTGCTTTTTGTGTAGATGAATCAGAACATGCGAATTGGTTGCAATTAGCACATGTAGGTGTGTTGAAGCAACATCATTCGAAATATCGTACATTGCAGACTCTGCATAGACTAGGAGTCTATTGGCCTTCTATGGAAGCAGATGTCTACAAGTTATGTAAAGAATGCCATGTATGTTGTGAAAGACCACCAGTAGAACATGCTACACTATATCACATGTCTCTCACACCAGACTGGAGTGAATCTTTAGTGACATACTTGAGGACGAAAACATTCCCTCAAGGAATGACTTTAGCGCGACAACGCAGTCTAGAGCAGGAAGCTCAAGACTATTCACTTATTGGCGATAATCTATACAAACGAGGACGAGACGGATATTTAAGCCAATGTGTTCATGAGAGCGATTACTTGAGCATACTAGATACTGCACACCAAGGTGTTGCAGGAGGTGATTTTGGACCCGATAGGATAATCAAAGCCATCCTCTTTGCAGGATTATGGTGGCCCACTCTTCACATGGATGCACATACCTATGCAAAGAGATGTGATGTGTGCCAAAGAACTCAATTTCCTACTCGCAGAGATGAAATGCCATTGAAACTCATGATGGGAGGACATGCATTTTCTAAGTGGGGCATAGATTTTGTAGGACCCATTAACCCCCCTGCAAAAGGTACTCATGCTGAATACATTATTTTGCCACAGATTATCTTACCAAATGGGTAGAGGCAAAAGCCACGAAAAAGAATGATGCACACACAACTGCAAAATTCTTATTTGAAAATGTCTTTACAAGATATGGATTGCCTATAGAGTTAGTAAGCGATCGAGGAACTCACTTTCTAAACCAAGTCATTGAATATTTGTTACAGGATTTTATGGTGATTCACAAGAAATCTGCACCATATCATCCTCAGGCCAATGGTCAGGCTGAAAGCACTAACAAGATCCTTTGTAACGTACTGACGAAACTCGTGAACAACAAACGTTCAGATTGGGACAAACAGTTACACCACATTGTTTGGGCATATCGAGTGGCCTACAAGACCGTACTCAATGCAACTCCCTTTCAGATGGTTTTTGGTCAGAATGTTGTGCTTCCTTTGGACTTCTTGATAACGACCCTTAAGGTTGCACAAGAACATCAGTGGACCGACCATGAATTGTCAGCAAGAATAATGGACTTCGAACGATTAGGAGAAACCAGACTGAAAGCAGAAGCAGGAATATACGCAGCTAAGAAGCAGCAGAAAGCATATTTTGATGCACATGTGAAAGATAAAGGCTTGAAAGAAGGAGATTTAGTTCTAGTATATACGCTGAAACAGCACGCATGGAAGTTAGAAAAGCGAGGTTATGGACCTATGATCATTAACTGACTCTCAACAAGTGGAGCAGTACAATTAGCCCCCTTAGAAGGAGACATAATGCCTAATTACATTAGTGGCTGTAGAGTCAAGTTATATCAGGAACCTCTTACTGAGGATATGCTTAGACGACTCACGTTGGCAAAGAAGCGTAAGGAGGAAGAAAATAGAATACGAGCTGAAACTCAGGCAGAAGCTATAGAACGCATTAAGCGCATGAAGTTAAGAAGACAAGGACTAGGGAGAAAACATTATAACCATCTAGAAACATCACCCAGATACCCCATGGCCATGTGTCAAGCAAAGTCAAGTACACACCCTAGCATAGTGGATAGGAGACCATTCATTACAGTCAGGCTAGAGAACGGCAACCCTTGCCAAGAGCTCAGGGCTTTAATTGATTCAGGTGTTGTGACTAGTGTGATTAGATGGTCCCACTATAAGGACTCAAGAATAGAAATGCGGCCAATTGAGGCATACCTCATAGGGCTAGGAGGCATGGAAACCCCTTGCATGGGTGAGGTGGACCTTCCTATCCTCATAAACGAAGTGACCTTGACAGTGAAACTACTAGTGTGCCATGACGACGACCTGATAGAACCCCTAATCCTTGGCCAAGATTGGTTATACGATCACTCAGTGGACCTAAATCTTAGACAAGGCTCCTTACAGATTGGAACCTTAGATCAGAAGCGAGTGATACCACTTGACTTCCCTAACAAACCTCCGTCTGAGATATGTAACCCTAGACCATATGAACAACATGCGATGGAAGGCTGGAAGATCTTTGGTCAGATAAGTCACGCTACGTCTACAGCAACCCACGCGGGCTTGGCGATGGACAATTGTCAATCAGAAGGACGTCAAGAGATTTTCCCTTGGTCTTCCTGCAAACTATAAGGGACAACCACCCAACCCCTTGGTCAAATGGACACCATCAGCGGCCAAATGGACACTATCAACTGTGGTGCCCATCCTTCGACACTTACTGCGGACTGGCCTAGATTAAAAGTACAAAATGGAGCACCTCCTAATGGGCAGGTTTTGCAAGTGTTGGACCTCCCTTCTTTTCCAAAGCAGAGTGTCCATCGGACCTCTCAACCTCAACCACAAAGGAGTCAACCACGGCAAAGGAACCCAGGCCGATGACAATATCAGACGACACAAAGAAAGCAGCAATATCGGTATCACAAAGCAAGCGGCACGAGACAAATATGGATGCCAAAAGGACAGAAACCACCGACATAATTCAACACAGTAGACATTGACAAGAAGAAGTCAAGGCAGAAGCAGAGTCAGTATTCAAAGTCTACTCGACCTTCTTCTATGAGTACGAACACTCGACAAATTTGGATTGCCAAGAAGTACCTTACAAACCGACCCACACCCACGCAGATTTGGGTACCCAAACAGTGTATTATAGCTGAACCCTCAAGCCATGTAATATATACCCCTCAGAAATCTCTTCACCTTTCAATACCACCAAATCCGATATCATCTTTTGTCCCTCAACAGAAGCCTATCACCCGCACACGAACTCTTAGGAAGTGGATACCGAAACGTATCCAGCCGTCTTTTCTGATCCCATTATCTAACATTACTCCCACCCCGACTAAACACCATCCTTGTAATAAATCATTCACAACTGAACCTTGTAGAAATCCACACACTATAACCCAACATCACCTGTAATAATATCTCACCAAGAAATGTATGCATCATCTGAAGCATGTAGGTGTCTAAAGACCTGCATTAGTTTGCAAGAAATCATTCCATAAACCATAGCACAACACTCGGCTACACGGGTTACACATCGCTTATGGAAAGGGATTGCGGTCTCACTTTAATGGGATCATGATTAATTTCCATACTAATGTGTTAATCTTATGTAGCAGATCTACTACGCATTCACACCATTCATCATGCAGGCAGAAGGACCATCAGAAGCTGGCCCTATTGTACCCATGGCCAATATTGGAGCACTACTAGCAGAGCCCCATCCTACGGCTCAACCACCAGAGTTTCAAGGATTTCCAGGGCCCATGCCGATTGACGATCCCCCTAGGGGTTATACTGAAAAGATTCATCGCAATTCTCACTAGTTTCAAGGTCTAGCAGGACCGTTAGCAGACACAGATTTCATTTTTGAAGCCAACTTGGCGTTTGATCACCGTACTTGGGCCAAGTACCAATTTTTCTCAAGAGAATTCAAAGGACTACAGAACACAGAAGACTTAACGCATGTTTGGGCAAGAGCAGGCTTCACAGAATATTTCAATGATCCCTTGCCTAAACCTGACTTCTACAGATGCTTTTACTTAATCACCACTTTGATAGCTTCGGAGAACAAAGATCTGCCAGGAACATTCATCTTGCCGTCGTTGGTAAATGATCCGCCATATAATAGGTTTTATCTTTCTAAAGATCTGATTTGCGCTGCAATCAAGATCCATGGTACGCACACTCCAACGGAACGAGAAAGGTTGGTTCCACAGCCAATGAAACGTGGAGATGTTACTAAGTGGGAAGATATTTCAGCAATCACAGCTGAGCTATCGAAACCATTAAGGATATGCATGCAGCATTTTGCATTTCCAGCTCAGGATAGATTCACTATGCCCCACAAACGTATATGGTTTGGTTTATATTTAGCATGTACTGGACCTCAAACGGTAGACCTAGCTAGCTGGATAATTGATCAGTTGTACTTAGCACAACATAGATGGGAAAGAAAGAAGGTAATCAATGGATGTTGCGCTCTCACGCGCGTTGTATACATGTGTTTGGCCTATGATTTACCTATCGAGCGTGCAATGACAAGCGAGGAGCTGAAAGCATTCAAGGGAACAACAAAGAAAGCTAGGAAGGCTAGCAAAGGAAGAGCAGGAAAGCGAATGAGAGGAACTATTCCCTGCCTACAGATTCCAGAATCACCCTCACCACAACCCTCTCGAGAGCAGTCCCCGACAGAAGCCACTCCAACGGTACAACCTATTCGCATACGATTATCAAGACCAGTTGTAACGGAAGTCACTACCAGTGCAGTCACCTCACAGGCAACATCAGTTCAGGAACCTACCACCACTGCAGCCGAAGTTCCCACCACTATTGGTGCGGAAGCTTTTTCTTTTCCGATACCCAACCTGGAAGCAGAGCCACTAGATACAACCTTTGATTTTGAAATGCAGGATGCTTTCTCCAATGAATTTCAATTTTCAGAAGGCCAGATTTTCTCTCAAGAATATGAACGGCCAAGCTACCTGACCACGCCCAGAGATCAACCACAAGGACAAGTAGTGTCTAGTTCCGAGGAAGAAAGAACAGAAACCGATGAAGATGAAGGCGATGATGAAGCCAGCCAAGGCACTCATGACTCCCAAGAACATGTGCAGACAGATGAACAAGAACAGCACACGGACACCCAAGGTGATACCAGTACGCATGAAGATGAAACCTTTGAAGCAGCAGCTTATACGTTGGCCATCAAAAAGTTGTATCGTACGATGGAAAAAGTTTGGGCACGTAAGAAATTGACTGAGGAGGAGAGTCAAGCACTTATAGAACAGGAACTTGTCTGAGGCGGATTCGAAGAAGTATACATCAGAGGCTTCAGAGAACTTGTCAAATCAGTGGGATCCATAGAAGCCTTACGATATTTGCAGAGGAAACCGTTACCGCAGTATGACCCTCGTAGAATCCGTCTACTAACCAAACCTGGTGAATACATTCAGGTACCCACCGGCAGTCAATCTTCAGAACAGGCCAGGGAAGCACGTCTTGCCCCTGAAGGCTCATGGGCAGAAGACACCATTATCATCGACTCCCCCCCCTGTACTACTGCTATACATACCACCACAGTTGTCGAAGTACCTACCACCCCAACCGCTCCTCCTTCACCTCCTGTCTCTCCAATCTCCCATGTACATCCACTCTCTCCTAGACCTCCCACATTTTTCCATGATGAAGTAGCAGAAGCCCTTGTAACATCCATTCCTCTCACCATGTCCACACCCACTCAACCTAGTCTACCCCCTAGCACATCCACCTTTCTATCCAATCCAATTTTCCCTCCATCTCCATTTCTAATCCCGATGACTTTCTCCCTTGTATCACCTCCCTGACCCACCATATTTCCACTTTTCCCTTTCCACCAAGCAGCATTAGAAAACCCCTCTGTAAATTATTCTTCAACCTTTGTAAATCCAGTATTTACACCCACACAAGCACCCACAATCACACCATTATTCACAATCACCGCACTGGACACCACATCCAGCGACATGGATATCTCACCACCCACATGACCACCAACAGTTGGATACATGATGGCCACGATTCGTCACTGGCTCCCTCGCTTGAAACATATGGACGATATAGCAGCGCACATGACTGTCAAGATATTTGACATGATGCAGATGGTTTTTAAAGTCTTCCATCGTGTTAAGGCACCTCATGTAAACACCCCGGGCTTCGAGCATGGCAATCTCGATCTTGCATATGATATGAGTACAACGCCATCGCTACGGGTGTGTTATGCTTGACATTGCAGAATTAAATACTTACCGGCGCGCTATAAGCAGACTTTCAAAGAAATGTTCACAACCGGTTTCTGGGAATACCATTCAGAGGTGTTCATCAGCAAGCCCACGCATTTGCTTCAACTATTTGCCTGTGAACAGATGGTATATTCCATGCACTATCGACTCCCGCCATCAGATGAACCGCAGCCAATCGATTGGGAGAAACTCGAGGCAGATCTGGCCCGAGGCATTCACATATCATAGCACACCCTCGCTCAAGACCTCCTACAGAACTACATCCGACAGACTGCACAACAAGGTTCTGTCGAGGACGACCTAAGCGAGAGGGAGGGGGGTGTTGGCAGCAGCCAGAGGCATAGAAGACGCGAAAGCATGTAAAGACAGAGCAGGGAGCCAGTCGAATCAATTTTTCAAGCAAATATGTTTTATATTACTCTTTCAAACATTCAACAGTGATTTTCATCACTCATGTACCATATGTAACATAGAAAAAACCCCTTTTTGTAATTTATAGCTCCATTTTGTGCAAGCCGAGGAGTCCTCGAGCTTGAGGAGCTTAGGTAGAATAACCGTACCAATTTTGGTTATTTTTAGACACCGTTTACCCTTTCAAATAGCACCTAGAACCTATTTTTTAACTATGTCGGTCACTAGATGTGAAACCGGTGAAAACTAGTCTAGAATCTATAAAAAGAGCTAGAGAGCTCATTTTTTAAGTTAGTTAGTGGGAGCTTAGAGCTATTTTGAGCTTGTAATTGAGATCTTGGGCAATAGAGTTGATTTCCTACCTTCCATTGTGTCTTGCTTGTCTCTTTGTAGTGTGTGTGTGTATGTGTGTGTGCATCTTTATGCTTCTCACCATCACTCTCACTTCATCTCACGTTCACGATCTTCATATCACTCCTATCTCTTCCGCGGATTGACATTAAGGAGGTGGAGCTTCTTAATGTGGTACTTTCCATTGTGCTAGAACAACATATGGCTACTCCGGCTCCTGAATCTAAAATGGCTTTGGTGGTGTAGCCCTGATGGGTTATTGGAAGATTAGTGTTACCTTCCTCTCCTTCGCTTACTTCTCCGATCCTTTCTACAGGTATCTCTGATACCTTCTTGTGATCCTATCTGCGAGTGAGCAGTAGTAACCTCAGGGAATTGATTTGCTACGTGTTTCCACAATTCTGGTTTAAGCTTCAACAACTCCTCTAGAGTGAGGTGACATTGTACTTTGGTGTTCTTGATCACTTTCGTGTTTCTAGGAATCACTGATTCTTCATTCCTCACTAATATCGTGGGTGCTCTCATGCTAATAGACTTGGCTTCCCAAGGTCCTATGAACTAAGGTAATTCTTGCAAAGAATTAGATTCAAAATTTATATGTTCACTCAGTTGCTCTTCCTCTATATCATCGTAGATAGAGGGAATGTCTTGGGGAAGTTGCTTTTGCAAGTCATCTATTTCTTGAATAGGAGGATGGGTTCCTTCTTCTTTTCTCCACTTCTCTTCTTGTATTTCTCTTAGAAATTTGTGTGAATACTTATGTATGGAAGACATGTTGTCTTCACCCTCTATGTTGGGTACTTGAGACAGGGATGGTGCATTCTTTTCTTGGGTCTCCAAAATATTAAGGTTCCTATGCAGATTCTTTTTCTCCTTGCTATTGATCAAGTATTATAGCCTCTCCAGTATTCCTTGAAAGTGTAACTCCGGTTTTGCCATGTTATTCCAATTAAGATAACGCGAGGCTTCGAACATGGTTTGTGCTAGTTCTACCATCTTCATGCAAAGTTTAGTTCTCTCAATTTCTAAGTCTGCTCGTGGGTAATTCTTACTCATTTCAGCTATCTGGGCTCCTTCTTTTAATCTCGCCTGATATGCATGAAACATCATGTCTAAATTTTTCTGGTATGGGTTCCGCTAGAAGTGATCCTGATCTTTGAGCTAGACTCTCCTGATTAGATTCTTGAGAAGTCAATTCTAAGATTTTGGCTCTAGATTCCTTTAAACTTCCTTTCGACTTAGTTATCTTTTTACTCAATTTTCTCTTAATTCTTTCTCTAAAATCTTTCCAAGATCTCGTCTTTTTGTTACTAGACTCTCCAACTTTGCTAGTTTCAGCTATTTTCTCATGATTAAGCTGTTGATTCTGTAAGAGCACCTGGGCTCTTATTATAGCTTGGATAGGCACATATGTAGGGTTGGATCCATCTGCATTATGTACAATACCTATCACATTTATCGGTGTCACTTTTGAAGCATTCATAGGGTTCTTGGGACAATCTTTGATGACATGCTCTTTACCACAATCGGCACAAAAACCTTGTATGTTATAGTATTGTGACTGTCCTGCTATGGGAGGATGTGGACAATCCTTTATGAAATGATCTCCTTGGCATCTAAAGCATGGTCCTCTAGGGCCCTGTGGTCTTTGTTGTCTTAACTAGGGCCGCGGATTAGGATTAGCGTACATCACATTGGCATAATCGAGCTCCTAACTGGGTTCCAATGGTGGACTATCATATTGATAGTTTCCACATGTTCTGGTGACTCTGTATAATAAGCGGGTGGACTATCTACATGAGTAGAGTCAAAACTATTAGAATTAGGGTCACTTTCTGTGATCATGGGTGAAGAAGGCACTAAAGCCCTATTGAGGTTATCTTCTGCAGCAGCATATTTGATTGAGATGACATTAGTTGGTGGGGGTGGTTGCTGAGCTAAAACAGGTTGAGGTCTCTGTTGAGCCTGATAAAGATAGCTTTGAGGAGGCCTATAGTAATGAGGCTGAGCATTGTACTGACCTTGATACCTACCTGGTTGTGGGTATGCTTGCAGGTAGTTCTATCGTACTACTTGTTTGTTCTATGGGCAGTCCTGAGCCGTGTGATTCGTGTATTGTCTCTCAATTGTATAGTATTGGCCACTAGGGTTTGCTTGCGGTTGTGTTACATTGGGACACACATTTTCCATATGATCACCACCACAGGTGTAACAACGCTTATTTGTTGTTAACCTAGGCATCTGTTTACTAGAAACTCCTAGTTTCTGGGCCACTTTTTCTGCTAGGTCTTTATCGAGCTAGATAGTTTTGAGGATGCTAGAGATGAACAATCTGAGTCGTTATAGACCTTTGAGAGTTCAACCTCGTCTGCTAGGTTGTCCTCAATGTCTATACAAATTCTTACACATTGCTCTAACGTTTTGGGTTCCTTCAAGTACACATAGGAGCGTAGTTTAGAGCTCAAGAGGCCGTCTAAAAACAATGACACTTGCTTGGCTTGTGAGAGTAATTCTTGCATTGGGCATCTCTCAACATATTGTCTAAACCTACGTCCTGCAAGTCTGATTGTTTCCTGAGGGGTCTGTTTGAAACTATGAATTAACGAAGATGTATCATGTCTGATTCCACTTTTAGATAATTCTGTGATGAATGACTCTAACAAGTGATGGATATCTCTAAATTGTCTCTGTTGCAATGGTTGGAACCAAGTGAAAGCCATGTTCTTTAACGTTAGTTTAAAAGCATTATATTGCATGAACATGTCTTCTACTTGCTCTGCTCGTAGCACTTGCTTAAACTCTGCAACATGGTCATAGGGATCTCCTGTCCCATCAAAGTAGTTTTTCATGGACTTTACTAGCTGAGTGGGTCTTAATACCCTAGGGTGTTCACGTGGTCTAGGTAGAGGAAAATCATCTCTACCACCTGGTATTCTAGGTTCCCTTTGTCTTTCCACTCTAATGGTATCTAATCGACTGCCATCAGAGTGATGGTTTGTGAGCTGAAATTTCAACATTCATTTCAGCTTTCGTCGAAGTGAAGATTTGGTCACTTTCTTGTTCTTTTGTGAAATGGCAGGCAACAATGACTTGTTTGGCATGCTTCAAGGTGAAGATAAGCCTGATGGGACCAACTATCCGATGTGGTCTTACATGAAGAAGCATGTTCTTGTTGCTAAACAACTTTGGAACATAATGGCAGATGTAGATTGAAGACCCGCAGGTGCTTCCACTTCACAGTCTACTGTCACAGATGGAGCTTCTTCTTCGAGTATAGTGGTTTCTCCTTCTCCACACACTTGGTCATGTTCTACATCACGACAGGCATGGGACACTCTTGCTTCTTTGTATGCCGTGTGTAATGAAGCACGTGTTTCATACTTGAGGAAGCAACTTGAGGATGTATGTATGGCTGAAAATGAGTCGGTGGATGTGTATGTGACTCGCATTAAGGACTTGAAAGAGCAATTGGCAAACATAGATGAGATTATTCTGGATGCATCACTCATTTCTACATTGTTGAAAGGATTACCAGAATCTTTTCAAAGCTTTTCTACTACACTCCGTTTGGTTGCAAAAGGGAATCCTAATATGTATGCATTTGATGAGGTTGTGTCTCTTCTTTTGCCATAAGAGCAATCTAGAGTGAATAGGAGTGGTTTGATTGAGGGAACACAAGCACTTGCTATCTAACAAAAGGGGAAAAGCAAGTATGGTTCAGCTTTGGGTTCATCAAAACCAAAGCCTCAATCTTCCTCTTCCACTCATTCCTCTAGTGATGGTGATTTGCAAAAGAAGAGATGAAAATATTGCTGGAAGGTTGGTCATACTATTGATGAGTGTAGAAAGCTTGCTAAAGACAATGAAAAGAAGAAGGAATCCAGCATGTCTATTGCTGAAAATTCAGCAAATGCAAAGAATGATAAAGCTAACATGGGTCAAGATTTTTGGGCATGTGTTATTACATGTCATTATGATGCTTCTTTTCATTCTAAATGTATGGTTCTAAGTGATGCTAATTCTGATTGGTTCTTTGATAATGGTGCTTCAAAGCACATAAGATCATGCAAAAGATTTTTTGCCTCTTTGAAAGATGCACCCAAAGGAGGACATGTGGTGTGTGCAAACAATGCCTCTTATCTTATCATTGGAGTAGGAGAAATTGAGCTTATGGCTGCAAATGGAGGTGTGATTCTCTTGAAAAATGCATTGTATGTGCCCGGTATCAAAAAGAACTTAATTTCAGTTCCATTGATTGCCAAAGCTGGACTTCATGTACACTTTGTTGATGATAATTGCATGGTTCATGATTTCAGCAATGGTGATGTTATCGTGATGTCCGGTACATTATGTAATGGTTTTTATCGCATGGATACATATAAGAGGGCTGCCTCGAATGCCTTGGTTGTTCATACTTCTTCCATGCTTGAAATGGAGCTTTGGCATGCTCGTTTTGGTCACTTGAACTTCAATAGTTTGCTTTACTTGCAAAAGAAGCCATGGTTATTGGTTTGCCTACACTTGAGTCCATTGAAAAGCATGCATGTGAAGGTTGCATTCTTGGAAAATTGCATCATGCTTCTTTTCCAAAAGATAGTCATACACACACTACAAGAAAATTTCAGCTTGTTCATAGTGATGTATGTGGTCCCATCAAGACTCCATCTTTTGGGAAGCATGTATATTTTGTTACCTTCATTGACGATGCTACTCCCCATACATGGGTGTATCCTATGAAAGCAAAGAATGAGGTATTTTCTTGCTTCAAAGCATTTTTAGCTATGGCTGAAAATTTTTCTTCACAAAAGCTTTTGACTCTACGCATGGATTGTGGTGGTGAATACATGTCACATGAGTTTAATGCTTTTCTTCGTGAAAGAGGTATTGCGCACCAATGTACGGTGCCATATACACATCAACAAAATGGTGTTGTCAAGCGTAAGAATAGAACTCTACTTGAAATGGCACGATGTATGGTTGAAGGAAAGCATCTTCCTGATAAGTTTTGGATGGAAGCGGTCATGTGTGCAAATTATGTGTTGAATCGCTACCCTGGCGATGCTCTTATGCCTTCACAACAACATCACAAACTTGATGACAATGCAAAGAAATGTATATTTGTTGGTTATAGTGCTAAAAGTAAGGGATATCGTTTGTGCCATCCATTGACAAACACAATTATTATGAGTCGAGATGTGGTATTTGCTGAAAATTCAGTTTTCCCTCTACTTCAATGCAAAAAACATCCAAAAGTTACCTCACAAGATGTGTTCGATATACTTATGCCTTTGTTCCAAAATGGTGCGCTTGACTATGGCCATGTAGACCAACCAACTGAGGTTCAAAGGGCTGAAAACTTCTAGCCAACTAGGGCTAAAAATGTAGAGAATTTCCAGCCAAACATGGCTAAAAATCTATCAAAACTGCTGAAAATTTCTAGCCACATATCGCTGAAGATTTGCGTCAAAATATGGCTGAAAATGAGCATGAAATTCAGCCCACACATGATGTACATATTGAAAATGTTTTACATAATGATCTCATGTCTATCAAGACTGCACAAACTATGCCAAAGTGGCTAAAACAAACTTTGCAAGACAGCAAATTGAGTGCATCTTTACTTAGTAGAACAAGATCAAGCTCTCACCATGCATCAAGTAATTTTGTGGATTATTCTCTTACTGCTACATCATGTAATGAAGAGCCACTTTCTTTTGAAGATGCATGTGACTTGGAATTTCTCACTCTATTCAGACTTGGAACAAATTACTCTTATCATAATTTTCCATTGGATAAATGAAACCTAAGTGAATAATTCCCAAAAGGAATCTTATTGCCAATACTTGGGCAAATTGCAGAGTAGTCCTAATCACAAGTTCTTGGACAATCATGGCCAAGCTTGATCAAGTGTGGTTGACCTTGCAACTAGAATAAATACTTAGTCTTTATCTTTAATATCTCTTGAACAATCGAAAGCTTCTTTGCTTACCCATGAGATTTTAGAGATCTTTCCCCAATCATCCTTAGAAAAGTACTTAATAAAGTTTCCATGCTTTTTGAAAATTTTGCATCTTAATTAGAGATGCAGTCTAGCATCCAACTATTGAACACTAAAGTTCAAGTGATGCTAAAGTTTATTCACTTCTTTGATTTTCATCACTCTTCAGGATAAAATCAAAGAAAAAACTTCAAAAGTTCCATGATTTTTACAAATTTGGAACATATCAACTATCCTTTGAACTTGAAAGTTCAATCCATTTGATTTTATTTCATTCTTATCACGTCTTGGAATAGAATCAGATAAATCTTCCAAAGGAAACTTTATCAACCTACATGATTTCTTAAATTCAAGCTAAGGACTACATCTAGGCTTGTCATTAGGAGTTTCCTCCTAAACTTAGAGTTATCAAGGAAATTTTCAAGAAATCCTATTTTCTTTCCATTCCAATGAGCAAGAAAATTAAACACTTGTGAATTTCGAAGGGTCTACTTTTCTTAATCAAGACTCCTAATTTGTGATACATAAGTATTACGTTTGGGAAAAACAAACTAGCTACTTGGGTTGCATGGAAACCAGGAGCCTTGCAACTACCTTGTTTGCTATTTTCCCTAGCTATCTAAGTCGAGTTAGAGAAAGGAGGTAATGAAAGTACAACTATTCAACTACTTAACAAACAATCATGCATATGCAAGTGCATGTGAGTGCATGCACATGTTGGCATTCTCCTTTCATGCACCAAACTTAAATCAAGCAATTCTTGAGCTTGATAATGCATGTTCCCAAGCATCCATGCACAAACATTCTACTTTCTAGCTTTTGAAAAACATATAACCGTTCATGTGCATAAACTTGGGCATTAACTATCTTTTTCAAGCAGGAAGAAAATATGTTTTGTGCATGAAAACATTCTTTGAAAAGGAGAAATGCACCAACATTCTTTTGTAGATGCATGTCTATGCTTGATAAGTGTTTCCATACTTTGATGCTTTCCTATTTTGCTTTCATTAAATTGCATATAATGCTTTCAAAATTGAAGATTCCTTCCCTAGTTCAATTTCAATAGCAATGCATTCTATATGAAAGTATAGAGCAAAGAAACTAAAGAAAACATCAACATGCAAAGTGCTTATCTCTCAATTAAGCTACGTCCTTCCATTGATCCTCTGGAAGAGACATTCTACATCTTTCGGTCCATGAGGAAAACTACATACTCCTCATTGAAGACCATTGCTTCCTCTTGTCCTCGTCTTTGAAAAAATGAAGCCTTCCTTGGACTATACTTGTCTTAGTCCATCCTTTGCCTTTGGATGATGAGTGGATGATGGATGATGCTTCACTTGAACTAATCGTGAGATGAAGCATAAACTTGAGATGAAGCAAAGAGCTCAAGAGTCAAAGCTCTCTAGAAGCCAATTCGACAAATAGGTTTTGGCTCAAGGGCCTTTATCAAGATATAGTAGAGAACAAAAGCTCTTACTGCCATGGTTAGAGCATTCGATTCCATCAAAGGAGGTTGCAAGATCGGTTGCTATCTGGTGGATGAACAAAGAGAGAGTTTTGATTTTTTTTCAATAAAAAACTCTCAGTTTGATGTCATGGATAGCACATCATCGTCGAGAGTAGAAGTAACGAGTTCGACCATCGGGTTGTAGGTTTGAGATATGTGCATAGCACCTTCTTTTGCGTATGAGGTTCTCTAGGGGAATTCTACCATTGTCTACAATTTAGTTGTTGGGTGTGTGTAGAAGTGTGAGAGACACACGAGAAGCACACACAAAGAGCACAAATGCAACAAGACACATAGAGAAGACGATGGTTGTAATAGCTCTCTCTATTGACGATGAACTGAACTGAAGTAAGAGCTGAATAATATCCCTAAGTACAAAGTACCACCACATATGAGAGTATCAAGTATGTGGTAACATGGGGAAAAAACTTCTAGCCAGCACTAGAGTAAAAAGTGCCCATGTATAGGGAAAATGTTCACATCAAAGCTACTCAAGGAACACATAAGTGTAACAAACCCCCTTGGAGCAAATGATGTGAACACATACAGGGAGTGACAGATCAGCCCCCACAAGGTAATAAGCCTAAAGCTTTGCGAAAAGCTTCAAACTTTTCTCGTGGAAGAGCTTTGGTGAATATGTCTGCCACATTATTTGTGTAGGCACATATACCAAATCAGCATCTCCTGAATGAAGGTGCTCTCTCACATAGTGATAATGCACCTCAATGTGTTTGGTTTGTGGATGAAACACTGGGTTTCGTGCAACAGCCAAAGCACTCTGACTATCAGTGAGAATATGCATAACAACATCAATCTCCATGCAAAGATCCATCAATAGGCATCTCAGCCATATACACTCCACTGTGGCTATGAAAACTTCCCTGTACTCAGCTTCACAACTCGATGTCGCCACTGTAGGTTGCTTCTTACTGTACCAAGATATGCATGAGTCTCCAAGGAAAAAGCAATTACCACTAGTGGACACGCGAGTATCATAACAACCAGCCCAATCACTATTTGTAAAAGTAGGCAAGCATGGATGAATATCTCTGCCATAAAAGAGACCTAAGCTCAAAGTGCCTCAAAGATATCTAAACACACGTTGCACTACTTGTGAATGCTTAGTGCCAGGGCTATGCATGAATCGACTCAACTGGGAAACTGCATACTGTATATCTGGCCTTGTGTTGCATGCATATATAAGACATCCCACAGCTTGCTGATAAAGAAAAGTGTCAAATGCATCACTATAATCCTCAACTGAGAACTTGAATCCTATCTCAATTGGTGCGGAAACTTGCTTGCAATCCTCAAAGTCAAAACGCTAAAGTAGTTTTTCAACATACTTTGCTTGATGTATAACAATTCCCCCCTCAACGGATACAAACTGGATGCCAAGATAATAGCTCAAAAGACCAAGATAAGTGACATCAAAAGTATGCTACAAATCAGCCATAAGAATGTCAACTTTTGCATCACATGACCTAGTCAAGAGTATGTCATCGACATAAAGAACAAGCACTATAAGATCAGCCCCATTTTTGCGTACATAGAGTGTGCTTTCAATCGGACTACATGTGAAGCCAAGAGCAATCAAGTGCTTATGGATTTTGTCATACCATGCACGTGGAGCTTGTTTGAGACCATACAAGGCTTTATGCAAGAGACAAACCATATTCTCTTTCCCTTTCATAGCAAATGCAGGAGGTTGCTTCACATAAACCTCTTCTTGCAAATCACCATTCAAGAAGGTTGTTTTTATGTCCAACTGATGCACTTTCCAACCTCGATGGGCAGCCAATGCAACCACCGTACGAATGGTATTCATGTGTGAAGTAGGTGCAAATGTTTCCTCATAATCAATGCCATATTGTTGCACATATCTTTTGGCAACCAATCTAGCTTTGTAGCGATCAATGCTACCATCAGATTTTCTCTTAATCTTATAAACCCACTTTGTACCAATGGTATTCTTTCCTTTTGGCAATTCACATAACTCCCAAGTACCATTCCTATGTATGGAATACAACCGTGAAGACAATACTTAAGTCTATGGAAGGTAAAACATAATGTTTGCCTATCCTTAAAGGGATTTTGCTACAAATCCAGAAAGCATGAGTGGATGCTTAGACTTAATTAGTGGAGAGATTCCTATAAATTCTCAGTCAAGGTAGGTACCTAAAGCATCAGTAAAGAATGAATCTAAAGATAAGAAGACAAAAGCTCTTGTCACTACAAATTGGTCAAGTATAACCAATCAAACTTGAATTGGAAAAATTCAAGTACTTGGAATTATAACTGATTTCCATTTGAAACCCCGAGCAAAGAAGAATAGATATTCTATCAAGGGGTTTTCCAATTTCCATGGTGAAAGCACAAGATCGTGAAACGATCATGTGAAGGAATTAAAACCTAGAATATTAAGTTAGAGGTAATGCCTGAAACTTCTAAATTCTTTTAAAGAGTGGAAGTGAAAAGGTTCTCTATCAAGATATGTTTAGACTTTAGGATATGTATCATTCACACATTAAGGTGAATATAAAATAGGGACCATGGAATGATAATTATCTTTTAGTCCTAGGATAAATCTTGAAGTTAGATTTGATCCTCAAGGGAATTAAAGACTTCGAAGGAGAAGTTTAAATTCAGGAAGGATAATATAATGATCTCAAGATACTTCAAGGTCAAGGAAGTAGAAGATATAACATTGGTAACTTTGAAGATCTTTTTCAAATAAAGACGCATTCTTATTTGAATTATGAAACACTTCAAGATTAAGTGTTGTTGATCAGAAATACTTGTTATAGATGGACTTTGAAAGTGAAAAGATCCTTTCAACTAAGGAATAGACTGACTAAGTCAAGCATCAAGTTCCTAGTGTAACTTGGTAAATTCAATCCTTTGACTCAAAGCAATGCACAGAAATCGCATTCCCAGTAAGGAGTCATAAGGATTGAATATAGGCATGAACTTAGTCTCAAACGAAGTATTATTTGAGTGAAAATGCATCAATAGATTCTCGGTGGCTCGACACACTGATGTTGAATACCACACTAGTATCTTGTGGTTGGATGATGTTTAGATTTACTCTATGAATCTTTTTGAGAATCGAGTTCTTTTCTCTTAAAGATAGAAAAACAAATGCTTCAATTCCTTGTTGAAAAAGATCATTAAGAAGTTAAAGTCTTGAGTTAAAGTCTTGGGTCATCAAGTATTTGACTCATAGCAAGTTTATATCTTAGAAGTTTGAATTAGTTATACAGAGTTTTAGTTATTTTCTTCTGCTTTCCAAATCTTTTGTAATTGACTCAGATATGGTATCTGATTTTGTTTGCAAAAGTCGAGGGTTAGTCGATTGGAACTAGATAACTAAATTAAACATCCTAGATAGATGTTCTATATAAGAACTTATTCAATCTTCAAAAGATGAGAAGTCCAAGATTGACTTATTCTTTTGAGTTTGCTTCCAGTTACTAGCATAACTCTCATGAATTTCTAGAGTTAAGTACACTCGAGAACAATGAAGTTAGGAATTTCTCATAAGATTGAAAATTCCCAAGAACTTTTAGCTAAATTCTTTGAGAAAAGTGTCCTTAGTTGGAAGATTTTCATTTTTAATTTGACTTGGTCAAGATAAAGTAAGCTTGATCCACAATAAATGGAAAACTTTCTCCTATAGTTTACATAGGATTTACAAGCCCATTAGGACAAAGTAGTCCTCCATGCCGCTGAAAAATTCAATTAACTATTGGATGGAAGTAAACCATTATACAAACATCCAAGTCAGATGTTTGGGCCAACCAAAATTCAAGTTTTCCAAATCAAATTCAAGTGAATCAATAGTTCTCAAAGTCTTGATCGGGATGAGCATCCCACCTTAGTTACTAAGTCCATGCACCAATCATGCCTAGAAATGCACTAGTAATTGGAATCCATCCATTTCATATGTTTTTGCCTAGATCGTACATCAAGAAAAAGTGAAGTGGCTAGGGATATTTTTAGATCCACCCTTATAATTCATTCACTACTACTATTTTGACCACTTTATCAATATACAAAGCCAGATAGTGTTTTGAATCATTTGGGCAGGGATCCTACCACATAGATAAGACATGTTCTTCTAGTTTTAGAACATGACCATGCTCTTCCGATTTGACAACATGAGGCTTAGGGGTTGCCTATGGTTATTATATATAGCTTTATTTTTTAGGATGAAAATATTTTCCAAGGGGGAAGAATGTAATAAAGTAAGTCTATGATCTAAGGGTCCAGTCGGTTCAGATAGATGTGAAATTGGACATCGATTGGTCACTAGTATATAGCCAAAGATCTTGAGACTAGACCTAAGGATAAGTTCATGTGCTCTCTTAAACTAGTGATCCACTTAGCCTAGTGGTTAAGTGTCAAGGTTGTGAAGGAGGAGGTCTTGGGTTCAACCCCCATGGGGAGCATGGGGAGAGTCTTTTGCCCAAGGAGCTCTAGAGCCTTCTAACTCAAGTTAACATGAGTTAACTTGAGTCTAGTGGGACTTCACTCGAGTGGTGAGTACACCAACCACTAGTGGACTCTAATGGAAGGTACTAAAGTAGTGGTTGAGATCACTCAATCCACTAGTAGACTCTAGTGGAAGATATTAAAGGAGTGGAGGAGATCGCACATGCACTTGTGGACTCTAGTTACATTTTTTGTCCTCGTTGATTTGAGCAGCTACATATATAGGCATAAAATTGGGAGGAGAGTCATCTCTCTAGCAGTGGTGGTCGTAATTGTAGTTTTCTTGCATTGCCCCACTATCAAAGTACCAAACATCTGAGTCTACTACAGACATACAATGTTCATGAGAAGATGGGTCAAAACTACAAACAATGGTAAATGCCCATTCTTCATTCTGCACAAGATTAACAGACTCTGTTTTGGGTGTAGAGGCCTCTACAACAACCATTCCAACCTCTTTCTTCGTTCCATCTTTAGCAGTCAATTTTGGACAGCTCTTTATTACATGATCATTTCCTTTACAATATTTACAAAATAATTTTTTCTTTTCTGTTTTCTTCTCTTCTCTGTCTTCCTTCTTCGATTGTGCAGAATTAGAAGATTTTTGCTTACTAGTAGAAGAGCTCCATTTACCATTGCCCTTCTGACTAGCCAAGAACGCTTGATGTGCAACATGCATAATGTACATATTCTGGCTAGATTGATCTTCTTGCAATAGAACAGAGACTAACTTGTCAAATTTTGAGGCATTTTGATTGCCTTTCATCATCAAACAAAGAGTAGAAGCAAAACTCTAATACGAATTGGGTAGACCATTCAGAACAGTCTGCATAAATGAACTATCAGGAAAGACTTCATCAACAGAAATCAATTGTTCCTTCAAGTCTTTGATCTTTGTCAAAAAACTGTCCATGGAATCTCCTTCATTCATGTGCTCACTCTCCAACTACTCGGAGGTAAGCAACACGAGCCTCATTCCTTGTCTGGTATAAAGTGTTAAGTGTATCCCAAGCATCCTCAGCTGTTCTGCAAGAGTGAATGTGAGGATACTGGCATCTTAATAGACAATGCTATCAATGCATGTGCCTGGTCTGCCATCCCAATGAATTTTCTTTGCAGTAGGTGCAGCAGGGACCATAACACAAACAAGAACATGGTGAATATCACCATCTTCAATGCCATCTGCATCACCTTCAGCAACTGTGTTTGCAAGTGAAATAGGATGTTCTCCAAGACCTTGCACAATATTCCACAGTCCTTTTGCAACCAATACATGATGCATCATATAAGCACACAATGGATAATTGGTATTGTCTAGCTAATCCTCAATAGCCAACATAGAAATACATCACTGCTTTCAACCATGGCCACCAACCAAAATATCCTGATGAAGAAAAATGATTGTATCTCAGAAAGCTGAACAAAACTAGCCTATCAAGTTCTGCTAAACCTGTAGCATGCTTTGAGACATTGGCGAACCAAAACCTGTATATATCTTTGGCACAGAAAGATGAAATTGCCTACACAAGCACTGTGATAGTGCGTTTGGAGGCCAAAACGAGCTCACATTGCGATTTCAACATGATAAAGCAAAAATGATTTGATCTCCTAATCAGCCTGAGTATGCTCACCAATTTTCATGTGATTCTAAGACTCTGACTAGAGGGGTGCCAACGATGCCCTAGATGAAGCGGCGACCTGCTGTGATACCAATTATTGGAGTTCGAGGTCTGCGAAAGCACGCGAACAACACAAGGAGGAAGAAGAAGCTTGGAGCATAACACACAACATTGAATGTATTACCACTAGAATGTACAAAGATAAGTAATCGGTTAGGGATATACGCATATATACAAGCCGAGGGGAAAAAACCTCCTAAAGAGGGAAAAAAGTGCCCCGGCAGTCCTAGTGTGTTGACACACATTACTACCTAAATATATCAACACCCTTTAAACTATGACGATGGATGCTCAACAAAAGAGGCCCTGTATCATTTGTTGGCATTGTGATAATTTTGGTCATACTAAAGCTAAATGTAAGTTACGAACTAACAAAATGAGACCTGTCAAAGCTCAAGTACACAACATGGAGGTGGTTCATGAAGACACTCAACCTGATTGGACCAAAAAAGCATTAGAAAAAGATCTAAGTACCTGAGGTAACGAAATTTCTATTCATTCTTTACTTGGCATGATCTTCAATTACATCCGCTTCCTTCTATGTATAAAGTTAAGGTAGCATTTCAAGGAAATAGATATAATGTTACAAGTGGAGTGCATAACGTTCAGATTTGTATAGGTTCATATGTAGATGAACACACATTCTTAATTGCTCCTTTGCAATCTTATGATGTTATACTTGGCATGCCTTTTCGTCATCATTATAATTCATGCATTGATTATCATACACACACAATTAGTTTTAAGTTTAACAATCAAGATATTTCTTCATCTGCAAGGCATGACCTCCAACCATTTCCATTAATAAGTCATACTTAAGTAAAACGTGCATTTAGGAAAGGCTACAATTCATGTATTTTTTTTGTCAATAACATAGTTGATTATACACATACACTTCCTAATACACATAAATCATTTATGGATTCCTATCAGGATTTCTTTATGGCTAATTTTCCTTCTAAATTACCACCTTCTTGGGGATCTCTTGATCATAGTGTAGACTTAATTCCTGGTAGTTCCCCTCCCAATAAAGCACCTTATAGGCATGGACCTTTACATAAAAAAGAAATAACTAATAAAGTTAAGGATCTAGTCCACAAAGGACTTATAAAGCCTAGTTCTTCTCCTTTTGGAGCACATGTTCTCTTAGTGGAGAAGAAGAACAAGACTTATAGGATGTGCATTGACTATAGAGAACTCAATGAAATCACAATTAAAAATAGATATCATATTCCTAGGATAGATGATTTGCTAGATAAACTTTGTTGAGCACGTATTTTTGGCAAAATCAGTCTTAAATGTGGATATCATCATATATTAATGACACAAAATGGCATTTATAAGACCACCTTTAGAACTCAAATTGGTCACTTTAAATTCATGGTAATGCCTTTTGGACTTACCAATGCACTTGTAATGCCTTTCGGACTTACATTTGCACATATGATTAATAACATTTTCCTTCATTACCAAGCTTTTGTTCTTGTTTTCTTTGATGATATACTTGTCTATAATGATCATGACCATGAAAAGCATTTAGTAATAGTCTTTAATTTGTTATGTAAAAACAAACTTTATGCCAATGTGAAAAAGAGTTCTTTTTTCCAAAAAGAATTAGAGTATTTAGGACATTGTTTGCAGTCAAGGCATTCATGTAGACCCAAAGAAAATTAAAGTAATTGAAGAATGGTATGTACCTCAATCTGTGAATGATGTGCACTCTTTTCTAGGCTTAGTTAGTTTTTATAGAAAGTTTTTAAAAGTTTTTTCTTATTAGCTCTTCCACTCACATTATTATTGAAGAAAAAGTTAAAATTTTCATGGGGATTAGCACAACAACAATCTTTTCAAAAACTCAAACATGCACTTTCTCATGCACCTATTTTGCAATTACCAAATTTTACACAACCTTTCCATGTAGTTACAGATGCTAGTGGTTTAGGTATATGTGTTTTATTGATGCAAAATGATCATCCCATTTCATTTGAAAGTAGGAAACATAAACCTTATGAAAATAATTATAGTAAATATGATAAGGAACTCTTAGCTAAATTGCATGCTTTAAAATTTTGGAAACATTACCTTATGGGTTTTGAATTTCTAATCAAAACAGATCAACAAGCTATTAAGCATTTATTAAACCAACCATTGATTTATGAAAAGACACATTAAATGGGCTTCATTCATACAAAATTTTCAGCCTATAATTCAATATCAACCTGGCAAAGCTAATGTTGTAGCTGATGCCCTCAGTCGCTTCCCATCCCCACAAACTAATATTGTTTCAATCAATAATATTTCTGCTATTCATATTCATTCATTTCATGTCATGATTCTACTTATGCATTTGATTTGTATTTTTCAGAAGCATGGAATGCTTTCAATAATTCTACAATATTTAGTGAGGATCACTACACTTTTCATAATGGATTCTTGTATTTCCAACACAATTTATGCATCACACAAGTTTTTAAAGAATTTGTTATGAAAGAGATGCATGAACCACCATATATGGGTCATAGGGGCATATAAAGTACTATTTCTACGTGTAAAGAATTCTTCTTTTGGCCAAATATGGAAAATGATATTGTACAATATGTTTTCCATTGCATTGTGTGTGAATGCGTAAAACGACATCATAGTAAACCATTTGATTTATTATTGCCACTTCCCATACCTAATGGACCATGGTAACAAATTTCTATGAATTTTATTACTGTTCTTTCTACAACTTCGTCTCATAATGATATGATTTGGACAATTGTTGATAGGTTTAGTAAACAAGTGTATTTCATTCCTTGTAAAAAGAATTTTTTTGCACCTCAACTTGCTAAGTTATTTATTAAATGTATTTTTCCACATCATGGTTTTCCAAAAGTTATTCTATCATATCGAAATGTTCGTCTTTGTAATCACTTTTGGGTTGCATTATTTCAAAATTTAGGTTCCAAAATAGACTTTAGCTCTGCATTTCATCCTGAAAGTAACGAGAAAAGTGAAGCTACAAATAGTACTATTTTTTATTTATTATGTTGTTATTCTTTAGATACTCCAAGTAATTGGGATGAGAAAATTCCTTTAGTACAGTTTGCATATAATAACACAATGCATACCACTACTTGACGTGCACCGTATGAGCTTGTTTATGGTAAAAAGCTTCCCACTCCCATGTCTATCACTTATAAAGGAAGTATACAACAGCTTGTATAAGAAGGGATATACCTATGGTTGACTCTTTTGCACAAGATCATATTTCTACACTTCATGAGGTTCATGACCACATTAAAAAGAGTCAAGAATGTTACATGCATAATGTTAATAAGAAACAAGTACCTAAACAATTTAATAAAAATGACTGTATGGTTACGAATAATTAAAAGACGTTTGAAAAATATTTCACAACATCCTAAGGTTAAACTTGCATGCTATTATGGACCTTTTCATATTGTTTAGAAAATAAATGAGAATGCTTTTAGATTAAACATACCTTCCCATTGGAATATACATAATTCTTTTCATATTAGTTTATTGAAATCCTTTAAAGGAATTTTACCACTCACTCCTATTTTAGATGATCCTCCTTTACTTGAAGAGGATGTTGAAATTTTAGTTCCAGAGAAAATACTTGATTATGGTGTTACTACTACCCGCGCTAGTAAGCAATATCATAGATATTTAGTAAAATATAAAAATCACTCACTTGAAGAATATCAGTGGATTCATAAGAAATCATTAACTCCAAATTATGACCATTTGATTTTTGCAATGTATCACTCACAGGCACATTAAATTCCAGTTTTCCATTTTCGTGCATGTGTTTTTACATGGAACATGCTATGATTGTTTAGTGATGGGACAAGTGACTGGCCATCCATGTCTATTTTATTTTATCAAGTGAGGTCAGTTGCTTGTCAATTGAAAGGCATGTTATACTTTATGGAATAATGGAATGTTAAATGGATTCTAATGCCTTGAGCTTTTTAATGTGATTGTGTTTTGATTTAATAGGTGAAGAATCATGAGGGCATGAATGCGCATGGATTTATTTAGATATTTTTGAAGATATTCAAAAGATAGTATTTTAGATATTTTTTGTACAAATATTAGATCGCTTAGAAAGTGATGTTTTTTGTAGAAATAGTAGATTGCTTAGAAAGGACGATTTGTAAATAAAGCAGATTTTTGTAAATGCATGCTTTTCCAAGCACTACCCCCATGTATGTTCTATTGAGGATGTAATGAAACATACCTATAAATACACATACTCTAATAGATTTGTCCATCAGAGTATGTGGGGGGAGATTGTACCTAATCCTGTGTTCAGTATCCTGTCTCTCTCTATTATATGTATGCTTTTGTGAGATTTGGTTTCTGTACTATCTCTGCGTACTTGCATCTACAAGATCCAATCAACATCGCCCATGATCGAAACAGAACATGGGCAATGTACAAGCCATCAGGAGTAACACAACATACAAAAACAACCAACAACAGGCATTACCCGCACCTAATTGGCAAAGGAATGACCCTTGCACCTTGTGCAGGACATGTAGTTGGACACATCAATGTACTCACAACAACACCAACACAAGGGTGCATACAGCTCAGGTGGAAGGTGAACCACAAAGACATAATTCTAATGCCACCATCATATAGGTGGATGACATAGAAGATGTGCCACACTCGAACAACAAAGTTCCACATGTAGGAACTATGGCCATGGCCTCAAGGTGCTTGTCAATGACACTATGAGTAATTCAAAATATGTATTTTTGGGGGACCTTCATCAACTCCCAAAAGGTAGTGCTGGTGGACTCCGATGCTACCCATAACTTCATATCACTTGAATGTGTAGGCAATTTACAAATTCCTCTAATTAAACTTCTAGATTTATCCATCTCCTTCGCACAAGGGAAGGATGACAATGTAAAGATTACTTTGAATGTCCGCATGCTGGTGGGCGAATGTTCTGCAAAGCTAGATTTCTTGATAGTCCCATTGGATTCATTCAAAGTGATCATTCGGTATCATTCATGAATAAATACATGATCGATATGTTGGGCAAAGGAATAGATAAACTTTTAGTAGATATGCAAGACAATATTTTGATGGTAGATTATCAAAGGTTGAAGTCACCAGAATAGAGCATCGAAGGAAGAAAGGACATAAAGGGAGAAACAAAGGAAGATACAAGGAAGCCAGGCCAAGGTAAACCAAGGAAACAAGTAGATAATCATACCATGAAACATACCCCAATGCCAAAGGGGGAACATGATTGACAACAAAGAGGTAAAACATCAATCAAACAAGAGAATGTACCACAAAGGAGTCAATATGAAAGACAACAAAAAGAGTGCAAGTCATCGGGCCTGCCTAAAGGATGGATCAAGTCGATGGCCATGATATCCCATGCAGAGCAAGCCTAGCTCACACAATCACCACTATTAGCGAAACAAATTGTAAAAGCCATTCGACATGGAGCGAAAGCACATCTGTGTGTTATGCTACAACCAAGTATATGTAGACGAAGAAGAGAATGGTAAGATGAAAGTGGGCGATCGCCATATCCAAAGTTTTCTCGAGGAGTATGAAGATGTTCTACCAAGTCATCTTCCCAATGGGCTATCACCACAATGGCAAGTCCAACATCGTATCAAGATATTACCAGGATAGGCATCTCTCGGAAAGGCTCCATATAGAATGAATGAAACCGATTTAAAGGGGCTCAAAAGACAACTTGTGGAACTAGAATAATAGGGATTCATCCGACCTAGCAGTTCATGGTATGGCACTCTAGTGCTATTTGTGAAGAAGAAAGACAAGAGTATGCATCTATGTATGGCTTAGTGCACACTTTACAAAATTACGATCAAAACGAAGTACCTGATACCAATCATAAAAGAATTGATGGATAGGTTGGGTCATGCAAAACATTTCACTAGGATCGACTTAAGATCGAGTTATCATCAGATCAAGATAGCAAAGGAAGATATTGAGAAGACTGCCTTTCGGACACGTTACGGTAGTTATGAATGGTTTGTAATGGATTTTGGTCTCACCAGTGCACCAGACACTAGAGAAATGAATGATGGCTTCTGAGATATGCTTGATGAATTCTTGATCATTTACATTGATGACCTGCTAATCTACAGGGAGTCTCTTGAGGAACACCTTGAGTATGTGAGATTTATGTTGCAATGTCTAAGAGATGGGCACCTCCATGCCAAGCTTGAGAAATGTGAATTTTCTATGATGTCAGAGGAGTTTCTGGGTTTCATCATCTTAGACAAAGGGATCCAGATAGATCCCCACAAGATCAAGGTTGTTAAATAGTGGGCAATGCCTCACACAGTTCGTGAAGCTAAAGATTTCATAGGATTTTGTCTGTTTCTAAGAAAAATCATCAAAGATTTTAGCAAAATTGTCGTTCCACTCATAGAGTTAACCAAAGGCATGGGTTGCTTTGTGTGGGGCTCTCATGAACAAGATGCGTTTGAATAGCTGAAACAAGTGATGTGTGAAGCTCATGTGTTAAAGCTTCAGAGTTCAATAAAACTTTTGAAATTCATATCGATGCTTTTGGACTAGCAATTGGAGGGGTCCTTATGCAAGACAGATGCCCTATGGCCTACGAATCACACAAGTTTTTTGGAGTAGAACTCCAATGGAGTACTCATGAGAAAGAGATGCTCATGGTGATCCACTATCTATGGAAGCAGCGACACTATATTTAGGACAAACATATCAAAATTTACATGATAACATTTTCTTGAAGTGTTTCTATACTCAATCAAAGCTCTCCCTAAAGCAAGCATGATGGCAAGCATGATGACAAGAATTTCAGGCCGAGTTTGATACAGATATCAATCATAAGCCGGGGAAGTAGAACGTGATGCCCGATGCTTTGAGCCAACGGCCTAATTTAGCGGCCTTCTCCATGGCCAAAAGAAAATTGAAGGATCAAGTGAGACATGTCCATGGCCAAAAGAAAATTGAAGGATCAAGTGAGACAAGTAATCAATGACATGCTTTACAGAAAAGGAAGATTGTACGTTTCAAATGATCCAGATATTCAACACACACTACTATGGGAGGCACATTGTTTCCAGCTCGTAGGGCATGGTGGACAAAGATGGAGTTACAAACATTTGAAGAAAGATGCATTTTTGCCTAAAATGAAGCTAATGTGGTAGAATATGTGCAAAATTGTCCCACTTGTCAACAAGTAAGATAGAGTTGCATAAAATTGACGGGGCCACTTCAATCGATGCCCATCCCAAATCGACCATGGGATATGATAAGTATGGATTTCATAACAGATTTTCCATTCTCACAAGGGTTCACCTCTATATTTGTGGTTATGGATTACTTCTCAAAACATGCACACTTCA
This sequence comes from Ceratopteris richardii, assembly GCA_020310875.1. Lineage (NCBI taxonomy): Eukaryota > Viridiplantae > Streptophyta > Polypodiopsida > Polypodiales > Pteridaceae > Ceratopteris > Ceratopteris richardii. Next base: position 65,984,425 of record CM035427.1, on the reverse strand, counting down.
TTCCAATGAAACCACCGATGATAGCTAAAGTGGTGGCACAAAGTTTTTTCACCATACATTTAAATGCCATGGCTTACCATTAACCATAATATCAAACAAAGATCCATGTTTTCTCATTGATAAATGGAAAGAGTTGTTTATCACATTGGGTACTCAGTTATGATTCTCATCAGCCTACCACCTAGAAACAGATAGACAAACGGAACACAACAATCAGATAGTAGAGGACTATATTTGAAGCTATGTGCAAGTACATCAACAAGTGGGCAAATTGTTGATATATTTAGGTAGTGATGTGTGTGAACACACTAGGACCACCGGGGCACTTTTTTCTCTCTTTAGGAGGTTTTTTCCCCCAGCTTGTATATACACATATTTCCCTAATGGGCTACTTATCTTTGTACATTCTCTAGTAATACATTCAGTATTGTGTGTTGTGCTCCAAGCTTCTTCTCTTTCCTTGTGTTGTTTGCCTGCTTCCGCAGACATCTATCTCCAACACTTGGTATCAGAGCATGTCATCGCTTCATCTAGGGCGCCATCGACACTCCTCTGGTTGTAGTCTCCGAACGCACTATCACGTGCTTGTGCAAGCTATTTCGTCTTTTTGTGCTGAAGATATATACCTGTTTCTATTTGCCAGTATAAGCGTCTTGAAGTCTGCTACAAGTTTAGCAGAACTCGTCTGGGCAGTTCCGTTCAACTTTTTGAGATACAATCAATTTTTTTGCATCAAGGTATTTTAGTCACCGGCCATGGCTCAAAGCAGCGATGTATTTCGTATGTTGGTTGTTGAGGATAAGTTGGATGGTACCAACTACCCATTGTGGGCTTATATGATGCGACATGTATTGGTTGCAAAAGGACTGTGGAACATTGTGCAGGGTGTTGAAAAACATCCTATCACACTTGCAATTGTTACAACAGTAGGTATTGAAGCTGATGCAGAAGGTGTCGAAGATGATGATATTCTGCATACTCTTGTTCATGTTGATGTTTCTACTGCACTTACTATAAAGCAAATTTGTTGGGATGGCAGAGATGCCCACGCACATGCATTGATAGCTTTGTCTATCAAACGTGCCATTATTCCTCACATTCGCTCTTGCAGAACAGCTAAGGATGCTTGGGATACACTTACCACATTGTACCAAGCTACGAATGAGGCTCATGCTGCTTAGCTCTGAAAACAGTTGGAGAGTGAGCACATGAATGAAGGTGGTTCTATGGACAGTTTTCTAACAAAGATCAAAGACTTGAAGGAACAATTGATTTCTGTTGATGAGGTTATACTAGATAGCTCACTTGTGCAGACCGTTTTGAATGGTCGTCCTGATTCATATCAGAGTTTTGCTTCTACTCTTCGGTTAATGATGAAAGGCAATCCAAATGCCTTGTCATTTGAGGAGTTAGTCTCTGTTCTGTTGCAGGAAGATCGGTCCACTTAAAACAGGTCCATTATGCGCGTTGCAGATCAAGCTTTCCTGGCTAGTCAGAAGGGCAAAGGAAAATGGAGCTCTTCAACTAGTAAGCAGAAATCTGCAAATGTTGCACACTCGAAGAAGGAAGATAAAGATGAGAAGAAATCATAAAAGCAAAAATTGTTTTGCAAGTACTGTAAAAGGAATGGTCATATCATAAAGAACTGTCGAAAACTGGCTGCGAAAGAGGCAAAGAAGAAAGAGGCTGGAATAGTTGTCGTAGTGGACTCTACACCAAAAATAGAGTTTGCTAATCTTGTGCAGGAAGAAGAATGGGCATTTACTATTGTCTGTAGTTTTGACCCATCTTCTCATGAGCAGTGCATGTCTGCAGTAGACTCAGATGTTTGCCAGTATTTTGATAGTGGGGTGACCAAACATATTACCTCGCAGCACAGTTTCTTCTCTTCACTCGAGCCTGCCCCTACAGGGAATACTGTTACATGCGCCAACAACCCCTCTTATCTGTTGATATATTTAGGTAGTGATGTGTGTGAACACTAGGACTGTCGGGGCACTTTTTTCCCTCTTTAGGAGGTTTTTTTCCCCCGGCTTGTATATACGCCTATTGCCCTAATGGGCTACTTATCTTTGTACATTCTCTAGTAATACATTCAGTATTGTGTGTTTGTGCTCCAAGCTTCTTCTTCTTCCTTGTGCTGTTCGCATGCTTCCACAGATGTCTATCTCCAACAATTGGTATCAGAGCAGGTCGTCCCTTCTTCTAGGGCGCCGTCGACACTCCTCCGTTTGCAGTCTCAGATTCGCACGAAATTTGGTGAGCATACTCAGGGTGTTTCCGAGATCAAAACAGCTTTGCTGTGTGGTGCCGAAATCGCGATCTGTGCTCGTTTCGGCCTCCGAACGCACTATCGCAGTGCTTGTGCAGGCTATTTCGTCCTTTTGTGCCAAAGGTATATACCAGTTTCTATTCGCCAGTTTAAGCATCTCGAAGTCTGCTACAGGTCTAGCAGAACTCGTCTGGGCAGTTTCGTTCAACTTTTTGAGATACAGACAAATTTTTGCATCAAGGTATTTTAGTCATCGGCCATGGCTGAAAGCAGTGATGTATTCCGTATGTTGGCTGTTGAGGATAAGTTGATGGTACCAACTACCCATTATGGGCTTATATGATGCGACATGTACTGGATGCAAAAGGACTGTGGAACATTGTGCAGGGTGTTGAAAGACGTCCTCTTACACCTGCGACTACAGGTACTACAAATACAGGTGCTGGAGCTGATGAAGATGGTGTCAAAGATGATATTCCACAGATTCCTGTTCGTGCTGCTGTTTCTGTTGCACCTACTACAGAGCAGATTCGTTGGGATGGCAGAAATGCCCAGGCACATGCATTGATAGCTTTGTCTGTCAAACGTGCCATTATTCCTCACATTCGCTCTTGCAGAACAGCAAAGGATGCTTGGGATACACTTACCACTTTGTACCAGGCTAGGAATGAGGCTCGTGTTGCTTACCTCCGAAAACAGTTGGAGAGTGAGCACATGAATGAAGGTGATTCTATGGACAGTTTTCTTACAAAGATCAAAGACCTGAAGGAACAATTGATTTCTGCTGATGAGGTTATACCAGATAGCTCACTTGTGCAGACCGTTCTGAATGGTCTTCCTGATTCATATCAGAGTTTTGCCTCTACTCTTCGGTTGATGATGAAAGGCAATCCGAATGCCTTGTCATTTGAGGAATTAGTCTCTGTTCTGTTGCAGGAAGATCAATCCAGGCAGAACAGGTCCATTATGCGTGTTGCAGATCAAGCTTTCCTGGCTACTCAAAAGGGCAAAGGAAAATCGAGCTCTTCTACTAGTAAGCAGAAATTTGCAAATGCTGCACAATTGAAGAACCAGGATAAAGATGAGAAGAAATCAGAAAAGCGGAAATTGTTCTGCAAGTACTGTAAAGGAACTGATCATATTATAAAGAACTGTCCAAAACTGGCTGCTAAAGCGGCAAAGAAGAAAGAGGCTGGAATGGTTGTTGCAGAGGCCTCTACACCAAAAACAGAGTCTGCAAATCTTGTGCAAGAAGAAGAATGGGCGTTTACTACCGTCTGCAGTTTTGATCCATCTTCTCATGATCAGTGCATGTCTGTAGTAGACTCAGATGTTTGGTACTTTGATAGTGGGGCGACCAAACATATTACCTCGCAGCGCAGTTTCTTCTCTTCACTCGAGCCTGCCCCTATAGGGAATACTGTCACATGCGCCAATAACTCCTCTTATCATGTTATGGGAGTTGGTAAGATCATTCTGACTACTACTGATGGTAGTTCTTTCACTTTGTCAGATGCTTTATTTGTGCCAGGGATCAAAAAGAACCTGTTATCAGTTTCTGCATTAGCCAAGATTGGCTTGGTTCTGAAATTCGTTGATGACAGGTGTACAGTCCATGATCTCTCAAATGGTGATGTGATTATTGCTTCTGGCATCTTATGTCGTGGGCTGTATAAGCTCATAGACTATGAAAGATCTGTGAATGATTCGGCATGTGCAGTTCATGATTCTCAGGCTATGTCAGATGCAAAGCTTTGGCATGCACGCTTTGGTCATTTGAATCTTGCTAGTTTGCTATGCCTGCAGAAATCTGAAATGATGTCCTCTTTGCCCAAACTTGAGGCTCCTGGAAAACATGTTTGTGAAGGCTGTATTTTGGGCAAAATGCAGCATTCTTCCTTTCCAAAAGATGGTTCAGTTCGGGCTACGCAGAAATTGCAGCTTGTACATAGTGATGTCTGTGGTCCTATGCAAACACCCTCTTTTGGAAATTACCTTTACTTCGTGAATTTCATTGATGATTTTTCTAGGGATGCATGGGTATATCCACTCAAAGCAAAGTCCGAAGTGTTCATGTGCTTCAAACAGTTTTTGGTTTTGGCTGAAAATCTGTCAGCATGTAAAATGGGCACCCTCCGTTCTGATCGAGGGGGGGAATATATGTCTTCAGATTTTAATGCATTTCTGGCTGAACGTGGGATAAAACACCAATGTACAGTGCCGTATACACCTCAACAGAATGGAGTTGTTGAACGAAAGAACAGGTCACTCATGGAGATGGCGAGGTGCATGATCAAAAGTCAGGCTTTACCACATAGTTTCTGGCTTGAGGCTGTCATGTGTGCAGCATATGTATTGAACAGGTGTCCCACTAAAGCGTTGCAGTCTATCACTCCATATGAGGCTTGGCATGACCGCAAGCCATCTGTTGCTCATCTGCGTGTTTTTGGTTGTTTGGCATATGCATTAGTGCCTGAACAACATCGCAGAAAATTGGATGATAAGGCAGTAAAATGTATTTTTGTTGGGTACAGTTCTGAAAGTAAAGGCTATTGTCTGTATCATCCACAGACTAAACACATTCTGGTTAGCCGTGATGTTGTCTTTGTGGAAGATGCTATTCAACCATTGCTTTCATGTACTAAGGAGACATCTATTAGCTCCAAAGACATGTATGATACCTTGATGCCTCTTTTTACAGGTGGACAGTCTAGTGCTGGTCCTAATGAGGCAACTTCTCAGCCTTTGTAGGTTTCATATGATGATGTAGATCATTCCATTTCTGATGCAGATTTACATGATGCACTTGCTGATGAGAGAGCTGATATTGAGTAGGCAAAAACTATGCCAAAATGGCTGGTGCAGACTTTGCGTGACAACAAATTAGATGCACCTTTGTCATTGTTGGAGAAACAATCACTAATTGGACATATATTTGAAGGTCAAATCTTAGGAAGAAAACCCCATGCCTATGTGAAGGGACAAATTCACAAGTGTATCATATTTGTAAAGTTAGTTCACTTTAGTTCTAGAAGTTTTCTAAAAATCACAAGAATACAAAAATCTATGTAAGTTAGTTTGTATCAACTGACGCGGCGAGAGAGAGAGAGAGAAAGAAGAAGTAGAAGAAGAAGTTCATTTTATACGACTGTGTATAGTCGGGCTTCTCTGAGTGAGAAAGCGACTGTAAAAACTTCTGAGTTTTTTATAGTTATGAGAAAGAACTGAGTAAAGTTCTGTGTATGAGTCTCTCTCCATCATCTCCATGCTTGCCTACTGTGTGATGAGTTACAAAGATCAAGTTTTCTGAGCAATTCGATGCCTGGCATCGAATCTTGGCTGATAAGTCATTTTTTCATTCTCTGTGTGTTACAAGTTGTTGAATCTTCTAAAAATATGAGGTTTGTGGAGCAACTCGATGCCTGGCATCGAGTTTGAGCATAAAGTCGATGCCCGGCATCGAGTTCTAGCATATAAGTCATCTTCTTCATGTGTGTGTAAAATAGAGTGTTTCTGGTGCAGAAAAATAGCCAAAAAAAGCCCAAAGTCGATGCCTGGCATCGACTTGGATTGAAATTCGATGGCAGGCATCGAATTTTTTATTTTTGGACACCAGGAATACTAAAACAGGCAAAGTTTCCAGTTTTGGAAACTCATACAGGGTCATCTTGTGAGAGCCATAACTTGAGTTCTAGAGATCAGTTTGATGCATATGATAGCTTGTTGGAAAGCTCTACTCTTCTAGTTTCAGCCTATAAAGTTTCATGGAGAAATAATTCTTGAGCTAGGAGAAATTAGCAAAATACTGAAGGTATGTCATTTCGGTGACTAGGAATTTCTGTAGAAGCAAAGTTCTCACTTTAAGCTATCATTTCTCAAAGTTTGGAGTGGCAATGAGTTAATGGTGACCATAGAGGTGTTCTAGTGTCACCTTAATTCATTTCTTGTGGTGTTTCATACATCAACAAGCGGTATCAGAGCAGAAAGATTCTCGAGAGCAGAAGACGACAGAGGTACGAGAAGTTTTGTAAAGTTTTCCATTAAAGTTTGAAAGGTGAAGCATTTGAAGACACAAGGCATCAAAAGGTTACTTCAAAAGTATCCTCATACACAAAGAACTTCAAAAGGTATTATCCTTTATCCTTTAAGCTCACAGGTTGCAGCAGAAGGAAAGAACTATGGCATATCATATCTCCATTGACAAACTGGACAGAGATAATTACCCCGCATGGGTAATGAGAATGGAAGCCTTACTTATGAGTAAGGATCTCATGATATATGTTACAGGTGAAGAAGAGAAGCCAGTATTTGAAGATGAAAGCCGACCAAAGAAAGAAGAACTAGATGCTTTAAAGCATTGGCAGAAGAAGGATGCAAGTGCAAAAGCATACATCTACAATACAATCTCTGATCATTTGCTACCACACATCAGAGGATTGGAATCATCTGAAGATATATGGAATGCATTGGAGTATCATTTCCAAAGCACTACTAAAGCACGGAAAGCAAGTCTATGGTCAGAGTTTACAACATTCAAGAAGAAGCCAAGTCAAACCATTAGTGATTATGTCACTAAGATGAAGGATCTTGCAGACAGTCTTGGATCCATAGATGAAGATGTTGAAGATCACAGATTGATTGCTCAGCTACTTGCAGGTTTGAGAGGGGATGAAAGGTGGAAACCTTTTGTCTTATCAACAGAACTTTCGTTAAATCATTATGTTCCAGATTTGAACCAGTTGCTTGGTTTGATGCTCACATATGAGCAAGACTTGAAGGGAGATGGAGATAAAGGACAAAGTTCTGCAATGTATGTGAAGAACAAGAAGAAAGGAGATAAAGGTAAAGCAAAGGATGAAGAGGAGTCTAGTTCTCAAGCTTATTGTCACTCTAGCACAATGGTGAGTACCAACGTGAGGAGATACACCTCATAAATGTCAATCCGTGGAGACGTGAGGACCGGTATGAAGACCGTGAGCAAGTGATGGCACAAGTGCGTGAGTGAAAGCACACAAGCATGCACACACATACACACACACGCGCACAACGTAAGAGCAAAGAGTGGAACAATGGAAAGCTTCGATTATACAAGAGCTCTCTTACAAAACTGAAATCTACAATAAGCCCACCTCAAAAATGAGCTCTCCAGCCCTTTTTATAGTTTTTGAGTGGTTTTGGCCCTGTCCAGACCTAGTGTTCGGCCTAGTTAAAAAATAGGTTCCAGGGCTTATTTGGGGGCTCAAACGGAGTCTAAAAATTATGAAAATTGGTAGGATGGTAGTTCTAATACTGCTCAAGCTTGAGGACTCCTCGGCTTGAACAAAATGGAGTTACAAAAATGGGAAATGGTATTTACAATGGTTTTTAGTGATAAAAATCACTACGTTTGTAGGGATTTCTTCTGAAAATTTGACAGGTGCTTCTTGGAGCTCCCTACTTGCTCCTTCTTCTTGTGTGTCCACTTCCTTGATGCGCTTCCATGCTTTGTCCTTGACCTTGAGCTTCAACACTCCCCCCCCTCTTGAGTCTGTCGTCCCTGACAGACCCTTGTTGTATTGGTCGTTCCATGTAGTACGTTGAGAGGTAGCGTCCTTTGCGTCCACCAGGGGTGATCCATTTTCCCAATGTAGCCTGGTCGTTTGTCCAGTTCCTTACTTTGCCACTGCTAGATCTTGCAGTTTGTAGTTCCTTTGTATTTACCTCTTCCTTGTATTCTATCTTGATGGTGCATTTGCGAGCTGTCCAAAACGACTAGTTGCTCAAAGGAGGTGATCAATGTTGATTATGAGCAACTCTCTATCGTGGATGGCTTCCTTGCTCTTGTAGTGGTCACCGTGATGTCCTCTGATTCTTCCAATGATGGCTTTCATAGTTTTCATGCCACGTACTTGTAACCCATAATGTATGATGGTTAAGTGCATTAGTGCATGGGTTGAACAAATTATGTGCCTTGTGCATGGCCTTGTAATGTGGCCCTACGTATGCGTACTGGGAAATTGCATGGCAAGAAGTATGGTGCAAGAGATTGGGTCTTGAGCTAAGTGCTCAAGGGTATGCTGGCGAAGAGGTTTCCTAATCGATCATGGTTATAGTGTTGTTGAAGCATACACAGCTTACCATGGTGAAGGGTCCGTTGATCTTCATCTCTTCGTGTTGTAGTTCCAGCATGGTGTTTGACCATCGGCTTGTCCTTTTTGTTGATGGATGTCTTTGCTGAAAGTTCGCTGATGAGCATTTTCAAGCACAGTCCTCTTCTTTGCCCCCTTTTTTTTTTTTTTTTTTTTTTTTTTTTGGGAACACGATGGCATCAAACAAGAAGAAAGATGTTAGTATCAATAACATATTTTGCATGTGAAAATTGTGTCTTATGTGCCTGGGATTTCTCAATTGTGTCTATGCACGGCCATGTAAGGTGGCCCTATATTGATGCATACTTTGGAAATGCATGACCTGAATGGTGCAAACGACTGGGTTATGCCAAAGGCACATGGTTGCTGCTGGTCGAGGCTTTTGATATTACTTGTATACTTGATGAATTCTTTGATTGGAGGTGTCTATTGGATCTCGAAATGATGTAATCCTCCGGATTGGAACCCATTTTGGAATAGGGTTTGGTACTGTAGAGATCACCGCAGGCCACTTCATCTTTGGATGCTTTCCGAACTTCGGTATCCCGTGTGGTTGGCTTTTTGATTCTGTGGTTGTTGTTGGTGCTTTTGGCTTCCAAACCCATATCCTTGATGATTGCCTGCTTACTTTTGCAGAAGGGTTGAGTGTATCTTCGTTTGTTCTTTGTGTTTTGGTCTTACCCTTTGCTTTCCTTGGCTTCTTTGTTGAGACCTTTTGCATGGTGGGGAGCATAGGCCTTTGTACGTGTAAGAGCTTCTTGGGTACCCACATCTGTAATCGCCCTTGTTAAGCTGTAGCTAATTTTTTAGGCACCCAAATTTGTACCTGATTGTGGCCGGCCTTCTTTGATAGCTTCGGTACCCAAATTTGTTGGATTCTTCGTGCTAGAGCCTGTCGTAGGTGCTTGGCCCTTCTTTTTCCATGGTCGATCTGGTTGGGGGGAAATCTTTGAGGCCACATCGATGGTTGCACTCCTTTCTTTACCCAGATCTGCTTCATGCCCATGACTTCTTTCTGCTTGAAGGCTCTTTGTTTATTTGATAGACTGGCTGTTTTGCACTGTTTTGCTTGCTTCTGAGGTTGAACTACTGTGGATGCTTTACTCTTTGAAAAACGAGAAGAAGGTTCATCTTGCCTTTGCGACTGTCCTTCCATGATTGCGTCCGTCTGGATCATAGAGCTTTTGACATCTACAACATCTTGTTCGAGAAGATTAGCCGTAGAGGAACAAAGAGAGTGTGTGGTGTCAGTGTCAGTGGGCATGCGATTCTCCAATTCTACTGTAATGCATTGATTATATACCCAAACTTGAAGAAGTTGACTTCTTAGGTTCAAGTTGACAGCATGGTCGTAAATCCAATCTTGACCCAAGACAAGTGGCTCTGTGAGGTCCTCATCATGACACACTAGCATTTTGACTTTGATTGGAACATCTTGAAGGTAGATGGGAAGTTCCACCTCTCCCAAACAAGGGGTTTCCACGCCTCCTAAACCTATGAGATAGGCTTCTATGGGCTCGATGTTCAATTGCAGGTCTTGGCAGTATGAAAGTCTAACTGCACTAGTTGCTGCTCCTGAGTCAACCAATGCTCTCACAGTCCTTACACTCTTTCCTTGTCCTACCTCTATAGTCACAAAGGGCCGTCGATCAATTATTCGAGAAGTAGTTATGCCCGATTTCTGGCACATGTCCATGTGATATTTTGGAGTTTTTGTGTTGACATCTAGGCCTAGCCGCCGTAACTTATTTCTTCTTATGCGCTCTCTAGCCTCTGCTTGTGCTTCTTCTCTAACCCTTAACTCCTCTTCTTTTCGCTTCTTAGCAGTGTTGAGTCGCATGAGCATTTCCTCTGTAAGAGGTTCTTGATATAACTTGACTCGGCATCCACTAATATAGTTTGGTAGGATATCACCTTCTAAAGTGGCCAATTGAACTGCGCCGCTAGTCGAGAGTCTATTAATGATCATGGGTCCATATCCTCGTTTCTCCAATTTGCGGGCATGTTGCTTTAGCGTATAAACCAGCACTAGATCTCCTTCCTTCAATCCTTTATCCTTTACATGGGCATCAAAGTATGCCTTTTGCCTTTTCTTTGCAGCATAAATGCCTGCTGCTGCCCGTAGCCTCGTCTCACCTAAGCGTTCTAGATCAAAGATCCTGGAGGAAAACTCGTGTCCATTCCACTCATGCTCTTGTGCTACTTTCAAGGCTGGGATTAGGAAGTCCAATGGTAGCACGACATTCTGTCCAAAGACCAGCTGAAATGGGGTGGCATTGAGTACCGTTTTGTAGGCCACTCGGTATGCCCAAACAGCATGATGAAGTTGTTTGTCCCAATCAGAGCGTTTATTATTCACCAGTTTTGTTAATACAGTACATAGGATCTTATTCGTGCTCTCGGCCTGTCCGTTGGCTTGTGGGTGATAAGGGGCAGACTTCTTGTGTATCACCATGAATTCTTGAAGGAGATGTTCAATGACCTCATTCAAGAAGTGCGTACCTCTATCACTAACCAACTCTATTGGTATCCCATATCTAGTGAACACATTTTCGAATAAGAACTTAGCCGTCGTTTGAGCATCATTCTTTGTCGTGGCTTTTACTTCCACCCACTTTGTAAGGTAATCTGTGGCTACAATAATGTATTCTGCATGGGAGTTTCTAGCTGGGGGGTTGATGGGACCTACAAAGTCTATACCCCACTTTGAAAATGCACGTCCTCCCATCATTGGCCTTAAAGGCATCTCGTCTTTTCTTATCGGATATTGGGCACGTTGGCATGTGTCACATTTCTTCACATAAGTATGTGCATCCATATGAAGAGTGGGCCACCAAAGTCCTAAGAATAGAATGGTCTTAACTACTCTGTCAGGCCCAAAGTGTCCACCTGCAGCACCGCTGTGTGCAGTTTCTAAGACTTTCAAATAGTCTGATTCATGAACGCACAGTCTTAGGTAACCATCCTTGCCTCTTCGATATAGGTTGTCTCCTACTAAGGCATAATCTTGAGCCTCTTGCTCCATGCTCCGTTTTCGTGCAAGACTAGCTTGATTGGGTAATGTTCCTGATCTCATGAACTCAACCAATGGAGCACTCCAATCTGGGATTAATGACACATGATAAAGAGTGGCATGCTCCACTGGGGGTCTCTTCTGGCACCCTGGACAATTCTGGATCCACTCCTGTATTTCTTTGTCCATGCTAGGCCAATACACTCCTAAACGTTTTAGATTCTGCAATGTTCGTTGTTTAGGGTAGTGATTTCCTAGCAGTCCCTCATGGGCTTGTTGCAACCAACTAGTATGTTCATCGTCCTCGACACAACAAGCTAATACGCCCTCAGTATCTTGCTTGTACATACTTCCGGCCAATATTTGATACTTTTGTGATTTTACAATTTCTTCTTTGCTTGTTTTCACATTTTTATTTGCAGGCCCAAAGGTTAGGACTGGTACCAACTTATTTGCCCATTTAGGAACAACTTCTAAATTGAACAGATAAGCATCGGGAAGTTCATCAGACACTCCTTGCGGTGGCTCTCCTGAAGTGATACGAGAAAGATGGTCTGCCCTAAGATGGGTTCTACCTTTCCTGACAACAACTTCAAAGTCGTATTCCATTAGTAAGAGGAACCATCTCACTAAGCGGCCCGTATTGCAAGGTTTATTGACCAAATATAGTAAAGCTTGATGATCAGTGAAAAATTTGAACTTATTGGCCAATAAATAGTGTCTAAACTTCTTCACAGCATATACCATGCCTAAGCCTTCTCTCTCCGTTGTGGTATAATTTCGTTCAGCTGCATTTAATTGCCTACTAGCATATGCTATCGGCAAATCTAGGTTTCCTTCACCTGTGGGTTGTGCTAGCACACATCCTATTGCATGATTGGAAGCATCTACATGGACATGAAAGGGTTTGCTCCAATCCGGAGTAGTCAATATTGGTGCAGTGCACAAACGTCTTTTCAGCTCGTTGAAGGACTTCTCGCATTCCTCGTTCCACTCAAAATTTGTTAACAGGCCATAAAGAGGTTTAGCTATGATGGCATACATGTGGATAAACCTACGGTAATATCCACAATGGCCCATAAAGGCTTGTACCTCTTTAACATTCCTTGGCCTGGGCAGCTCTGCTATTGCTCTTACTTTGTCCTCATCTGTTGAAATTCCATTCTTAGAGACAATGTGACCTAAGATTTTACCTTGTCGTACCATGAACACACACTTCTCTGGGTTCAGACAAACTCGATAATCTCTACACTTGTTGAAGATTTGTCTGAGCTCAGGGATGTGGTAACTTCTTTCTTGGGAATGAGCGCATAAATCATCCACATATACTTCTAAGCTCTTCCGCAAGAACTCTTTGAAGACATGACACATGAGCCTTTGGAATGTTGCAGGTGCATTGGTGAGCCCAAATGGCATCACACGAAATGCAAAGATTCCCCATTCTGTGGCAAATGCTGTTTTGTGTTGATCTTCGGGGGCAATGGCTACTTGGTTGTAACCTGAAAATCCATCAAGGAAGCTATAAACTTCCTTGCCTGCAACACGCTCCAATAGATGTTCGGTGATTGGAAGTGGATAACTATCTCTGATTGTAGCGGCATTAACTTTTTTAAGGTTAATGCACACTCGCAATTTCCCATTCTTCTTTGGCACCACCACAATGGGGGACACCCATTCAGTGTGCTCAATCTCATAGATGAATCCAGCCTCAATCAGCCTGTCAATTTCCTCCTTTATTTTGGCTGCATAATTGTCATTATATGTGTAGGGCTTTTGTTTGGTGGGCTTGGCATCAGCGGTCATCGGAATCGTATGAGAGCAAATCTTTGGATCTACTCCTTTCAAGTCTCTATAGTGCCATGCGAACACATCCCTATATTCCCTTAATAGAGCTACAAGCTCTGCTTCTTCTTTTGCACTTAGGTCATCTCCTATGTACGTACATCGTTCTTCGTTCCCTTCAATGGTCACTACAATTTTTTTGGTCTTTTCTTTATTGTCATATGCTTCTCCTATAATGGCCTCTCTCTTAGGCATCCGTACCAAAATTTTTCGGTCTTCCACTTCATATTTCTTGAAATTTTCTGGTACTTCAAACAATGATTCTTCCTCTTCTTGTTTCACCGCTTTTCTTTTCTTTTTCTTTTGACCTCCTTCACTTCCTTCCTTTGAATTTATCGTTTTAATACTCGTGAGGGGTTCTTCTTCTTTTTGGGTTAACACTCCTATGTCTTCTAAATAGTGTTCCTCTGAGTCAAAGTAAGTATCCATCACAATGGATTCTAGATCATCGTCCTTCTCTTCTTCTTCTATGGACTCACTAGGATCACACTCTTCCAACAGGGGCTGACACATGAACACTGAAATATCGTAACCCTCCTCATCACAATGAGGTGTCCATTGTTCTTCATTGACTGCAATGTCCATGGTAGCTAAGATTTCTGCCCAACCATGAGGCTCAAATTCCTCATCTGGAAATATCATCGGTGTATAGGCTGGGTCTTTTATTGGTCTATCTCCTGGGGAAGTTCCATCTTCTCTTGCTTTTAGACGCTTTTCCTCTTCCTCTGCGACCTTGCACATCCACAAGTGAGTATCTTCGTGCAGCCAGGATGGATCAGGTGAACTCCCAGAATGCACAGAGATAGAATCTTCTTTTGCTTTGTGGATAGGATTCCACTGTAGGGGTGGTACATCTCGGAAGGTGTAATCCTTCAAATTGACCTTGGTGGTGACCCCTAAGTGCTGTAAGTACAAGGAGTTGGTCCCCCAATCCCGCACTATTTGCAATTGTCGTAGGAAGGGTCTTCCTAGGATCATCTCGTAGACATTATTTTTTTCAAAGTCACATATAGCAAATGTATGTTCAAACTCTACACCACACGTGGTTAGAGTTATCCCTTCGAGCAATCCTAGAGGTCTTTCAAAATGACCATCTGCCATTTGAAGCTTCATTCTTGTTGGTCTTAATGTGGGTTTGCCCCATCGCTTCCACAAGGAGGTGGTCGCAATAGCAACACCAGCACCCGAATCTACAATTGCTTTGGTTGTGTGACCTTGATAGGTGATCGGAAGATAAGTGTTACCTTCTTCACCTTCGCTCATGTCTCCTATCTTGTCGAGAGGTATCTCTGGTACTTTCTGCTTAGGTCCTACTTTTGGCATATTGGATTCAAGTTCTGGAACCTGATCCTTCACATGATTCCAGAGCTCCGGTTTTGCCTTGAGCAGCTCCTCTACAGTGAGATGACATTGAACCTTAGTGTTCTTCACAACATCAGTGTTTCTTGGAATCACTGAGTCTTCATTTCTTACCAATATTGTGGGAGCTCTGATCTGGAGAGATTCAGATTCCCATGGGCCTGTGAAATGAGGCAACTCTTGTAAAGAATTAGATTCAAAATCTACTCTTTCATCTTCTTGTTGCTCTGCTTGGTCTCCATAGATAGACGGAATGTCTTGGGGAAATTGATCATGAAGATCATCAATCTCAGGAATAGGAGGGGAATTACCCTTCTCCTTGGCCCATTTCTCTTCCTGTATTTCCCGCAAGAACTCTTGAGAGTACTGTTGAATTGAAGGAGGTGTTCCAGCATCCGTGGAATTAGGAACATAAGCTCCCATTGGTGGAGGGCTTCCTCTTTCAATAACTGGTTGAGCCTGTGGAGGTAAAGAAACTTGTGGTTTGTTTACCAACTGCTCTAATCTTTCTAGTAAGCCTTGGAAATGCAAATCCGGTTTGACAGAGGTTGTCTGATTGAACTTTTGACTAGTCTCAAGTATAGCTTGAGCTTGTTCTACCATTTTCATGCACATTTTCATCCGTTCAATCTCTAAATCTGCTCTAGGGTTACTCTTGTCTAGGGTTGCAACTGTTGGCCCTTCTTGAAGACGAGCCTGGTAGGCCTTGAACATCATGTCCAAGCCTTCTGGGGTTGGATCTGCAAGAACCGACCCTGGTTGTGGGTTATTTACAATGGGTGGTGGGGTGAAATGAGGTGGAGTGGCTGGAGCTTCGGTATGTGAGGGGCTTTGAGATGCAATGTCTTCTATTTTTGTTTTGGCATCTTTTAGACTTTCTTCTATTTCAGATATCTTTTTGTTCCACTTGCGATTAGCCTTCTCTCTGGTATCCTTCCATGTTCTTGGTTTCCTCTTACTAGGTTCTCCTGGCTCACTTGACTCCGATTGCTCGGATGGTTTTGCTTGTTGTGCAGCCTGTGCCCTAGTAACTGCCTGTACAGGAGCCACATTACTGCTACTTGAACTTGAATCTGCCACTAAGCCAATCACGTTGATGGGTGTAACCTTGGGTGCACTAGAGGGGTTTCTCGGACACTCTCTAGGAAGATGTTCCTGGCCGCACTCAGGACAAAAGCCTTGTATCGTAATGTTTTGCCCTTGTCCCAGAGCTGGTTGGTGGGGGCATTCACGAATGAAATGGTCGCCCTGACATCTAAAGCATGGTCCTCTAGGGGCTTGTGGTCTTACTTGTCTCAATTGGGGCCTAGGATTTGGATTCGTATACATGACATTGGAGTATTCTGGCTCCCAATTTTGTTCCATAGGTGGTGCCTCATATTGATACTGAGAAGTCTCACTTTGCTCAGGTGACTGTATATAATAAGCATGTGGACTATCTTCATGGAAGTAGTCTGAACCATGAGCGTGAGAATCATTTTCTGAGACCAATGGGGTTAGTGGCACCAATGCTCTATTAGGGTTCTCCTCCGCCATCGTATATTTAACTGGGATCACATTGGCAGGAGCTGGCGGTTGGTTTCCTAGGACAGGTTGTGGCCTATATGGTGTCTGATATTGCTGCTGGTATTGAGGTTGATATTGTTGTGGCCTATAATATGGCTGTTGGTACTGATTCTGATACCTACCCTGCTGGTAAGGTTGCTGATAATTTTGTCTAACAGCCTACCTGTTATAGGGACAATCTTGGGTCGTATGATTTGTATATTTCCTCTCAATGGTGCAATATAGAGCATTAGGGTTTCCTTGGGGTTGAGTCGTTAACGGGCAAACATTAGCCATGTGATCTTCTCCACATGTATAACATCGCTTCACTGAAGTGACCCTTGGCATTTGTCTATTTTGAACTCCTAGCTTTTTGGCCACTTGTTCAGCTATCTCATCTATCTCAGTGGAGGTTCTAGAGGTATTACTTGTAGAACTATCAGAGTCCTTATAGAGTTTGGATAGTCCTAACTCCTCACCCAAGTTGTCTTCTATGTCAATGCATATCCGTACACACTCTTCTATGGATCTAGGCTCTTTGAAGTATACGTATGACCTTAATTTTGTGCTCAATAGGCCATCTAAAAATAGTGCCACCTGTTTGGCTGATGTGGGTAATTCTGGTACAGGGCATCTTTCCAGGTACTGCCTAAATCTTCTTCCTGCGAGTCGCACTGTTTCTTGGGGTGTCTGCTTGAAGCTGTGGATCAAGGATGATGTGTTATGCCTGATACCACTTTTGGAAAATTCCACAATGAATTCTTCTAGCAGCTGACCTATCTCTCTATAGTTGCGACTGTTTAGAGGTTGAAACCAAGCTAAGGCAGTACCCTTAAGAGTCAAACCAAAAGCCTCAAACTGGGTGAATAAGTCTTCAACCTGTTCAGCTCTTAGCACTTGTTTGAACTCCGCCACATGATCATAAGGATCTCCAAATCCATCAAAGTAGTTCTTCATTGT
Source organism: Ceratopteris richardii (assembly GCA_020310875.1). Classification (NCBI taxonomy): domain Eukaryota; kingdom Viridiplantae; phylum Streptophyta; class Polypodiopsida; order Polypodiales; family Pteridaceae; genus Ceratopteris; species Ceratopteris richardii. The sequence goes on along the minus strand of CM035427.1, from coordinate 65,967,306 downwards.
CTTAACCACTTGAGAGGGTCTAAGGGTTCTTGAGTGCTCTCGTGGTCTAGGCAATGGGAAATCATGATCATCTCTTTGATGCCTATAAACTCTATGTCTCTCCCTTTCAGGTCTTTCCGTCCCATATCCTGATCTATCTCTGCCTACAGTGTCTGCAAAGCTTACCTCCGGTCTCTCTCTAGTTCTTTCCCTCTGGATTTCATGAGCCTTGGATGATCCGGCTCCTTGGAGGCCCTGGGAAACATTAGATCTTGGTGGAGGGAAAATTGATTCACCTTGCCAAGTGTAAGCATGTCTGTCATGATCTGATACCAAGAATAATTTCTGAGATGTGTGATCTAGATAGACAGCTTTCCCTGGTGTCTCTAGGTCCTTGAATTCATAGATGGTGACTACTGGGATGGGTTGATCTGGCCTAAATCTCCAAAAGGCTTCCTCCGTTTCTCTATTCACGAATAGTTCTATGCTTTTGTTATCTTGAGGAATCCATTCTGGAGTGATCACTCTAGTCAAGATTGACTTACCTCTAGGGGTCTTGGGTTCTCCTCCTAGGTCCCCTTTTTCTAGGTCTCCTATCTCATTCTCGGGAATGATATTTCCAAACTCATCTGTCCTATCTGGTAAGTTGGTAACCACATACATGGTTCCTTCCTTATCAATGTAAGCACCCTCTTCAAACTTGACCACTGGGTGTTCAAGCCCAAAGGGTTGGTCAGGATTTTTGAGTTGAACCACTGATCGTCTTAGACCATCCTCATAGATGTGAGCACCTAATTGGTTGGTCCTGATAAACTCCAATTGGGTCTTATAGGGACCTTCTGGTGTATGTAAATAGGCAGTGTCTGTGCCACGTGTGGGTCTTTCCATGCTAAGAGACATTTCTGAGTCACTGGTTTCTGAACTTCGTGTGTAAGGATAACCACTAAGCTGTTGAGCCCAAGACTTGGTTGTGTGGTTGACACTAGCTTCAAAAGATCTGAGGCTTTGTCTGTCTCGGCCCAAGTGCCTGCCTGATCTAAGGTTCATATGCCTGATTTATCTACCCCCTTGAACCTAAGCACCCTCTCGTTGCAGGTTAATTTGCACCAATCACTTTGTTCTTTTTGAGTTGAATATTATGTTTATGGTCTTGTCTGAAATCGCGTCGTCAGGAGTACTTAAGTGAATTTCCGCACTTGATGAGTGATCGACTCCAGTTTACCTTTTGTCCCTTAGAGTTTTCGCACTTAAGACCTACTTAATTCTTGCACTTGGTTGCTTAATACTCTTGGACTTGATTCGTGCCTAACGTTGCCCTAATTAATTAACACACCTAAGTCGTACTTAGCCTAGGCTAGGAATTGACAAAGGAGGGTTGAGAGATCTTCCAACCTTAATTAGCTGGTTGACCAAACTGCTACACAAGCCCAGGAAGCCTTCTCCCAAGCTTGGTACTCACCCTTGCTAGCTTGCTTTGGATTGCCTTGAGTGCACACAATGTTCCTGCAAAAGCTCATCAGTCAGTATAGCTCTATTACCACAAGTATTTGAAAGACATACATCAATATTTTCAGCCCCCCCTGGAGTAACTCACCGTACCCCCTGAATCTTAGGACCACCTAGTTTCACCTAAAGGTCAACTTAAAAATACATGTTCTAAAACTCCACGTATGATTCTACAAAAAACCAGTTGAGGTCCACGTAGGATTTTCAACAAGCTTTCCAACGAGACCAAAATCCCATTAATCGGAGTTCGTATGGTGAAGTTATGACCATTCAGGCACTTAGGGGTCCAAACAGGCTCTCAGGGTTCAGGAAATTCCTCCCTGGTTTCTGGGTCTTTTGCCCACTTCCAAGGCTCTTATATCCTCCCAATGTGTCCAAGATTAAGCCCAAGGATACCTTAATTCAGTGAATTAAATTACTCTAAATTTTAATGCGTTAAGCCCATGTATCGCGATAGGTCGCGAGGTGTCGCGATAGGTCGCGAGGTGTCGCGATAGGTCGCGAGGTGTCGCGATAGGTCGCGAGGTGTCGCGATAGGTCGCGAGGTGTCGCGATAGGTCGCGAGGTGTCGCGATAGGTCGCGAGGTGTCGCGATAGCTCGTGAGTGTCGCGATACCTCGAGGTGTCGCGATAGCTCGGGATATGATGAATTTTCCTGTTCTGTCTAGTGATCCTGGGAGCTCTAGGCCTGCGCAGTGTCGTGGTGCACTTAGAATCGTGATTGGGTGAAATTTTCGGAGTGTCGCGATAGCTCGAGCTCGACGCCTCGGGGACTGTGCAGAAGAATTCTGTACCTGCTGAACTTGCTGGAGATGGTGATGGTGATGAAGATGAAGAAGAAGGAAAATTCAAAAACTGAACTGAAAATGATGATTTTTTTTACCTTCCAACGTCGCTACTCTACGTCTTACCGTCACATGCTCGTCCTCCAAGCTCTCTCCCCGGCAACGGCGCCAAATTTGGTGTCACTCTAGCACAATGGTGAGTACCAACGTGAGGAGATACACCTCATAAATGTCAATCCGTGGAGACGTGAGGACCGGTATGAAGACCGTGAGCAAGTGATGGCACAAGTGCGTGAGTGAAAGCACACAAGCATGCACACACATACACACACACGCGCACAACGTAAGAGCAAAGAGTGGAACAATGGAAAGCTTCGATTATACAAGAGCTCTCTTACAAAACTGAAATCTACAATAAGCCCACCTCAAAAATGAGCTCTCCAGCCCTTTTTATAGTTTTTGAGTGGTTTTGGCCCTGTCCAGACCTAGTGTTCGGCCTAGTTAAAAAATAGGTTCCAGGGCTTATTTGGGGGCTCAAACGGAGTCTAAAAATTATGAAAATTGGTAGGATGGTAGTTCTAATACTGCTCAAGCTCGAGGACTCCTCGGCTTGAACAAAATGGAGTTACAAAAATGGGAAATGGTATTTACAATGGTTTTTAGTGATAAAAATCACTACTTTTGTAGGGATTTCTTCTGAAAATTTGACAGGTGCTTCTTGGAGCTCCCTACTTGCTCCTTCTTCTTGTGTGTCCACTTCCTTGATGCGCTTCCATGCTTTGTCCTTGACCTTGAGCTTCAACACTTATTATGCAAGAGGTAAAGGCACTGGCAGAGGAAGACAAAGAGGTTTTGGAAGAGGAAGAGGTAATCAAAATAACAACAAGAAGGCTTGCTGGATCTGTGGATTGAGTAATCATTTGGCTCATGACTGTTGGCACAACCAACAAGGATCAAACCAGAATCAAAACAACAATAGCAGAGGCCGAGGTGGAAGATATCAAAGTAATTTCCAAAGAGGTAGACAAAGTCAAAGAGGAGGCTATGGTAGAGGTGGAGGAAGAAGTTGGGGACATAATCAATCCTACAACACCACCTACTACAACTATGCAAATGACACACAGAATGAAAGTCATACATCATTGATGATGAACTCAATCAACACATCAGAAAAAGAAGATCTAAAGGTATTTTACATTGACTCTGGATGTTCTAATCATTTGTCAGGAAACATAGAATTGATGTCAGAATTGGAAAAAGGCATTTCTAGTCACACAGTTCAAACAGGTGATAATACCAGACATAGTGTACATTCAATTGGAAAAGTGAAATGCAAGAATGGAGCAGATTTGCTAAACAATGTTTTGTATGTTCCTACAATACCTAAAAACTTGATTAGTGTGGGACAGATAGTTGAAAAAGGTTTTCAAGTCAGGTTTACAAATGAAGGAGTATTTGTTGAAGATCTAGAGAATGGATATAATCATATTGTCTCTGGTAAGAAAGAAGGTAGACTCTTTACTTTAAGAGTGCAAGGGAACATTGGTCAAGCTTTGCTCACACATGGTGAAGCAGTGATTACAGAACTTGATCTCTGGCATAAGAGATTAGGTCATTTCAATGAAAGAGGAATTAAAGCGATGGTTGCTAATCAGTCTGTACTAGGATTACCAAATGTGCAAAGTCAACATATGGTTTATAAATGTGAAGCATGTCAAATGGGTAAAGCACACAGGTTACCATTTCAAAAGAAAGGATTCAAACATGATGGAGTACTTGAGCTCATTCATACAGATGTATGGGGACCAACAAAAGAAGGATCTATCAGTGGCTCAAGGTATTATGTTCTTTTCATTGATGATGCTACAAGATGGATAACATTATATGTTTTGAAGGAAAGATCAGAAGTGTTTGGAGCTTTCAAGCATTTTCATGCATATGCAGAGAGAGTCACAGGTCAAAAGCTTAAGAGACTGAGGTCTAATGGAGGGGGAGAATATTTCTCCCAAGAGTTCAATGATTATCTTTGGAATGCAGGTATTAAGAGAGAAATAACTTGTAGGTATACACCACAACAAAATGGTGTAGCAGAAAGAAGGAACAGGACTTTGGTTGAGTTTGCTAGAGCTATGCTAAAGGAGAAGAACTGTCCAAATTATCTTTGGGCTGAGGCTGTAAATACAGCTACATATCTTGTGAATAGATTACCATGTGCAGCTCTCAATGGTATGACTCCATATGAAGCTTGGTGGGGTAAGAAACCAACACTAGATCATTGTAGAGTGTTTGGATCAATTGCATATGCTTATGTGCCATCACAGCTTAGGCATAAACTTGAACCAAAGGCAGAAAAATATGTGTTCATTGGTTATGATGAAAAGCAGATGGGTTACAGGTTGTGGAATCCTCTAACAAAACAATTTCTTGTTTCTAGAGATGTTACATTTGATGAACAGAAAAGTTGGTATGCAGATCAAAGTCATACAATTGAAGAATTTGAAAAAGAGGTAAGAAGATGTGAGAAAGGAAAATCAATTGTGCAGGTAAATAGAGATGAAGACTATATGCAAGCAAGTACATCCACAAGTGGATTAACAAGAAGAAATGAAGAAGCTCCTATATTTGATGAAGAGGTGTATCCAGACACTTATGAAGAATGTGAACCAAGAAGGTCAAGCAGGACTAGAAGACAACCAGAAAGGTATTCTTATGATACTTCTTACGTAACTCAAAAGAACTATGCATATATGGTCAAAGATGATGAAGAACCTCAGAACTATGATGAAGCTAAAGGTAAGAAGCAATGGGAAGAAGCAATGAAGGAAGAGTTCAATGCACTGGAGGAGAACAAGACATGGGAACTTGTTTCTAAACCAAATGGTAAGAAAGTAATTGGAAATAAATGGGTTTATAAAGTGAAGAAGCTTGCAGGTGGAAGTATAGCCAGATACAAAGCTAGATTGGTGGTGAAAGGCTATGCCCAGACCTATGGCATAGATTATGATGAGACATTCAGTCCCGTAGCTAAGATGTCAGCTATAAGGACAATCATTGCTATTGCAGCTTCAAAAGGATGGACCCTAAGTCAATTGGATATAAAAAATTCCTTCTTGAATGGATACATATCAGATGAGGTATACATGGAACAACCTCAAGGATTTATAGATTCCAGGTATCCAAATTTTGTTTGCAGGTTGAGAAGAGCATTGTATGGATTGAAGCAAGCTCCAAGAGCTTGGAACTATAGACTGGTGTAGTATCTCAATGATCTTGGATATCAAAGTTCAAAAGCAGATTCAAGTCTACTTATCAAAAGAACATAGGAAGGTACAATCTACATTTGTATTTATGTAGATGACATTATAATCACAGGTACTTCAGATGAAGGAATCAAGGAGGTAAAGAGATTACTTGAGAAAGAGTTTAAGATCAGTGACCTAGGAAAGTTATCATACTTTCTTGGAATGGAAGTTACTTATACAGATCATGGCATATATGTGTCACAAGAAAGGTATCTTCTGAACTTGTTGAAGAAGTTTGATATGGAAAATTGCAGAGAAGCTTCAACTCCACTTGAAGTTAATCACAAGCTCAGTAAATATGATGGTGCAGACTACAAAGATATGAGGAAGTATCAATCTCTTGTGGGTAGTTTGATTTATGCTACACTAACAAGACCTGATCTTAGTTATGCAGTGGGAGTTTTGTCACAATTCATGCATTGTCCAAAGGACCCACATTGGATTGCAGGTCAAAGAGTTCTCAGATATATCAAAGGAACTATAAAGGAAGGATTATATTATCCTTTTACATCAGATTTGAAGTTGAGAGCCTATAGTGATTCAGATTGGGCAGGTAACCAGGATGACAGAAGATCAACTCATGGTTACATGATATACATTGGTGATAAGCTTGTAAGTTGGTGTTCAAAGAAACAACATACAGTAGCATTATCATCAACTGAAGCAGAGTACAAAGGACTTGTGGAAGCAGCTAAGGAAGTCATATGGATGCAGAAATTGTTCAAGAGCTTAGGCATTGATCAAGGTACACCTACAATACATGGAGATAATATGAGTTCACTTTATCTTGCAGCAAATTCAGTATTTCATGCAAGGACAAAGCACATAGAGATACAATATCATTTTCTCAGAGAAAAGGTAATGGAGAAGGAGATTGAAGTGGAGTACATTTCTACTAAAGATCAGTTAGCAGACATAATGACAAAGAGCTTGGATGGTGTGAAGACCAGTAGATTCAAAAGCATGGCAGGAGTAAAAGAAAAGAAGATGATATGAAGAAACAGGGAATGTCAATTAGTGATTGAGGGGGAGCTGTTGGAGAAACAATCACTAATTGGACATATATTTGAAGGTCAAATCTTAGGAAGAAAACCTCATGCCTATGTGAAGGGACAAATTCACAAGTGTATCATATTTGTAAAGTTAGTTCACTTTAGTTCTAGAAGTTTTCTAAAAATCACGAGAATACAAAAATCTATATAAGTTAGTTTGTATCAACTGACGCGGCGAGAGAGAGAGAGAGAGAAAGAAGAAGTAGAAGAAGAAGTTCATTTTATACGACTGTGTATAGTCGGGCTTCTCTGAGTGAGAAAGCGACTGTAAAAACTTCTGAGTTTTTTATAGTTATGAGAAAGAACTGAGTAAAGTTCTGTGTATGAGTCTCTCTCCATCATCTCCATGCTTGCCTACTGTGTGATGAGTTACAAAGATCAAGTTTTCTGAGCAATTCGATGCCTGGCATCGAATCTTGGCTGATAAGTCATTTTTTCATTCTCTGTGTGTTACAAGTTGTTGAATCTTCTAAAAATATGAGGTTTGTGGAGCAACTCGATGCCTGGCATCGAGTTTGAGCATAAAGTCGATGCCCGGCATCGAGTTCTAGCATATAAGTCATCTTCTTCATGTGTGTGTAAAATAGAGTGTTTCTGGTGCAGAAAAATAGCCAAAAAAAGCCCAAAGTCGATGCCTGGCATCGACTTGGACTGAAATTCGATGCCAGGCATCGAATTTTTTATTTTTGGACACCAGGAATACTAAAATAGGCAAAGTTTCCAGTTTTGGAAACTCATACAGGGTCATCTTGTGAGAGCCATAACTTGAGTTCTAGAGATCAGTTTGATGCATATGATAGCTTGTTGGAAAGCTCTACTCTTCTAGTTTCAGTCTATAAAGTTTCATGGATAAATAATACTTGAGCTAGGAGAAATTAGCAAAATACTAAAGGTATGTCATTTTGGTGACTAGGAATTTCTGTAGAAGCAAAGTTCTCACTTTAAGCTATCATTTCTCAAAGTTTTGAGTGGCAATGAGTTAATGGTAACCATAGAGGTGTTCTAGTGTCACCTTAATTCATTTCTTGTGGTGTTTCATACATCAACAGTCATATCATACTCGTCAGGCTCTCATAGTGCCTCCTTTGCATCAGATTGCTATGCTATGGCTGCATCTAGTCTCTGTGATGAGAATGAGCCTGTTTGTTGAAGCTCAAATTCAAGGACAAAGCATGGAAGCACATCAAAAGGTGGACACACAAGGAAAGGGAGCAAGTAGGGAGCTCCAAGAAGTGTATGTCAAATTTTCAGAAGAATCCCCTACAAAAATAGTGATTTTCATCACTAAAAACCATTGTAAATACCATTATCTATTTTTAGTAACTCCATTTTATTCAAGCCGAGGAGTCCTCGAGCTTGAGGAGTATTAGAAGTACCATCGTACCAATTTTCATAATTTTTAGACTTCGTTTGAGCCCTCAAATAAGCCCTGGAACCTAATTTTTAACTAGGCCGGACACTAGGTCTGGACAGGGCCAAATCAAAAACTATAAAAAGAGCTAGAGAGCTCATTTTTGGGGTTGGCTTGTTAGAGAGTAGAACTTTTCTAAGAGAACTCTTTTGCAATCTAAGCTTTCCATTGTTCCTCTCTTTGATCTTACTTTGTGCGCGTGTGTGTATGTATGTGTGTGCATGTTTGTGTGCTTTCACTCACGCACTTGTGCCTTCACTTGCTCGTGGTCTTCATACCGGTCCTCACGTCTCCGCGGATTGACAAGTAAAGGAGGTGGTGCTTACGCTTGAGCTACACCAAATTTTGGCGCCGTTGCCGGGGACAGAGCTTCGAGGACGAGAGTTGTGCTGGTAAGATCGTAGATTTGCGACGTTGGAAGGTAAAAAAAACTGTCATTTCAGTTCATTTTCTGTTTTTTCCTCTTCATCTTCTTCATCATCATCATCTCCACCTTCTTCCATCTTCTTCTTCATAGAAATTTCTTGTTTTTTAGTGCATTCTCACCATTTTCATACCATTTTTCATGCATTATTGTGTGGGAGGTAGTTAGGAGAAGCAAGGGAGAGCAAGCGCTGTGTTTTTTTCATGATTTTCTGCTCATACGGAGCTCGCCATAGCCGGCGCTCAGAAATTTGAATTTCCCGCCAAAAAACACGATTCTGTGATGAAAATCGCGATTCTGTGAAAATTCAAATTTTTTTGAAAAATCACGATTTTCTGTTTTCCCGCCTAAAAGTTGGCTGAAAAAATCACGATTCTGTGATTGTGCTCAAAATCGCGATTCTCACAAATCACGATTTTCAGCCAAAAACACGCTTTTGTGAAAAAAAGGCGATTCTGTGTAATCACGATTTTTTGCTCAAAATCGCGATTTTCTAAAAACACGATTTTGTGCTCAACATCGCGATTTTCATGCCAAAAACACGATTCTGAGAAAATACGATTTTCAGTGGGCTCAAAATCGCGATTCTCATAAATCACGATTTTCAGCCAAAAACACGATTTTGAGAAAATACGATTTTCAGTGGGCTCAAAATCGCGATTCTCACAAATCACGATTTTCAGCCAAAAACACGATTTTGTGAAAAAAAACACGATTTTGTGAATCACGATTCTCTGAGTCAAAATCGCGATTTTCAAAAACACGATTTTGTGCTCAACATCGCGATTTTCAGCCAAAAACACGATTTTGAGAAAATACGATTTTCAGTGGGCTCAAAATCGCGATTCTCACAAATCACGATTTTCAGCCAAAAACACGATTTTGTGAAAAAAAAAACACGATTTTGTGAATCACGATTCTCTGAGTCAAAATCGCAATTTTCAAAAACACGATTTTGTGCTCAACATCGCGATTTTCATGTCAAAAACACGATTTTGAGAAAATACGATTTTCAGTGGGCTCAAAATCGCGATTCTCACAAATCACGATTTTCAGCCAAAAACACGATTTTGTGAAAAAAAACATGATTTTGTGAATCACGATTCTCTGAGTCAAAATCGCGATTTTCAAAAACACGATTTTGTGCTCAACATCGCGATTTTCATGTCAAAAACACGATTTTGAGAAAATACGATTTTCAGTGGGCTCAAAATCGCGATTCTCACAAATCACGATTTTCAGCCAAAAACATGATTTTGTGAAAAAAAGGCGATTCTGTGTAATCACGTTTTTTTGCTCAAAATCGCGATTTTCTAAAAACACAATTTTGTGCTCAACATCGCGATTTTCTAAAAACACGATTTTGTGCTCAACATCGCGATTTTCAGAAACACGATTTTGTGCTCAACATCGCGATTTTCAGAAACACGATTTTGTGCTCAACATCGCGATTTTCTGAAACACGATTTTGTGCTCAACATCGCGATTTTCTGAGTTCACAAAATCACGATTCTCTGAAAGTTCACAAAATCGCGATTCTCTGGAAGTTCACAAAATCGCGTTTTTCTCCAAAGGTCCTGTTTGCCTGTTTTGACCCCCAGGAGACTGAATTGGCATAACTTTTTCATCCAAAGTCCATTTTTTGAGCTCTATAGCTCGTTGGAAAGCTCGTTTCAAATCCTACACGACCTCAACTGTTTTTTTCAAGAATAACGCGTTGATTTTGAGATAGGATAATTTGAAGTTGACCCTCAAGTGGGACTAGGGAACCAAGGGGACTCCAAAGAATTTTGAACCATACCAAGAGGAAAATTTGGACTCTTGACTAAAGCTTATGAACCTAAGATCTGGTAGACACTTAGGCAAGGATAAACAAAGCATTAGATCTTCTGAGGCTAGTGTCAACCATACATCCAAGTCTTGGGCACAACAACTAAGTGGTCATCTTTTACTAAGTTCAGACACAAGTGATTCAGAAATGTCTTTTAGTATGGGAAAACCTGTAGGTGGCTCAGGGACTGCCCATCTACAAACACCAGAAGGTCCCTATAAGACACAGTTGGAATATATTCGGACCAACCAATTAGGTGCTCGCATCTATGAGGATGGTCTGAGGCGATCAGTGGTCCAACTCAAAAATCCAGATCAATCCTTTGGACTTGAACACCCGGTGGTCAAGTTCGAAGAGGGTTCATACATTGATAAGGAAGGAACCATGTATGTGGTCACCAACCTACCAGATAGGACTGATGAGTTTGGAAATGTCATTCCTGAGAATGAAATAGGAGACCTAGAACAAGGAAATGTAGGACAAGGACCCCAGACTCCTAGAGGAAAGTCAGTTTTGACCCGAGTGATCACTCCAGACTGGATCCCTCAAGATAACAAAAGCATAGAACTATTTTTGAATAGAGAAACAGAGGAAGCCTTTTGGAGATTCAAGCCAGATCAACCTAGCCAATTGGGCATAGTCATCATCTACGAGTTCAAGGATCCAGAGATGCCAGGCAAAGTTGTTTACCTGGATAACACATCAGAGAAAATTTTCTTGGTAACAGAACATGATAGACATGCATATACTTGGAAGAATGAATTGATCTTCCCCCCACCAAGATCCAATGTTTCCCATGGCCTCCAAGGAGTAGGATCATCCCACGCTCATGAAGCCCAGAGAGAAAGAACTAGAGAGAGACCTGAGGTAAGTTTTGCACACACCGTGGGCAGGAATAGATCAGGATTTGAAAATGAAAGACCTGAAAGAGAAAGACATCAAGCACATAGGCAGAAAAGAGATGAACATGATTTTCCATTGCCTAGACCCCGAGAGCACCCAAGAACCCTTAGACCCACTCAAGTGATCAAGGCAATGAAGAATTATTTTGACGGGTCAGGAGATCCTTATGATCATGTGGCCGAGTTCAAACAAGTGTTAAGAGCTGAACAGGTTGAGGATTTATTCACCCAATACGAGGCATTTGGTTTGACTCTTAAGGGCACTGCCTTGGCTTGGTTTCAACCATTGAGTAGTCGCAACTATCGCGATATAGGTCAACTGCTAGACGAATTCATTGTAGAATTTTCCAAGAGTGGTATCAGGCATAACACATCATCCTTGATCCACAGTTTCAAGCAGACACCCCAAGAAACAGTGCGACTAGCAGGTAGAAGGTTCAGACAGTACCTAGAAAGATGCCCTGCTCCCGAGTTACCCACACCAGCCAAACAAGTGGCTTTGTTCTTAGATGGCTTACTGAGCACAAAGTTAAGATCATATGTATATTTGAAAGAGCCTAGATCCATAGAAGAGTGCGTGCGGACATGCATTGACATAGAAGATAACTTGGGTGAGGAGTTAGGATTGTCCAAACTCTACAAAGATTCAGATAGTTCTACTAGTCATACTTCAAAGATCTCCACAGAAATAGAAGAGATAGCTGAGCAAGTTGCCAAGAAGCTGGGAGTCCAAAATAAACAAACACAGAGAGTCACTCCAGTGAATCGGTGTTATACTTGTGGGGGCGACCACATGGCTAATGTATGCCCAATGCAAAACCAAAACATTAGAGAAAGGAATGCTCCATATTGCACTATTGAGAGAAAATACACAAACCACACGGCTCAAGATTGTCCCTACAATAGGCAGGCTGTTAGACAGAATTATCAGCAACCTTACCCACAAGGTAGGTATCAGAACCAATACCAACAGCCATATTATAGACCACAACAGCAATATCAGGTACCATATAGGCCACAACCTGTCTTGGGAAACCAACCACCAGCTCCAGCCAACGTGATTCCAGTCAAATATGCTGGGGGAGAAGAAAATCCAAATAGAGCATTGGTGCCACTAACCCCATTGATACCAGATAATGACTCTCATGCTCATTGTTCAGACTACTCCCATGAAGGTAGTCCACATGCTTATTACACAGAGTCACCTGAACATAGTGAGATTTACTCGTATCAATATGAGGTACCACCTATGGAGCAAAATTGAGAGCCAAAATACTCCAATGTCATGTACACAAATCCTAACCCTAGGCCCCAGTTGAGACAAATGAGACCACAAGCCCCTAGAGGATCTTGTTTCAGATGTCAAGGTGACCATTTCATTCGTGACTGTCCCCACCCACCATCTCCGAGTCAAGGACAGGCTATCACAATACAGGCTTTTTGTCCTGATTGCGGCAAAGACCATCTCCCCAGAGATTGTCCAAGAAACCCCTCCAGTGCACCCAAGATTACACCCATTAATGTGGTAGGCTTAGTGGCAGATTCAAGTTCAAGTAGTAGCAATGTGGCTCCTATACAAGCTGTCACTAGAGCACAAGCCTTAAAACAGGATAAACCAGTAGAACAATCAGAGTCGAGTGAATCGGGAGAGCCTAGTAAGAGGAAAACAAGAACATGGAAGGATACCAGAGAGAAGGCCAATCGCAAGTGGAATAAAAAGTTATCGGAACTAGAAGAAAGCTTAAAAGAAGCGAAAACAAAAATAGAAGACATTGCATCTCAAAGCCCCTCGCATGCCGAAACTCCATCCACTCCACCTCATCCCACCCCACCACCCATTGTAAATAGACCACAACCAGGGTCTGTTCTTGCAGGTCCAACCCCAGAAGGCTTGGACATGATGTTCAAAGCCTACGAGGCTCGACTTCAAGAAGGGCCTACAGCTGCAAATCTACACAAGAGTTAACCTAGAGCGGATTTAGAGATTGAACGAATGAAAATGTGCATGAAAATGGTAGAACAAGCTCAAGCTATACTTGAGACTAGTCAAAAGTTCAATCAGACAAACTCCATCAAACCAGATTTGCATTTCCAAGGGTTACTAGAAAGATTGGAGCAGTTGGTAAACAAACCACAAGTCTCTTTACCTCCACAGGCTCAACCAGTTATTGAAAGAGGAAGCTCACCACCAATGGGAGCTTATGTTCCTAATTCCACAGATGTTGGAATACCTCCCCTCCTATTCCTGAGATTGATGATCTTCATGATCAATTTCCCCAAGACATTCCATCTATTTACGGAGATGAAGCAGAACAACAAGAAGACGAAAGGTTAGATTTTGAATCTAATACCCTAGAAGAACTGCCTCAATTTCCAGGCCCATGGGAATCTGAATCTCTCCAGATTAGAGCTCCCACAATACTAGTAAGAAATGAAGACTCAGTGGTTCCAAGGAACACGGATGTCGTGAAGGACACTAAGGTTCAGTGTCATCTCACTGTAGAAGAGCTGCTCAAAGCAAAACCTGAGCTTTGGAATCATGTGAAGGATCAGGTTCAAGAACTTGATTCCAACATGCCAAAAGCAGGCTCCAAGCAAAGGGTACCAGAGATACCTCTAGACAAAATAGGGGACATGTGTGAGGTTGAAGAAGGTAATACTTATCTTCCAATCACCTACCAAGGTTACACAACCAAAGCAATCATAGATTCAGGTGCTGGTGTTGCTATTGCGACCACCTCCTTGTGGAAGCAATGGGGCAAGCCCACATTAAGACCAACTAGAATGAAGCTTCAAATGGCTGATGGTCATTTTGAAAGACCTCTAAGATTGCGAGAAGGGATCACTCTAACCACTTGTGGTGTAGAGTTTGAGCACACATTTGCTATATGTGACTTTGAGAAAAATAATGTCTATGAGATGATCCTAGGAAGACCCTTCCTACGACAATTGCAAATAGTACAGGATTGGGGAACTAACTCCTTGTACTTACAGCACGTAGGGGTCACCACCAAGGTCAATTTGAAGGATTACACCTTCAGAGATGTACCACCCCTACAGTGGAATTCTATCCACAAAGCGAAAGAAGATTCCATCTCGGTGCATTCTGAAAGTTCACCTGATCCATCATGGCTGCATGAAGATACTCATTTGTGGATGTGCAAGGTCGCAAAGGAAGAGGAAAAACGTTTAAAGGCAAGAGAAGAAGGAACTTCGCTAGGAGATAGACCAGTTAGAGACCCAGCCTACACACCGATGATCTTTCCAGATGAGGAGTTTGAGCCTCATGGCTGGCCAGAAATCTTAGCCACCATGGACATTGCTGTCAATGAGGAACAGTGGACACCTCATTGTGATGAGGAGGGTTATGATATCTCAGTGTTCATGTGTCAACCCTTGCTAGAAGAATGTGACCCTAGTGATGTCATAGAAGAAGAAGAGAATGACGATGATCTGGAGTCTATTGTGATGGATAGTTGTTTTAACTCAGAGCAGCACTATCTAGAAGATATAGGAGTGTTCACCCAGAAAGAAGAAGAACCTCTCACAAGTATTAAAACAGTAAACTCAAAGGATGGAAGTGAGAGTAGTCAAAAGAAAAAGAAAAGAAAAGCAGTGAAACAAGAAGAGGAGGAATCATTGTTTGAAGTACCAGAAAACTTCAAGAAATATGAAGTTGACGACCGCAAAATTTTGGTACGAATGCCTAAGAGAGAGGCCATCATAGGAGAATCATATGATAATAAAGAAAAGACCAAGAAGATTGTAGTGACCTTTGAAGAGAACGAAGAGAGATGCACATATATAGGAGATGACCTAAGTGCAAGAGAAGAAATGGAGCTCATAGCTCTATTAAGGGAATATAGGGATGTGTTTGCATGGCACTATAGAGACTTGAAAGGGGTAGATCCAAGAATTTGCTCTCATACTATCCCCATGACTGCTGATGCTAAGCCCACCAAACAGAAGCCCTACACATATAATGATACCTATGCAGCCAAAATAAAAGAAGAAATTGATAGGTTGATTGAAGCTGGATTCATCTATGAGATTGAGCATACCGAATGGGTGTCCCCCATTGTTGTGGTACCCAAGAAGAACGGGAAGTTGCGAGTGTGTATTAACCTTAAAAAAGTTAATGCCGCTATGATTAGAGATAGTTATCCACTTCCAATCACAGAACACCTATTGGAGCATGTTGCAGGCAAGGAAGTTTATAGCTTCCTTGATGGATTTTCAGGTGACAATCAAGTAGCCATTGCCCCAGAAGATCAACACAAAACAGCTTTTGCTACAGAGTGGGGAATCTTTGCATTTCGTGTGATGCCATTTGGGCTCACCAATGCACCTGCAACATTCCAAAGGCTCATGTGTCATGTCTTCAAAGAGTTCTTGCGAAAGAGCTTAGAAGTGTATGTGGATGATTTATGTGCTCATTCCCAAGAAAGAAGGTTTCACATCCCTGAGCTCAGACAAATCTTCAACAAGTGTAGAGAATATCGAGTGTGTTTGAACCCAGAAAAGTGTGTGTTTATGGTGCGTCAAGGTAAAATCTTAGGTCATATTGTTTCTAAGAATGGAATCTCAACAGATGAAGATAAGGTACGAGCCATAGCGGAGCTACCAAGGCCAAGGAATATTAAAGAGGTACAAGCCTTTATGGGCCATTGTGGATACTACCGTAGGTTTATCCACATGTACGCGATCATAGCTAGACCCCTTTATGCCTTGTTGTCTAATTTTGAGTGGAACGACGAATGCGAGAATTCTTTCAACGAACTGAAGAAACGTTTGTGCACGGCACCAATACTCACCACTCCTGATTGGAATAAACCATTCCATGTCCATGTGGATGCATCCAATCATGCCATAGGATGTGTGCTAGCACAACCCACAAGTGAAGGAAACTTAGATTTGCCCATAGCATATGCTAGTAGACAGCTCACTGCAGCTGAACGGAACTATACCACAACTGAGCGAGAGGGCTTAGGCATGGTATATGCTGTGAAGAAGTTTAGACACTATTTATTGGCCAACAAGTTCAAGTTTTTTACTGATCATCAAGCTTTGTTATATTTGGTCAATAAACCTTGCAATACTGGACGCTTAGTAAGATGGTTCCTCTTACTAATGGAATATGACTTTGAAGTTGTTGTCAGGAAAGGTAGAACCCACCTTTGGGCAGATCACCTTTCTCGCATCACTTCAGGAGAGTCACCGCAAGGAGTGTCTGACGAATTACCCGATGCTTATCTGTTCAATTTAGAAGTTGTTCCTAAATGGGAAAATAAGTTGGTACCAGTCCTAACCTTTGGCCCTGCAAATAAGAATGTGAAAACATCACAAGAAGAAATTGTAAAATCACAAAAATATCACATATTAGCAGGAAGCATGTACAAACAAGATACTGAGGGTGTATTAGCTTGTTGTGTGGAGGATGATGAACATAGTAGTTGGTTGCAACAAGCCCATGAAGGAATGCTAGGAAATCACTATTCTAAACAACGAACATTGCAGAATCTAAAGCGTTTAGGAGTGTATTGGCCTAGCATGGACAAAGAAATACATGAGTGGATTAAGAATTGTCCAAGGTGCAGAGAGAGACCCCCAGTGGAGCATGCGACCCTTTATCAAGTGTCATTAATTCCAGATTGGAGTGCTCCATTGGTAGAGTTTATGAGATCGGGAAGATTACCCAAAGAGGCTAGTCTAGCAAGAAGACGAAGCATGGAGCAAGAGGCTCAAGGCTATGCCTTAGTAGGGGACAACCTATACCGAAGAGGCAAAGATGGTTACTTAAGACTATGCGTTCATGAATCAGACTATTTAAAGGTCTTAGAAACTGCACACAGCGGTGTTGCAGGTGGACATTTTGGTCCTGACCGAGTGATCAAGACCACTCTATTCTCAGGACTTTGGTGGCCCACTCTTCATATGGACGCACATACCTATGTGAAGAAATGTGACACATGCCAACGTGCACAATATCCAGTGAGAAAAGACGAGATGCCCTTGAGGCCAATGATGGGAGGACGTGCATTTTCAAAGTGGGGCATAGACTTCATAGGTCCTATTAACCCCCAGCTAGAAACTCCCATGCAGAGTACATCATTGTAGCCACAGATTACCTTACAAAGTGGGTAGAAGTCAAAGCCACAACAAAGAATGATGCTCAGACTACGGCTAAGTTCTTATTCGAGAATGTGTTCACGAGATATGGACTACCAATAGAGTTGGTGAGCGATAGAGGCACACACTTCTTGAATGAAGTCATTGAAAATCTTCTCCAAGAATTCTTGGTGATACATAAGAAATCTGCCCCCTATCACCCACAAGCCAACGGACAAGCCGAGAGTACCAATAAGATCCTCTGTAACGTATTGACAAAACTGGTAAATAATAAACGCTCTGATTGGGACAAACAACTTCATCATGCTGTTTGGGCTTATCGAGTTGCCTACAAAACGGTACTCAACGCCACCCCATTTCAGATGGTCTTCGGACAGAACGCTGTGCTACCATTAGATTTCTTAATCCCTGCCTTAAAAGTAGCACAAGAGTATGAGTGGAATGGGCATGAATTGTCCTCTAGGATCTTTGATGTCGAACGCTTGGGTGAGACGAGGCTACGAGCGGCAGCAGGCATCTACGCTGCAAAGAAGAGGCAAAAGGCTTACTTTGATGCACACATCAAGGATAAGGGATTGAAAGAGGGAGATCTAGTGTTGGTATACACACTAAAACAACATGCCCGTAAGTTGGAAAAAAGAGGATACGGACCCATGATCATTAATAGAATTTCCACTAGTGGTGCAGTTCAGTTGGCCACTCTAGAAGGAGATATCCTGCCAAACTACATTAGTGGCTGTAGAGTCAAGCTATATCAAGAACCTCTTACTGAGGATATGCTAATGAGACTCAACACTGCTAAGAAGCAAAAAGATGAAGAGTTAAGAGTGAGAGAAGAAGCACAGGTAGAGGCCAGAGAGCGTATTAGGTGAAATAAGTTAAGGCGATTAGGCCTAGAAGTCAACTCAAAAGCCCCAAAATATCACATGGATATGTGTCAAAAGTCAGGCATAGCGACTTCTCAGGTCATTGACCGAAGACCCTTTGTGACCATAGAGATAGGACAAGGGAAGGGTGCAAGGACGGTGAAAGCATTGATTGACTCAGGTGCAGCAAGTAGTGCAGTTAGACTTTCCTACTGCCAAGACTTGGGGTTGAACATCAATCCCATAGAAGCTTATCTCATAGGATTGGGAGGTGTGGAAACCCCTTGTTTGGGCGAGGTGGAACTTCCCATCTACCTTCAAGATGTTCCAATGAAAGTCAAAGCGCTAGTATGTCAAGATGAGAACTTACAGAACCACTTGTCTTGGGTCAAGATTGGATCTATGACCATGCAGTTAACTTAAACCTAAGAAGTCAAATTCTTCAAGTTTGGGTACATGAACAATGCATTACATTAGAATTAGAGAACTGCATGCTCCTAAATCATGGCACCACACACTCTCTTAGTTCTTCCAAGACTAATCATATGGAAGAAGATGTTGTATGTGTCAAAAGCTCTATGATGCAGAAGGAGTCAATCGTGGAAGACCAGGTTCGGAGGCGGGTGGATCTTTCTTCTTCTCCAAAGAATCAAGTAGCCACAATAGTGAGTCCACCACACAAGCAAACACAACCGTTCACGACAACTGCTACATCAAATAGAAGGCACCATTCGATAAAAAAGCAGTTCCGAGCATGAAGCAGATATGGGTACGCAGAGGAGAGCAACCACCAACCTTGCCCCCACAAATTCCATCCATGCAAACCAACCAAGCCAGAAGACGAAGGAAGCAGCTCAGACAAGCTCAATCACAAGGTATCCAACAAGTTTGGGTGCCTAAGAAGTTAGCTGCAGCTCAACAAGGGCAATTACAGATGTGGGTACCTAAGAAGCTCCTACATCCACAACAACCTTTGTTCTCCCACATGCAAAAGGTTTCAACAAAGAAGCCAAAAAGAGAAAAGGGTAAGAACCACGTACAGAGACCAAAGGAAGATCAAATCAGCTCTTCAACATTAGTAGGAAGACATGCAAAAAGGATATGGGTTTGGAAGCCAAAAGTGCAAGTAGCCTCCACCGAACCAAAGCGTCAACCACACTGGATACCACAGTTCCGAAAGCATCCAAAGAGAAAGACGCCTGAAGTGACCTCTACAGTGCCAAATGATGTTCTAAAATGGACTCCAATAAGTTCGAGACTCAATGGATACCTCCACCAAGGTCGGCATCAACCTCCACAAATAACACCGAAAGCCTCGAACGAGCAACAACCATGTGCTCCTTGCACAACCCTGTCTTTTGCACCATTCAGGTCATGCATTTCCAAAGTATGCATTAATATAGGGCCACATTACACGGCCGTGCATAGACACACTTGAGAATCCCACGTACAAGAGCACAGTGACATATGTCAAATATTTCTATTGATACTAACTTTTGTGTTCTTGTTTTGTGATATCCTTTTCCTCAAAAAAAAAAAAAAAAAAAAAAAAGAGGGGAGAAAGAAAAGCGGGAGAGAGCTTGTTCCCAGGTTTGGCTTATGAAACATGAATGAGTCATGCTTAGTTGAAGGTGGAACTGTTGATTACTAGGCATTTAGCAATTTGGATAGAAGTGTGTCTCGGCCAGCAGTGAGATTATTGCTGCCTTATCTGGTAGATGACAAGCATTTGGCATGAACATGGCATCTACAACTATGATTTTCTCTTACCATGGTAGGAATGAAGAGCTTGAAGGTCCACAACTTGAGAGATGCTTAACTACTTCATGTACCAGAGCATCCAAGGAGATATCTGCAAAGGGTAGTTCTAGAGGAGAAGACTCCTGCATATGGTGAGCTAAAGAGAATATGTGAAACTCAGCTTGGTGTAGTTACCCGATGTTGCTTGCCAAGGAATATAAAGAAATTCAATTCTCAGTATTTGACAAATGTTGCTTTGAAAAGAGGAGAGGAGATCCACCACTCAAAAGATCTCATCAGTGGACAATCAACATGGACATTCATCAACAATGTTCCATCCCAAAGGCCGAGTGTACAACACGAAGAGACAAACATCCATCAACCTTCTCCATGGTAAGTATCTTTACTCTGGAAACACCATAACCATGATAGTTTAGGAAACCTCTTCGTCAGCATACCCTTGAGCACTTAGCTCAAGACCCGCAATTTTTGCACCATGCTTCTTCCAATGCATTTTCCAAGTAAGCATGCGTAGGGCTACATTACAAGGCCGTGCACAAGGCACATACTTTTTTCAACCCAGGCACGAACACACTTACCCATCATTCATTATGGGTTATGAGTAGTTGGCATGACTGCTCTCAACATCATCTTTGGAAGAGCCAGCGGACGTTATGGGAACAACATCCATATCTCGGAAGCAGATTGAAGCCAGTAGTTGCTCCAAATCACTCTCGACAACCTCTTTTGAGCAACTTGTAGCTTTGAAAGCTCACAGCGACACATTCTTGCTGGAATCCAAGGAACCAGCTCATACAACGGATGGACACCACCTCTCAAAGCACTACATGGAACAACCCTTCCAACAAGGGTCTGTCAAGGACGACAGACTCAAGAGGGGGGGGAGTGTTGAAGCTCAAAGTCAAGGACAAAGCATGGAAGCACATCAAAAGGTGGACACACAAGGAAAGGGAGCAAGTAGGGAGCTCCAAGAAGTGTATGTCAAATTTTCAGAAGAATCCCCTACAAAAATAGTGATTTTCATCACTAAAAACCATTGTAAATACCATTATCTATTTTTAGTAACTCCATTTTATTCAAGCCGAGGAGTCCTCGAGCTTGAGGAGTATTAGAAGTACCATCGTACCAATTTTCATAATTTTTAGACTTCGTTTGAGCCCTCAAATAAGCCCTGGAACCTAATTTTTAACTAGGCCGGACACTAGGTCTGGACAGGGCCAAAACTAGTCAAAAACTATAAAAAGAGCTAGAGAGCTCATTTTTGGGGTTGGCTTGTTAGAGAGTAGAACTTTTCTAAGAGAACTCTTTTGCAATCTAAGCTTTCCATTGTTCCTCTCTTTGATCTTACTTTGTGCGCGTGTGTGTGTATGTATGTGTGTGCATGTTTGTGTGCTTTCACTCACGCACTTGTGCCTTCACTTGCTCGTGGTCTTCATACCGGTCCTCACGTCTCCGCGGATTGACAAGTAAAGGAGGTGGTGCTTACGCTTGAGCTACACTGTTTCTTTTGATGAAGCACAGAATTTAGAAAATTGGATGGCTGCTATGCAATTTGAATATGATGCTATAATGAAGAATGGTACATGGTCTTGATGTGACTTGCCTCCTGGCAAGAAGGCCATTGGCACTAAGTGGGTATACAAGCTGAAGTGTAAACCTGATGGTACAGTTGATAGGTATAAGGCTAGGCTTGTTGCAAAGGGTTATGCGCAGGAAAGAGGCATTGATTTTGATGAGACCTTTGCACCTACATGTCGTATGACTACTGTTCGGAGCATTTGTGCACTTGCAGCCCATCATGGTTGGAATGTACATCAGTTCGACATTAAAACAGCATTTCTGAATGGTGACTTACATGAAGAAGTGTATGTTTTTCAGCCCCGTGGCTTTGTGCAGAAAGGGCATGAAAACGAGGTGTGCAGGTTAAAGAAGGCGTTATATGGTTTAAAGCAAGCACCACATGCTTGGTATGAGAAGATACATGCCTATCTGATTGCACATGGTTTTGAGAACAGTCCAACTGAAAGCACCTTATATGTTAAACGTGCTAATGATGTGCTTCTGATCATTGTTGTCTATGTTGATGACATGCTGCTCACTGGTCCTATTGAGACACATATTGCTGATTTTAAGGTTGATTTGCATGCCTCATTTGAGATGTCTGATTTGGGGCATTTGCATCACTATTTGGGCATTCAGTTTATGCAAGTTGATGGTGGAATGGCTTTGTGTCAAACGAAATATATTGACACATTATTGTAGTGTTTTGGCCTTGAAGACTGTAAGCCTATTGCCACTCCTATGGAGACAGGTTTACGATTGAGTCTTCATGATGCTGGAGATGCATTTGATGTTGTTCTCTATCAGCAGGTTGTTGGATGCTTGATTTACTTATGCATTACTCGGCCAGATATTCAGTTTGCTGTCTCACAGATGAGCAGGTTTATGCATTGCCCAGGAGTCACGCATTGGAAAGCGGTTAAGCGCATTGTTAGCAGCAGACAAGGGAGTCAACGACGATCTGGCAAGTAGGCCAATAATTTTCTTCATGAAGAAGCAAGTACGAGCATTCACGCAGATCTAGCACTAAGGCAACCTTTAATTTTTCAACACCCTTACACCAATTAAAAGTGATTCTCATCACTAACAACCCCTGTAAATACCATTTCATATTTTTGTAGCTCCATTTTGTGCAAGCCGAGGAGTCCTCGAGCTTGAGGAGCCTTAGAAGTAGTTGCTTACCAATTTTCGTATTTTTTAGATCTCGTTTGAGCCCTCAAATAAGCCCTGGAACCTAATTTTTAACTAGGCCGGACACTAGGTCCGAACAGGGCCAAAGCTAGTCAAAAACTATAAAAGGAGCTAGAGAGCTCATTTTTGAGGTTAGATTGTAAATGAAATGAACTTGTAAGAGCTTGGTGAAATTACTCTAAAGAACTCCATTGCTCCTCACTCTTTGTCTTGCCTTGTGTGCGCGTGTGTGTGTATGTGTGTGCATGTTGGTGTGCTTCTCACTCACGCACTTGTGCCTCCACTTGCTCGAGGTCTTCATACCATCCTCATGTCTTCCCGGATTGACATTAAAGGAGGTGCTACTCATCACTGAGCTACACCAAATTTTGGCGCCGTTGCCGGGGATCGAACTTTGAGGACGAGCGTGTGATGGTAAGACGTAGAGTTGACGCGTTGGAGTTGTAGGTATTTTCTTCACTTTCATCTAATTTCTTGTTTTTTCTTCACCATCATCATCATCACCATCTCCCACCTCCATCTCCATCATCGCGAAAATCTTCTGTTTTGATCATATCACCATCTCCACCTCATTTCCTTCATTCTACTTGTGAGAGAGAGCGAGAGAGCGATATTGCTTGCACTGTTTTTGCATGTTTGTTGTGTTTCTTGCAGGTATCATCATCATCATCCCCGCCAGCACGCTGCGTAGGTACGAAACTCGTCGAATCTGTCTCGCAGTCGCCAGCCTCTGTCGATCGCGATCGACAGAAAATTCGATCATTTGGTAAAACAAAGTTCACCACTAGCACAAGCATGATGAGCACATCCCAAATCACCTAAAACAGTAGAAAAATTCCGTGTTTTTCTGTCAATCGCGACCGACAGCCTCTGTCAATCGCGACCGACAGCCTCTGTCAATCGCGACCGACAGACCCTGTATCAATCGCGACCGACAGACCCTGTCAATCGCGACCGACAGACCTCACGATCGACAGACTGCCACGTAGGACCCTGTCAATCGCGATTGACACAGTTGATCGCGATCGACAGCCACGACCGACACCCCTGTCAGTCGCGATTGACACTGTCGATCGCGACCGACTGAAATTCAACGATTGATTGACTTTTACGCATAGCCACGTGTCCATCGCGACTGATAGGCCCCCGATTGACTGAAATTTCGGCGAAAAAACCGGAAAACGTGTCGATCGCGATTGATACCGTCGATCGCGATTGACAGCCACGATCAACTCTGTCGATCGCGATTGATACTGTCGATCGCGATTGACAGGCCCGACGGACACCTCTGTCAATCGCGATTGACAGACCTGTCGATCGCGATTGACAGGCTTTTTGGCCAAAATTTAGGGTTTGGTTTTTGTTCAAAATTGGGATAATTTTGGGGCAAAATAGTCAATCTATTAGCATTTTTGGAGGTTCCTACACTTGAGATTTGGGAGAAAGCCCTAGGATCTGTCAGCCAGATTGAATCCTGTTTTAACCCCCTAAACCCTGAACAGTCATAACTTTTTCATACGAAATCCATTTTTTGAGCTCTAGGGCTTGTTGGAAAGCTTGTGGCATATACTACATGCCCTCAACTGTTTTTTATAAAGATAATGCGTTGATTTTCAAATAGGGTATTTTGAAGTTGACCATACCCAGGGGGATCAAAGTCAGGGGTCTTTAGAATTGTTTTCTTAAAAATCACTATGCAAATTAGTGTTTGTGCTTCAGGAATGAAAATCATTGGTTCTGTCTTTGGAATTTAAATCTTGAAGCTAACTTTGGAACTCTTACAGATCTATTGAGAGCATCGAAAGGCGTTCTAAGCAAGTGTAAGTGCAAGCTTGGGAACACACTTCCTGGGCATTCTAGGGCAACCAAGCAGGAAACAAAAGGTTGGAATATTCTCAACTCCCTCTATCATTTTTTAGCTCAGGCTAAGTACGAATAGTGCTAGAAGTAAGTTAGGGCAACGATAGGCATCAATCAAGTTGAAGACCACCTATGCACTCAAGTCCAAGATTAAATATAATCTCTTTGTGATGCGATGACCATAAAGAAAAGAATCTAATGTGGAACGATCAACCTAAAAGTACGAAGAACATTCAAGTATTCTTGGCAACGTAATATCAGACAAGACCTTAAACACGATAAATAACTAAAAAGAATCAAGCGACTGATACCAATTGATTGGCAACGAGGTTGTACCCTGGGAAAAATTGGGATAATCAGTTAGGCATATGAACCTTAGATCAGGGCGACATCTAGTGAGGGAGAGACAAAGCCTTAGGTCTTCAGAGGCTAGTGTTAATCACACTGCTAGGTCTTGGGCCCAGCAGTTGAGCCACCACTCATACTACCCTAGCTCTGAGACGAGTGAATCAGAGATGTCTCAAGGTATGGAGAGACCTACGGGAAGTTCAGGAGTGCCATACTTGCACAGGGTAGAAGGCCCTTACAAAACACAGTTGGAATACCTTAGGACCAACCGATTAGGTGCTAGCATCTATGAGGACGGTCTAGGAAGATCCGTGGTCCAGATTAAGAATCCTGATCAATCCATTGGACTAGAGCGCCCAGCTGTCAAGTTTGAAAACGGAGCATACTTGGACAAAGAAGGAACCATATACGTAGTCACCAGTCACCCAGATAGGACTGATGAATTCGGGAACGTAGTCCCTGAATCGGACTTAGATGACCTGGAGCAAGGAAACATGGGTGCAGAACCTAGAACCCCTCGAGGCAAATCGGTTCTCACTAGGATTATCACACCAGAGTGGATTCCCCAGGATAATAAGAGCATAGAGTTGTTCCTCAATCGAGAAACTGACGAAGCCTTTTGGAGGTACAAACCTGATCGGCCAACTGATATAGGAGCAATCATGATCTATGAGTTTAAGGATCCTGATAGCCCAGGTAGAGTGACCTACTTAGATCACGCTTCGGAAAGGATCTTTGTGGTGACAGAACATGATAGGCATGCTTACACTTGGAAGGGTGAATTCGTTTTCCCCCAACCAAGATCGAATGTATCCTATGGTCACCCTAGAGCTGGAACATCCCAAGCTCATGGAATGCAAAGAGACAGAAGTAGAGATAGACCAGAAGTAAGCTTTGCCAACCCAGTGGGCAGAGAAAGAACGAGGACGGAAACAAATAGAGTGGAACCTGAGATACTTAGAGCTCACAGGAATCAAAGAAATACGGATGAATTCCCTCTACCACGACCCAGAGAGCACACAAGGACTTTGAGACCAACACAGCTAGTTAAGTCCATGAAAAATTACTTTGATGGCACAGGAGACCCATACGATCATGTGGCAGAGTTTAGGCAAGTATTGAGAGCAGAACAAGTGGAGGACCTGTTCACACAATATAATGCCTTTGGTCTAACCCTTAGGAACACAGCCCTCACGTGGTTCCAACCATTGAATGAGAGACAGTTTAGGAGCATAGACCAACTCCTGGAGGCTTTCATTATTGAATTCTCTAAGAGTGGCATAAGACACAATACCTCCTCATTGATTCACAGCTTCAAGCAAACCCCTCAAGAAACTGTGAGACTTGCAGGAAGAAGATTTAGGCAATACTTAGAAAGATGCCCTGTTTCAGAGCTACCCACACTAGCCAAGCAAGTGGCTTTATTCTTGGATGGATTGCTAAGTACCAAATTGAGATCTTATGTGTACTTGAAGGACCCTAGGACCATAGAAGATTGTGTACGCATGTGCATTGATATTGAGGATAACCTAGGGGAGGAGTTAGAGCTTTCCAAGATATACAAAGATTCGGAGAGTGCCTCTAACCTCTCTTCCACACAATCCACATCAATCGAGGAGCTCGCAGAGAAAGTAGCTCAGAAATTAGGTGTCACTAACAAACAAATCCCAAGGTTTGCCCCTGTGAAAAGGTGCTACACTTGTGGTGGCGACCACATGGCGAATGTATGTCCCATTATGGCTCAACCCCAAGTAAATCCTAGTAGCCAGTACTGCACTATAGAACGAAGGTACACCAATCACACCGCACAAGATTGCCCCTACAATAAGCAAGCCGTTAGGCAGACATACCCACAGCCATACCCTCATCAAGGAAGATACCAGAACCAGTACCCACCTCAACAGTATGCTAGGCCTCAACAAGTCTACCAACCCTACCAAAACCAACAAAGGCCTGAGCCTGTGCTAGCACAACAACCCCCAGCTCCAGCTAATGTAATCCCAGTAAAATATGCAGCAGCAGAAGAAAACCTGAATAGAGCTATAGTCCCTATAACACCACTGCTCTCAGAAAGTGATCCTAGTGACCATAGTTTCGACTCTACACATGTTGATAGCCCCCAGGCTTACTACATGCAATCTCCCGAACATGGTGAGTCCTACTATAGTGAAGAGCCGAATGAACCTAGTTGGGAATCAGATTACACAAATGTCATGTATGCAAACCCCAACCCTAGACCTCAACCTAGACAGGTCAGACCCCCGTTCCCTAGAGGACCATGCTACAGATGCCAGGGAGATCACCTCATTCGTGATTGTCCCTTACCTCCACCTACACAATCCCAGTCAGTGATGATCCAAGGCTTTTGCCAAGAATGTGGAAAGGAGCATCTCTTACGAGAGTGCCCAAAGAACCCCAATAATATGCCAAAAATCACTCCTATCAACGTTGTTGGGTTAGTGGTAGACTCCACAGGGAGCGTGACGTCCACTGCACCAGTACAGGTAGTCACTAGAGCTCAAGCATTGCAGCAAAACCAAGCTGTAGGTCAGGAAAAGAGCCCAGAAGCTAGTGAAACGGAGAGCATAACCAAGAAAAGGACTAGAGCCTGGAGAGATAGCCGTGAAAGAATGAAAAGACAATGGGCAAAGAAAATGAACGAATTAGAAGAAAGCATAAGAGAAACAAAAGCCAAAGTTGTGGAGCTCACCTCTCAACCGGACTCTCACAGGTCACCCCCGCCTCAGTCCATATCACCTCCTCCGCCACCCTCCATACCATCTCCATCCAACCCGCCTCAACTAAACCCACCACCCCCAAGAGTAGGATCAGTCCTAGCAGATCCCACTCCCGAGGACCTTAATATGATGCTTAAAGCATATCGGGCCAGAATCCAAGAAGGGCCAAACGTAACGGATCATGAAAAGTGTTACCCAAGAGTAGAATTAGAGCTAGAACGAACCAAAATTTGTGCTAAGATGGTGGAATTGGCTCAGACCATGTTTGAAGCCAGTCGCCTCTTTAACGTCTCTAGTTCAGCGAAGACACAGTTGCACTTTGATGGACTGTTAGAGAGAATAGAGAAGCTGATTGCACAATCAGAAAAGAAAACCACCTCTCAACTAAAGGACAAGGCAAGTGAAAGAGCAAGTCTTCCTGCTCAGGAAGCCTATGTGCCTAAAGCCTATGTGCCTAAAGCCTATGTGCCTGAAGCCTACGTGCCTAACTCTACGGAGCTAGACACATCTTCTTCTATGAATCGATTCACACCAGAATTCCTACGAGAGATTCAAGAAGACAAATGGGCTAAAGAGAGTGAAGTCCCTCCTCCTATTGAACTTGTGGATGATGCACATGATCAATTCCCACAAGACATCCCATCCATTTATGAGGAGCAGGAGAGCACCCACTCTCAGGAAAGACTAGACTTTGAGTCTAACTCTCTACAAGAGTTAACCCACTTCACAGGCCCATGGGAAGCTAAATCTACTTGTATGAGAGCACCCACGGTCATGGTACGAAATGAGGACTCAATCTTACCTAGGAACACAGAGGTAGTGAAAAATACTAAAGTGCAGTGCAACCTCAAGTTGGAAGAACTACTCAAGGTTAGACCTGAATTATGGAAACATGTAGCTAATCAAGTGCCCGAGATAGCAAAACCTCGTTCCCAGGAAGGATCACATAGAACGGTGCCAGAGATACCCTTGGATAAGATAGGAGATATGTGTGAAGGTGAAGAAGGGAACACCTATCTTCCCATTACCTACCAGGAGTACACCACCAAGGCAATTTTGGACTCAGGTGCAGGAGTTGCAATTGCCACCACTTCCCTATGGAAGCGTTGGGGCAAGCCAGCACTCAGGCCAACGAGAATGAAATTACAGATGGCCGATGGTCATATTGAGAGACCCTTAGGATTGCTAGAAGGAATAACTCTCACCACTTATGGTGTCGAGTTTGAGCATACATTTGCTATATGTGACTTCAGCAAAAATCATGCCTATGAGATGATTTTGGGAAGACCATTTATGCGACAGTTGCAAGTGGTACAGGATTGGGGAACCAATTCCTTGTACCTGCAGCACTTAGGTGTTACGACCAAAGTCAATCTTAAGGATTACTCTCATAGAGATGTACCACCTATTCAATGGAACCCCATCCATAGAGCCAAAGATGATACGGAATCTGTGCATTCCATAGGATCAGGATCCTCATGGATGCATGAAGACACCCACTTATGGATGTGCAAAGTAGCAGTGGAAGAGGAGAAAAGAGAAAAGGCCAGAGATATAGGTGCAAACGAAACACATAGACCCATTCAAGACCCAGCCTATGCACCTGTAGTATTTCCTGACGAAGAATTCGAACCCCACGGCTGGGCAGAAATCCTAGCAACAATGGATGTAGCCATCAATGAAGAACAATGGACACCTCACTGTGATGAGGATGGCTATGACATTTCAGTCTTCTCCATAGAGCCAATCATGGGAGAGGCTGTTCTAGAAGAATGCGAACCTAGCCCTGATGCATTTGAGGATGCAAGTGACTCCGATCTAGAGTCAATCATTATGGACCCACCATTTGCATCAGATGAAGAATACTTCCATGAAGTAGAATTTCAACCCCAGAGGCATGGAGAGCTTACGAATGATGTAAGATTAGCAACACATGTGACCCCGAAGGAAGAAGGAAAGAAACGAAAGAAGAGAGAAGTCTCACCAGAAGAGGAAGAATCTTTGTTTGAGGTCCCAGAAAATTTTAAGAAGTATGAGATAGACGACAGGAGAGTCATGATAAGAATGCCTAAACGAGAGGCACAATCAGGAGAGGCCTATGATAACAAAGAAACCACCAAGAAAATAGTAGTGGCCCTAGAAGAAGGAGAGGAGAGGTGCACATACATAGGCCATGACCTAACACAGGAAGAAGAGCATGCGTTAATAGCCTTGCTAAGAGAATACAGAGATGTATTCGCTTGGAGTTACAAGGATTTGAAGGGTGTTGACCCAGACATATGCTCACACACCATCCCCATGACCTCAGATGCTAAACCCTCTAAGCAAAAGCCCTATACATATAACGATAATTACACGGCCAAGATCAAAGAGGAGATAGATAGACTGGTCGAAGCTGGATTTATCTATGAAATTGAGCACACTGAGTGGGTATCCCCCATCGTAGTGGTGCCCAAGAAGAATGGCAAGCTGCGTGTATGCATTAACTTGAAGAAGGTCAATGCAGCCACAATTCGAGATAACTATCCGCTTCCCATCACAGAACATCTCTTAGAAAGAGTGGCAGGCAAGGAAGTGTATAGCTTCCTCGATGGATTTTCGGGCTACAATCAAGTCGCCATTGCTCCAGAAGATCAGCATAAGACAGCTTTTGCCACAGAGTGGGGCATATTTGCCTTTAGGGTAATGCCATTTGGGCTTACCAACGCGCCAGCAACCTTCCAGAGGCTGATGTGCCATGTATTTAAGGAGTTCTTGAGGAAGAATTTAGAAGTCTATGTTGATGATCTTTGTGCTCATTCCAACATTAGACAAACCCATATCCCCGAACTCAGACAAATCTTTGACAAATGCAGAGAATATCAGGTCTGCCTGAACCCAGAAAAATGTGTTTTTATGGTCAGGCAAGGCAAGATTCTAGGGCACATAGTGTCAAAGAATGGCATATCTACTGACGAAGAGAAAGTGAGAGCCATAGCAGAGCTACCTAGGCCAAGGAATGTCAAGGAAGTACAAGCTTTCATGGGGCATTGTGGTTACTACCGTCGGTTCATTCACATGTATGCTGTCATTGCAAAGCCCATGTATGGACTTCTGACTAACTTTGAGTGGACTGATGAATGTGAGAACTCCTTCCAAGAGCTTAAACGAAGATTATGTTCAGCACCAATCTTGACCACACCAGATTGGAATAAGCCATTCCATGTTCACGTGGATGCATCCAATTATGCTATTGGATGTGTGCTTGCACAACCTACTGGTGAAGGTAATATGGATCTTCCAATTGCCTATGCTAGTCGACAATTGAATGCAGCTGAACGAAATTACACCACTACAGAGAGAGAAGGATTAGGCATGGTATATGCAGTCAAGAAATTTAGACACTACTTGCTTGCAAATAAGTTTAAATTTTTTACTGATCATCAGGCATTGCTATACCTCGTAAACAAGCCATGCAATACAGGAAGATTAGTAAGATGGTTTCTCTTACTAATGGAATACGACTTTGAGGTAGTGGTGAGAAAAGGGAGGACTCATTTGAGAGCAGATCATCTCTCTAGGCTCACATCTGGAGAAGCCCCACAAGGAGTATCAGATGATCTTCCGGATGCTTACTTGTTTAATTTGGAAGTGGTGCCGCAGTGGGCTAAGCCATTGGTGCCAGTATTGACATACGGGCCTAACCATCCTGTAGTAAACACACAGAATAGAGAGGTTGTGAAAGCCCAAAAGTACCACATCCTGGCGGGAAGTATGTACAAGCACACAGATCAAGGG
This sequence comes from Ceratopteris richardii, assembly GCA_020310875.1. Classification (NCBI taxonomy): domain Eukaryota; kingdom Viridiplantae; phylum Streptophyta; class Polypodiopsida; order Polypodiales; family Pteridaceae; genus Ceratopteris; species Ceratopteris richardii. Next base: position 65,935,884 of record CM035427.1, on the reverse strand, counting down.
ATCTTGGCTTGTTGTGTGGAAGAGGACGAGTACAATAAATGGTTGCAATTAGCACATGTAGGTGCGTTAGAGCAACACTACTCAAAGCAACGAACCTTACAGACACTAAGGAGACTCGGAGTGCATTGGCCAACTATGGAAGCTGATGTCCAAAAGTTGTGCAAGGAATGCCCAATCTGTCGCACTAAACCACCTGTGGAACATGCCACTCTTTATCAAGTGTCCATAGTGCCAGATTGGAGTGAACCACTAGTATCCTTCCTGAGGACGAAAACATTCCCTCCAGATATGACCTTGGCTAGGAAAAGGAGTTTAGAACAAGAAGCCCAAGATTACTCACTCATTGGTGATAATCTATATAAGCGTGGTAAAGATGGTTACCTAAGGCTATGTGTCCATGAAAGTGAATATCTCAAGATCTTGGAAACTGCTCACCAAGGTGTAGCAGGAGGACACTTTGGACCAGATCGGGTGATCAAAGCAATTCTATTTGCGGGCTTCTGGTGGCCAACCCTTCACATGGATGCACATACCTATGTGAAACGATGTGATGTCTGTTGATGTCTGTCAGAGAACTCAGTATCCTATACGTAAAGATGAGATGCCACTGAAACCTATGATGGGTGGACGTGCATTCTCTAAGTGGGGAATAGACTTCGTGGGTCCTATTAATCCCCCAGCTAAGGGTTCCCATGCAGAATATATCATTGTTGCGACGGACTATCTAACAAAGTGGGTAGAGGTAAAAGCCACAATGAAGAACGATGCTCAAACAACTGCTAAATTCTTGTTTGAGAATGTATTCACGAGATACGGGCTACCTATAGAGTTAGTAAGTGATAGAGGCACTCACTTCTTGAATGAAGTTATTGAAAATCTGCTCCAAGAATTCTTGGTAGTGCATAAGAAATCTGCCCCCTATCACCCTCAAGCTAATGGACAAGCCGAAAGCACCAACAAGATCTTATGCAATGTACTGACAAAATTAGTAAACACTAAACGCTCTGATTGGGACAAACAGCTACACCATGCTGTTTGGGCATACCGAGTTGCCTACAAAACGGTACTCCAAGCCACCCCCTTTTAGATGGTATTTGGCCAAAACGCGGTGCTACCCTTGGACTTCTTAATACCTACATTGAAGGTAGCACAAGAGCACGAATGGACGGGTCATGAACTCTCCTCTAGACTTTTTGACCTTGAACGATTAGGAGAAACGAGACTGAGAGCAGCTGCAGGGATATATGCAGCTAAGAAGAGACAGAAGGCATACTTTGATGCCCATGTGAAGGATAAGGGCTTGAAAGCGGGAGATCTAGTTTTAGTCTACACATTGAAACAACATGCAAGGAAGCTAGAGAAGAGAGGCTACGGACCTATGATCATCAATAGGATCTCAACAAGTGGAGCAGTGCAACTAGCCACATTAGAAGGCGATGTTCTCCCAAGTTATATCAGCGGATGCAGAGTCAAGTTGTATCAGGAACCCCTCACGGAAGAAATGCTAAGCCGACTCAACACTGCTAAGAAACGCAAAGAGGAGGAGAAACGAATTCGAGAAGAAGCTCAAGCGGAAGCCTTAGAGCGCATAAGGAGAATGAAATTAAGAAGACAAGGTAGAGAGCTCCCTAGGCAAGATGCATATGCAGATCAAGGATATGACGTAGCTATGTGTGAAGTTTCAGGTGTGAGCTCACATAGGATAACTGATCGACGTCCTTTCATAACCTTAGATATAGGACAAGGAAAGAGTGCAAGGACTGTAAGAGCCTTGATTGACTCAGGCGCAGCCACTAGTGCTGTTAAATCGTCTTACTGTCAAGAGTTGCAGTTAACTGTCAATCCTGTGGAAGCATATCTCATAGGATTGGGAGGCGTGGAAACCCCTTGCATGGGCGAGGTGGAACTTCCCCTCTATATTCATGATGAGGCAATGACAGTTAAAGTGCTAGTATGCCAAGACGAGGACCTCACAGAACCCCTTGTCCTGGGTCAAGACTAGATTTATGACCAAGCAGTCAACTTAAACCTAAGAAGTGGACTTCTTCAGGTATGGGTGAATCAAACTAGAATTACAATTGAGTTAAATAATGGAGCACTCAAGGAACTAGGAAAGGCACAGACTCCTGGTCCCTCCAGGGGTGCACATGAAGCTGACCATGATGTTCTTGTCCAAGGCTATGTGATGCAGAAGAATGAAGATCTCGAAAAAGGAGTCAGAACCACAACGGAACTCCCTTCTTTTCCAAAGGCCAGAGGGAGGCAGCAACCAAAGGTGGATCAAAGGCAGAAGAAGCAGAGTACTACCTATGTCGGAGATCAAAAGTACCTGCGCAGCAAAATGTCTCAGCAAGTGAAACAAGTGTGGGTGCGGAAAGGCGAACACCCGGTTGCACTCAAGCCAACCACACGGGCAAAGCCTCTTATTAGTAACCAACAACACGATACTAATAAGAAGTCTTTCAAAAGCTCATCTGCTAACGTGAAGTCTATTTGGGTGCCCAAGAAGTCGATGAAGGCCAGCCCACAATCAAGACAAATTTGGGTGCCTAAGGCTTGTTTGCGGGCTCAAATAGCTACACCAAGAACACACCCTACACAGCATGATCCATTCACTCGCACAGCCGGCATCCACTCGTTTTCAACACTCAGGAACACACCAAGGCCCATGAGCACGAACAGAATCACTTGTAAATGGGTCCCTAAAAGGTCTCATTTTCAAGCCGACACACCCATAAAGCTCTCGAGAGTCTCTACGGAACCAAGAGCAAAACCCATCCACTGCGTTTGGCAGCCTAAGACTTGTAACAAACCCCCGGACCCCAATTGTAAATCCATGATAACCTAATAACCCCATCACTATCACACTACATCATTCCACTTAACTCTTAGGTGTACTGAACCCCTAACCACACACACACTCGCACCGAGCACTTACTAACCCATTAATCTCTCCCAACCCTCGTGTTAATGTTGTAATGGGAGCAACAACGGTTCTCTCTTGTCCTGTACAATGTTAACACTAGTTTCTATATTCTCACAGAGACAGGCAGCAAGAAGTAACATGGCCGATACGGTAGGAACCAGCTCCCAGGCAGGCACCAGCCCCCAAGTTGTGGACATTGAAAGCCTTCCGGTCGAGGAGGAATTAAAGGAACGACCAGCGGCATTAAGGGCATTACATGCCATACCAATTCAGAATCCTCCACAGGGTCACACTACGCCGGTGGGCAAAACCTCACACTGGTTCAGTGACGTTGCGGGACCTCTGGGTGAAGGCACATACATGTGGGAGTCCGAGGTAGAATTCAATGGACGTTGGGGCAGATACCACTTCTTTACCAGGGAGTTTGAAAAGCTACAGAATAACAAAGGACTGAAGCCGATATGGAAGAAGGCTGGGCTCTATGATTATTTCAAGTTCCAACTACCAAAGCCCGATTTCCTAAGGTGCTCATACTTGATTAGCACCCTCACTCCAAGCAAAGACAAAAAAGGATACAGCTCCTTTGTACTCCCATCACTCACAAGGGGCAATGAGCTGAAGCGTTTCCGCTTGACTATCAACTTGGTAAGAGAAGCTCTCGACATGAACGGTATGCACATTCCTACGGAGAAAGAGACTATGGTCCCCGATAATATGAAGAACAGGAATCTGACGAAGTTAAAGGACATGGTAGCGATGACTCCCACGATCGCCATTCATTTACGTATGGTCATGCAACATTTTGCATTCCCCGTGCAAGACAGGTTCACAATGCCTCCCAAGAAGATCTGGTTTAGCCTCTACTTAGCGGATGCCTTTGATTTGACAATCAATATGCCCCACTGGATTATAGACCAGATCCATATGGCTCATCAAAGGTGGTATAAGAAACAAAAATCTGTACTCTATGGATGTTGTGCGCTTACCAGGATTGTGTATAGATGTCTCGCATATGATGTACCGGTGCAAAGGGCTCTCAATTGGTCCAGAGCACAGGATTTTCAACGCAGATTGTCAGCCGTCGGACCTCCCTCAAAGAAGATGAGAGGCACCGTACAGATGCCTTGTGCACAACCCCGCGGTGCAACCCTAACACCAGAAACAACTCCAAGGCTTCCTCGACGAGTACAACCATTTACTATCAGGTTACCCAGGCACAGCACAGATGGCCTTAACCTTGTGTTTCCACCAGTACCTACTGATCTGGAATTTCCCCACGGATTTACTTTGGAAGATCTAACGGATGAAGAAGTTTCCAGAATTATTGAAGCCGTTAATGCGGAAGTTGAGGCAGAGCAGGGTAGTGGACAACAAACGGCTACACAACAACCCCAGACAAGACAACCAGAAGTGGTAGAAGTGGAAGATGAAGAAGAAGGAGACCAAGGGGATGAACAAGAAGGATTTTCTGATGAAGGGGCGCATGACTATGAGCAAGAAGTTATACAGGAGCTAGAGGGTGCCCCAGCATATACAAGGGAGTTGAAAAAGCTCTACGATACCATCAACAGGGTCCAACAACACCATAAGTTATCCCTTGCAGCAGGAAAGGCTATCATGCACCAAATCCTTGAGGAGGAAGGAGTTGATGAACAGTATCGTGCCACACTAGATATGATCTCTGATGCCCTAGGAGTACCTGAGGCAGTGCAGACGGCCCTGGCACAATCACGCAGAATGGAAAGAAGATACGGAAGACGTCCCCCACGAGCAGGGAAACAAATGAATGTATTAGGATCAGGACCACAAGGCACCCCCACAACCACGGGCACTGCACACACCGCTCACGACACCGAGGAAGCCCATGCATCAAGTGCACCTCCATCACCTCCCTTACCACCTTCGCCCCCACACCCGCCACATTCACCTCCCCCTACCAATGTAACAACCACCGTTACCGCCTCCGAGCCCACCACCATGACTGAAGCACAAACCGCCAATCAACCCACACACCCTCTCAACACCTCCCGTGTATACACCTCCACTAACACTGTAACCCTAACGGCAGCTACTGAAATCCCCATTCCCCCACTCACACTTTCGGGCAGTTCACATTCACAACTGCACACACCACTGTACACATTCACCACAATCACTGCGCCCACAATTCCACTATTCACAATCACTCCCACTACTGCTTCCACCATGGATTTTATGGACATATCACCCTCCACTGCACCTCTCCCTCCCCCCATACCACCACAATCTCCCATTCCCCCACCACCCACTTCACCATTTTCCAGCACTGCATTCACACTTCCCTTCCCCTTTCCCTTCCCCTCTGCACTTAACACCCTCCCTGCATCCACCCCCATTAATAATGTATTTAATAATATGTATCAGTGCATGTCCCAGTTACAACAACACTATCAGCACCTCGATGCTCAGCATACAAGTTTGTTCAGGAGACATGAAGAGTTACAAGGAAGATTCATTGATTTAGAGAAAGAAAAGCATCAATTACAACAGCAGTTTAGCGCATTGCAAGAACAACATGAGCAACTGGTGGCAAATCCACCGCAGCCAGATGCAGAAGAAAGACAACATATGGATGATTTGCTACACTCACAAATCACAGAGAACCTCAAGCTCCGCCGCAACATGGCTCTATTACGGAAGCATATGTCTGCAGCCCTAGAAGAAAATAGACGGCTTCAGACACAAAACGAAGAGAACTTGGAGTTAGCCATGGACGGTTCCCCACAAGAAATTGACCCGGAGAGATTTAGGGCTATTCCCTCGGACAATATGCAGATCATACTGGAAACCCATGCTGATCTCCTCGAAGCCCATGCAGCCTTAGAAAAGGAAAGAGACGAACTACGAAGGCAATTGGCAGCTCAACCAGCACCACCCAAAGAAGTCCCAACCACAGCTGACACAACTGACGAAGTAGCAGCGCTCAAAGCACAACTCGAAGAATTACAGAAGAAAGTGCTTGTGTATGAACGCCAACCCTCCCCCTTGGTAGAACCAGAACCTGAAGACCTAGTACCAATCGAAGTAGAGGAAACTTTTGAGGACCCGTACGTTCCGATGCCAGCACCTGGAGGCAAGCAGACAGCAGAGAGCATGGACACCCTGGAAATAGAGGCTCCGGAATGGATGCAAAAATTGGAAAAAGTGGCCACAACACATGATGATAGGGTGGCAGTCCAGATAGCATCGATGTCACGCTTAGAAGAGGTGGTCATAAAATCGGACTATTTTAGGAACCTCTCTCATCACAGGTGGATTGGCACCTCAGACGACCTGTATGTTCCTTTTTGCGTCTTGATGGCGGACTATAATGCTGAAATCAAGCACCACACCTCACGGGAACCAACCTCTGCTACACAGTTTGCACCCGACGATATCCCAGAAAGTGCCAAGCAGGGGAATATTCGCCAACCAACTTGGAGGATTCGACTTCTTGAAACCTATCCGGAAATGAATCGCACCTGGAATAACATGCCCCTATATATAAAGTACAATCCCTGCTACTGTCCTGTTTTCAGAAGAAGGTCGTGGCCGGAATACACAAAGATGGTGCTGACAACCAAAGGCTGCGAAAAGTGGCTCAACTATGTCTACTTGGCGCCACCTAAAGGTCAACCTACTGTAGGGTACATGATATCGACAATTCGGCATTGGGGCGTCAGGTTCAAAAACATACCAGATGTCATGACACAGATGTGTCTTAAAATTTTTGAACTCATGATAGTCACCTTCCGGACCTTCAAGAACGTTAAGGAGCCTCATCTCTCTGTGCTCGGATTCAATGAAGGCAATCAGGATCTGGTTTACGACATGAGCACAACGCCCTCCATTAATGTTGTCTATGCATGGCATGCCCGCATAAAGTACCTACCGGCCTGCTTCAAACAAACATTTGAAGAGATGTTTGTCACCGGGTTCTGGGAATATCACTCAGAGATCTTCATTCCCAGGCCCTCACATTTATTACAATTGTTTGCAGTGCAACAAGCTCTCCACTCAGAAAAGTTACGAATGCCACATCCAGAGGTTCCCGGGCCGGTAGATTGGGATGCTCTACTAACCGATTTGGCCAAAGGATTGAGGATTGCCGAACATCACTTAGCGCAAGATGTTGTCGAATACTACATTCAATGACCCTCCCAACAAGGGTCTGTCAGGGACGACAGACGCGAGAGAGGGGGGAGTGTTAGCAGCAGACAAGGGAGTCAACGACGATCTGGCAAGTAGGCCAATAATTTTCTTCATGAAGAAGCAAGTACGAGCATTCACGCAGATCTAGCACTAAGGCAACCTTTAATTTTTCAACACCCTTACACCAATTAAAAGTGATTCTCATCACTAACAACCCCTGTAAATACCATTTCATATTTTTGTAGCTCCATTTTGTGCAAGCCGAGGAGTCCTCGAGCTTGAGGAGCCTTAGAAGTAGTTGCTTACCAATTTTTGTATTTTTTAGATCTCGTTTGAGCCCTCAAATAAGCCCTGGAACCTAATTTTTAACTAGGCCGGACACTAGGTCCGAACAGGGCCAAAGCTAGTCAAAAACTATAAAAGGAGCTAGAGAGCTCATTTTTGAGGTTAGATTGTAAATGAAATGAACTTGTAAGAGCTTGGTGAAATTACTCTAAAGAACTCCATTGCTCCTCACTCTTTGTCTTGCCTTGTGTGCGCGTGTGTGTGTATGTGTGTGCATGTTGGTGTGCTTCTCACTCACGCACTTGTGCCTCCACTTGCTCGAGGTCTTCATACCATCCTCACGTCTTCCCGGATTGACATTAAAGGAGGTGCTACTCATCACTGAGCTACACGCATCTATTGGCATACAAGTCAGACGAAGAGCATACTAGCACAACGGAGCAGTCATGCACAATACGGCAACAAGGCCTAATCATTTTTTCCATGGACCATTTACAACTCAAGTGATTTTAATCACTACACAAACATTGTAAATTCCGTTTTTGGTAGAATAGACTCCATTTTGTTCAAGCGGAGGAGTCCTCAAGCTTGAGGAGTATTAGAATTAGCTACATATCAATTTACATAATTTTTCGACTCCGTTTGAGCCCTCAAATAGGCTCTAGAACCTAATTTTTAACTAGGCCGGACACTAGGTCTGGACAAGACCAAAGCTAGTTAGAAAACTATAAAAAGAGCTAGAGAGCTCATTTTTGGGGTTAGATTGTTTGTGAATTGAGCTTATGTAAGAGATTTTTTGACTAATGCAAAGAACTCCATTGTTCCTCTCCTTGCTCTTGCCTTGTGTGCGCGTGTGTGTGTATGTGTGTGCATGCTTGTGTGCTTCTCACTCACACACTTGTGCCTTCACTTGCTCATAGTCTTCATACTAGTCCTCACGTCTCCACGGATTGACAATTATGAGGTGAATCTTCTCACATTGGTACTCACCATTGTGCTAGAGTGACACCAAATTTGGCGCCGTTGCCGGGGAGAGAGCTTCGAGGACGAGCGTGTGATGGTAAGACGTCGAGTTGAGACATTGGAGTTATAGGTAATATCCTTCCTTTTCTTTATTTTTCTTCATTTTTTCCTTACTTTCGCATCACCATCATCACCATCATCATCCCCACCATCTCCCACCTCCTTCTCCATCTCCACAAAAAAATTTCAGTTTTTTGGTCATATTACACTCCCCACCTCATTTCCCTCATTTCATTGTGAGAGAGAGCGAGAGAGAGCTTGCATGCTATCTGTTTTTGGTGTGTTTTTTAGCTTTTGTTGCAGGAACTAGCTGTACCACCTTCTCCAGCAGTGTGCGCAGGTACGACAGACTCTGCACAAGTCCCGGGACGACGACCTCTGTCTGTCGCGACAGACAGAAAAACTTAATATTTTGTGAATGCGTGTTTGGCACGGTAACCTACACCATTAGAGCACTCCAAATCACTAGAAGTTTCTCAAAAATTTGCGTTTTCTCAGTCTATCGTGACAGACACCGTCTATCGCGACAGACCGAATCACGACAGACGACAGACACCGTCTATCGCGACAGACCAAATCACGACAGACGACAGACACCGTCTATCGCGACAGACACCCGTCTATCGCGACAGACAGAGACCCACGATAGACCCCGTCTATCGCGACAGACACCGTCTATCGCGACAGACCAAATTCCACGACAGATCCAGTCTATCGCGATAGACACCGTCTATCGCGACAGACACCCGTCTATCGCGACAGACAGAGACCCATGATAGACCCCGTCTATCGCGACAGACACCGTCTATCGCGACAGACCAAATTCCACGACAGATCCAGTCTATCGCCACAAACACCGTCTATCGCGACAGACCAAATCACGACAGACGACAAACACCGTCTATCGCGACAGACACCCGTCTATCGCGACAGACAGAGACCCACGATAGACCCCGTCTATCGCGATAGACACCTATCTATCGCGACAGACCAAATTCCACGACAGATCCAGTCTATCGCGACAGACACTGTCTATCGCGACAGACCAAAACCACGACAGACGATAGACACCATCTATCGCGATAGACCACTCTATCGCGACAGACACCGTCTATCGCGACAGACCACTCTATCGCGACAGACACCGTCTATCGCGACAGAACACTCTATCGCGACAGACACCGTCTATCGCGATAGACCCATCTATCACGTCGCGACAGACACCGTCTATCGCGACAGACACCGTCTATCGCGACAGACCCATCTATCGCGACAGACACCATCTATCGCGGCAGACCCATCTATCGCGACAGACACCGTCTATCGCGACAGACCACTCTATCGCGACAGACAGCCCCCCACGATAGTTTGTATCTATCGCGACAGACACCGTCTATCGCGATAGACAAACATTTTCGGCAAAAATTAAGGGGTAAATTTTTTGGAAATTTAGGCTAAATTTTGGGCATATTTGCACTCTCAAATACTCACACACTTGCAAAGGCCTTAGAAAAATGCATTAAAACTCCTGAAAGGTTCTGTTTGTCTGTTTAACCCCCTAAACCCTGAACGGTCATAACTTTTTCATACGAAATCCATTTTTTGAGCTCTAGGGCTTGTCGGAAAGCTCGTGGCATATACTACACACCCTCAACTGTTTTTTATAAGAATAATGCGTTGATTTTCAGATATAATATTTGGAAGTTGACACACTGAGGGGTAGGAACACCAAGGGAGCTCTAGAGGAAATTTTTAGCAATACAAAAGGGGGAACAAGGGTCATTAAGAAAGTGTCTGAAATACATTGTCTGTCAATTGAAGGATCAAATTGAAGCTAAACCTGGGATTCTTACAGGATCATCGAGAGCTCTTGGAGAAAGCAAAGCAAGTGTCAGGGCGAACAAGCTTGGGAACGTGCTTCCTGGGTAGACCAGCATCGCCAGGAGGAGCGACTTGAGGTTGGAACATCACTAACCCCCTCAGTCTATTCTTAGCATAGGCTAAGTGCGATTAGTTGTTCTGATTGACTAGGGGTACGATAGGAACACTCAAGTTTGAAGAGCCCTTAACTTCTCAAGTGCAAGGGTAGGCTGAATTGTAGTCAAGGGATAACTTAAAGGAAAAGAACTTAAACTAAGCGGACGCAGAACATCAAGTACGACACACGAAAGTGCTCCTGATGACGCTTAATTAAAAACAAGAAAACACATCCAAAGGAACTTAAAAGGAACAAGTGACTGGTACCAAAGAATCAGCAACGTACAAAGGGCATATGAACCTTAGGTCAGGTAGACACCTAGGGAGAGACAGACAAAGTCTTAGATCTTCAGAGGCTAGTGTCAATCATACTGCTAGGTCTTGGGCCCAGCAGTTGAGCCATCATTCGTATTACCCTAGTTCTGAGACTAGTGAGTCTGAGATGTCCCACGGTATGGAGAGACCTACAAGAAGTTCTGGGGTGCCATATTTACATAGGGTGGAAGGCCCTTACAAGATGCAACTCGAGTACCTTAGGACCAACCGATTAGGTGCTAGCATCTATGAGGATGGCCTAGGAAGAGCGGTGGTCCAGATTAAAAACCCTGACCAATCCATTGGAGTAGAGCGCCCAGCTGTCAAGTTTGAAAATGGAGCATACTTGGACAAGGAAGGGACAATATATGTAGTCACCAGTCATCGCGATAGGACAGATGAATTTGGGAATGTGGTCTCGGAAACGGACTTAGGTGACCTAGAGAAAGGAAACATGGGCGAAGAACCTAGAACCCCCCGAGGCAAATCTGTTCTCACGAGGATTATCACACCAGAGTGGGTTCCCCAAGATAATAAGAGCATAGATCTCCTCTTGAACCAAGAGATGGAAGAAGCCTTTTGGAGATATAGACCTCATCAGCCGAGTGAGGTAGGAACAATCATGATATATGAGTTCAAAGATCCTGATATTCCAGGAAGAGTGACCTACTTGGATCACTCTTCAGAGAGGATCTTTGGGGTTACAGAAAATGATAGGCATGCTTACACTTGGAAAGGAGAATTTATCTCCCCCCAACCAAGATTGAATGTGGCCGTTGGTCTCCAAGGAGCCGGAACATCTCAAGCTCATGGGACTCAAAGAGAAAGGAGTCGAGAGAGACCTGAGGTAAGCTTTTCCAACTCTTGGGGAAGAGAAAGAACGAGAACGGAAATGAATAGAGGGGAACCTGAGGGACATAGATCCCCAGGGAACCGCAGAATGCCGATGATTTCCCTTTACCAAGATCGAGAGAGCACACGAGGACCTTGAGACCGACCCAGCTAGTTAAGTCCATGAAAAACTACTTCGATGGCACTGGAGACCCCTACGATCATGTAGCTGAGTTTAAGCAAGTCTTGAGAGCTGAACAAGTTGAAGACCTGTTCACGCAGTACAATGCCTTTGGTTTAACCCTTAGGAACACCGCCTTGACATGGTTTCAGCCACTAAACGAGAGGTAGTTTAGAAGCATAGATCAACTTTTAGAGGCATTCATTATCGAATTCTCTAAAAGTGGCATAAGGCATAATACTTCCTTATTAATATACAGCTTCAAGCAGACCCCGCAAGAGACTGTGAGACTTGCAGGAAGAAGATTTAGGCAATATCTTGAGCGATGTCCTGGTCCTGAGTTACCCACGGCCGCTAAGCAAGTGGCTTTATTCTTGGATGGATTGCTAAGTACCAAATTGAGATCATATGTGTACTTGAAGGACCCCCGGACTATAGAAGAATGTGTACGCATGTGCATCGATATTGAGGATAACCTAGGGGAGGAGTTAGAGCTTTCCAAAATCTACAAAGATTCAGATAGTACCTCTAGCCTCTCTTCCTCACAATCCACATCAATTGAGGAACTTGCGGAAAAAGTAGCTCAAAAACTAGGTGTCTCTAGTAAACAAATTCCTAGATTTGCCCCAGTAAAGAGGTGCTATACTTGCGGTGGTGACCATATGGAAAACGCATGTCCCATCACGGCTCAACCCCAAGTGAATCCTAGCAGCCAATATTGCACCATAGAGCGAAGGTACACAAATCACTCAGCACAGGACTGCCCATACAATAAGCAAGCGGTTAGGCAAACCTACCCTCAGCCATACCCTCAACAAGGCAGATACCAGAGTCAATATTCACCACAACAGTATACTAGGCCTCAGCAAAATTACCAACCGCAATATCAGGCCCAACTGAGACCCCAGCCAGTGCTAGCACAGCAACCACCTGCTCCTACTAATGTGATTCCAGTAAAGTATGCTGCTGTAGAAGAAAACCTGAATAGAGCTATAGTCCCAGTAACACCATTAATCTCAGAAAGTGATCCCAGTGACCATAGCTTTGATTCTACACATGTTGATAGTCCCCAGGCTTACTACATGCAGTCTCCTGAACATGGTGAGTCTTACTACAGTGAGGAACCGAGTGAACCTATTTGGGAGACAGAGTATGCGAATGTCGTGTACGTGAACCCCAACCCTAGACCTCAATCTAGACAGGTAAGACCTCCATTTCCTAGAGGGCCATGCTACAGATGTCAGGGAGATCATCTCATTCGTGATTGTCCCTTGCCTCCACCTACACAACCCCAGTTAGTGACAATCCAGGGCTATTGCCAGGAGTGTGGAAAGGAGCATCTCTTACGAGACTGCCCAAAAAATCCTAATAATATGCCAAAAATCACTCCTATCAATGTGATTGGCTCAGTGGTAGACTCCACAGGAAGTGTGACTTCCACAGCCCCAGTACAAGTCATCACGAGAGCCCAGACACTTAAGCAAAACCAAGACTTAGGCCAGGAAAAGAATGCAGAGGTTAGTAAGACTGAGAGCCAGAATAAGAAGAGGACAAGAGCTTGGAGAGATAGCCGTGAACGTATGAAAAGGCAATGGGCAAGAAAGATGAGCAAACTTGAAGAAAGCCTACGAGAAACCAAAGCCAAAATCATAGAAATCACATCTCAAACGCACTCTCACACATCCTCGCCACTACCATCCCCTTCACCCTCCATTCCTCCACCCACCAATCCACCACACGTAACCCAACCACCACCCCGAGTAGGATCAGTCTTAGCCGATCCCAATCCTGAAGATCTAGACATGATGCTTAAAGCATATCAGGCCAGAATTCAAGAAGGGCCCAATGTAACAGATCTTGAGAAATGTTACCCTAGAGCCGATCTAGAGATAGAGCGAACAAAGCTTTGTGCTAAAATGGTCGAATTGGCGCAAGCCATGTTTGAAGCCAGTCGTTTGTTCAATGGCTCTAACCCCATCAGAACACCATTGCACTTTGATGGTCTATTGGATAGATTAGAGGGGTTACTTGCAAAGTCTAGAAAAGGAGCCACCTCCCAGGCTAAGGAGAGTGCAAGTGATAGAATAAGCATTCCTCCCAAGGAAGTTTATGTGCCTAACTCCACTGAACCAGACACCTCTTCTTCTATGAATCAATACACACCAGAATTCTTGCGAGAGATTCAAGAAGAGAAATGGGCTAAACAGAGTGAAGTTCCTACACAACCAAGACCATTTTGGACTCAGGCGCAGGAGTTGCAATTGTTACCACGTCCTTATGGAAACGATGGGGTAAGCCAGCTCTCAGGCCAACGAGAATGAAATTGCAGATGGCTGACGGGCACATAGAAAGACCCTTAGGACTACTAGAGGGGATAACTCTCACTACTTGTGGTGTAGAGTTTGAGCACACATTTGCTATCTATGACTTTAGCAAAAATCAAGCCTATGAGATGATTTTGGGAAGACCATTTATGCGATAGTTGCAAGTGGTACAGGATTGGAAAACCAATTCCTTGTATCTGCAACACTTAGGTGTTACAACCAAAGTCAATCTCAAGGATTACTCTCATAGAGATGTCCGTCCTATCCAATGGAACCCCATCCATAGAGCCAGAGATGATACGGAATCGGTGCATTCCCTAGGATCAGGATCCTCATGGATGCATGAAGACACTCACTTATGGATGTGTAAGGTAGCTGTAGAAGAAGAGAAGAGAGAGAAAGCCAGGGAGGTAGGTGCAAAAGAAACCCATAGATCAATCCAAGACCCAGCCTATGCACCTGTAGTTTTTCCAGACGAAGAATTTGAACCTCACCGCTGGGCAAAAATTCTAGCAACAATGGATGTAGCCATCAATGAAGAACAATGGACACCTCACTGTGATGAGGATGGCTATGACATTTCAGTCTTCTCCATAGAGCCGATCATGGGAGAGGCAGTTTTAGAAGAGTGTGAACCTAGCCCTGATGCATTTGAGGATGCGAGTGACTCCGATCTAGATTCAATCATTATGGACCCACCTTTTGCATCAGATGAAGAATACTTCTATGAAGTAGAATTTCAACCCGAGAAGCACGGAGAGCTTACAAAGGATGTAAGGCTAGCCACACATGTAACCCCTAAGGAAGAAGGAAAGAAAAGAAAGAAGAGAGAAGTCACACCAGAAGAGGAAGAATCTTTCTTTGAGGTCCCGAAAAATTTTAAGAAGTATGAGATAGATGACAGGAGAGTCATGATTAGAATGCCTAAACGAGAGGCGCAATCGGGAGAGGCCTATGATAACAAAGAAACCACCAAGAAAATAGTGGTAGCCATAGAAGAAGGAGAAGAGAGGTGCACTTACATAGGACATGACCTCACTGAGGAAGAAGAGCATGAGCTGATAGCCTTGCTAAGAGAATATAGAGATGTATTCGCTTGGAGTTACAAGGATTTGAAAGGAGTGGACCCGGACATATGCTCACATACGATTCCCATGACCACAGAGGCCAGACCTTCTAAACAAAAGCCATAAACATACAATGACAACTATGCTGCCAAGATCAAAGAAGAGATAGACCGCTTGGTTGAAGCTGGATTTATCTATGAAATTGAGCACACTGAATGGGTGTCCCCCATTGTAGTGGTGCCCAAAAAGAATGGTAATTGTATGCATTAACTTGAAGAAGGTTAACGCAGCCACTATCAGGGATAGGTATCCGCTTCCTATCACCGAGCATTTATTAAAAAGGGTAGCCGGAAAGGAAGTGTACAGCTTCCTAGATGGGTTCTCTGGCTACAATCAAGTAGCCATTGCGACAGAAGATCAGCATAAGACGGCTTTTGCCACAGAGTGGGGCATATTCGCTTTTAGGGTAATGCCATTCGGGCTTACCA
Source organism: Ceratopteris richardii (assembly GCA_020310875.1). Lineage (NCBI taxonomy): Eukaryota > Viridiplantae > Streptophyta > Polypodiopsida > Polypodiales > Pteridaceae > Ceratopteris > Ceratopteris richardii. The sequence continues at coordinate 65,920,297 of CM035427.1, read as the reverse complement.
ATGCTCCTGCCACCTTTCAGAGACTGATGTGCCACGTGTTTAAAGAGTTCTTGAGAAAGAATTTGGAAGTCTATGTTCATGATCTCTGTGCTCATTTCAACATTAGACAAACACATATACCTGAACTCAGGCAAATCTTTGACAAATGTAGAGAATATCAAGTCTGCCTGAACCCAGAAAAGTGCGTTTTCATGGTCAGGCAAGGCAAGATTTTAGGACACATAGTGTCAAAGAACGGCATCTCCACTGACGAAGAGAAGGTGAGGGCTATTGCAGAACTACCTAGGCCAAAGAATGTCAAGGAAGTGCAAGCTTTCATGGGGCATTGTGGTTATTACTGACGTTTCATTCACATGTATGCCATCATTGCAAAGCCTCTGTACGGACTTCTGACAAACTTTGAGTGGAGTGAGGAATGTGAGAACTCTTTCAATGAGCTCAAACGGCGATTATGCTCAGCACCAATCTTGACTACACCAGATTGGAATAAGCCCTTCCATGTGCATGTGGATGCATCCAATTATGCCATTGGATGTGTGCTTGCACAACCTACTGGTGAAGGTAATATGGATCTTCCCATTGCCTATGCGAGTACAGTTGAATGCAGCTGAGCGAAACTATACCACTACCGAACGAGAGGGGTTGGGGTTGGTGTATGCGGTTAAAAAGTTTAGACATTATTTGCTTGCAAATAAGTTTAAATTTTTTACTGATCATCAAGCTCTACTATACTTGGTAAACAAGCCATGCAACACAGGTAGATTGGTGAGATGGTTCCTCTTACTAATGGAATATGACTTTGAGGTAGTGGTGAGAAAAGGCAGGACTCATTTGAGAGCAGATCATCTCTCTAGGCTCACATCCAGAGAAGCCCCACAAGGAGTATCGGATGATCTTCCCGATGCTTACTTGTTTAATTTGGAAGTGGTGCCGCAGTGGGCTAAACCATTAGTGCCAGTATTGACATACGGGCCTAACCACCCAGTAATAAACACACAGGATAGAGAGGTAGTAAAAGCCCAAAAGTATCACATCATGGCAGGAAGTATGTACAAACACACAGATCAAGGGATCTTGGCTTGTTGTGTGGAAGAGGATGAGTATGCTAAATGGTTGCAATTAGCACATGTAGGTGCATTAGAGCAACACTACTCAAAGCAACGAACCCTGCAAACACTAAGGAGACTCGGAGTGCATTGGCCTACTATGGAGGCTGATGTCCAAAAGTTGTGCAAGGAATGCCCAATCTGTTGTACTAAACCACCTGTGGAACATGCCACTCTTTATCAAGTGTCCATAGTGCCAGATTGGAGTGAACCACTAGTATCCTTCCTGAGGACAAAAACATTCCCTCCAGACATGACTCTAGCTAGGAAAAGGAGTTTACAACAAGAAGCCCAGGATTACTCACTCATTGGTGATAATCTATACAAGTGTAGTAAAGATGGTTACCTGAGACTATGTGTCCATGAGAGTGAATATCTTAAGATCTTGGAAACTGCTCACCAAGGTGTAGCAGGAGGACACTTTGGACCAGATCGGGTGATCAAGGCAATACTATTTGCGGGCTTCTGGTGGCCGACCCTTCACATGGATGCACATACCTATGTGAAACGATGTGATGTCTGTCAGAGAACTCAGTATCCTATACGTAAAGATGAGATGCCACTGAAACCTATGATGGGTGGACGTGCATTCTCTAAGTGGGGAATAGACTTCGTAGGTCCTATTAATCCCCCAGCTAAGGGTTCCCATGCAGAATATATCATTGTTGCGACAGACTATCTAACAAAGTGGGTAGAGGTAAAAGCCACAACGAAGAACGATGCTCAAACAACAGCTAAGTTTTTATTTGAGAATGTGTTCACTAGATACGGGCTACCTATAGAGCTAGTTAGTGATAGAGGCACTCACTTCTTTAATGAAGTTATTGAAAATCTACTCCAAGAATTCTTGGTAGTACATAAGAAGTCTGCCCCCTACCACCCACAAGCTAATGGGCAAGCCGAAAGCACAAACAAGATTCTGTGCAATGTGTTGACCAAGCTAGTGAATAATAAACGCTTTGATTGGGACAAACAGCTACACCATGCTGTTTGGGCATACCGAGTCGCCTACAAAACGGTACTCCAAGCCACCCCCTTTCAGATGGTATTCGGCCAAAACGCTGTGCTACCATTAGACTTCTTAATACCTACATTGAAAGTAGCAAAAGAGCATGAATGGACGGGTCATGAACTCTCCTCTAGACTTTTTGACCTTGAACGATTAGGGGAAACAAGACTGAGGGCAGCTGCAGGGATATATGCAGCTAAGAAACGACAGAAGGCATACTTTGATGCCCACGTTAAGGATAAAGGTTTGAAGGTAGGCGACCTAGTACTAGTATACACGTTGAAACAACATGCGAGGAAATTGGAGAAGCGAGGCTACGGACCCATGATCATTAATAGAATCTCAACAAGTGGAGCAGTGCAACTAGCCACATTAGAAGGCGATGTTCTCCCAAGCTACATAAGCGGATGCAGAGTCAAGTTATATCAGGAACATCTCACAGAGGAAATGCTAAGTCGACTCAATATTGCCAAGAAATGCAAAGAAGAAGAAAAGCAAATTCGAGAAGAAGCTCAAGCAGAAGCTTTAGAGCGCATACAGAGAATGAAATTAAGAAGACAAGGTAGAGAGCAACCTAAGCCAGATGCCGATGCAGATCAAGGATATCACATGGCTATGTGTGAAGTTTCAGGTACCAGCTCCCATAGGATAATTGATCGACGTCCTTTTATAGCCTTAGATATAGGACAAGGAAAGGGTGCAAGGACTGTAAGAGCCTTGATTGACTCAGGTGCAGCCACTAGTGCTGTTAAATTGTCTTACTGTCAAGAGTTGAAATTAACTGTCAATCCTATTGAAGCATATCTCATAGGATTGGGAGGTGTGGAAACCCCTTGCATAGCGAGGTGGAACTTCCCCTCTATATTCAAGACGAAGCAATGACAGTCAAAGTACTAGTGTGTCAAGATGAGGACCTCACTGAGCCTCTTGTCTTGGGTCAGGACTGGATCTATGATCATGCAGTCAACCTCAACCTAAGAAGTGGACTTCTTCAGGTATGGGTAGATCATAGCCGAATTACAGTTGAATTGGAAAATGAGGCACTCAAGGAACTAGGCAAGGCACAAACTCCTGGTCCTTCCAGGGGCGCACATGAAGTTGTCAATGCTATTTTTGTCCAAAACTGTATGATGCAGAAAGAGGCTTGTCTCAACAACGGAGCCAGGGAGAGGACGGAACTCCCTTCTTTTCCAAAGACCAGAAGGTTGCAACAACCAACGGCAGATCAAATTCAGAAGAAGCCGAACACTACCTATACTAGATGCCAAAAAAAGGAGCAAAGCAGATTGTTTCAGCCATGGAAACAAGTATGGAGGTAAAAAGGCGAATACCCTGTTCAGACCAGGCCGACCCCACGGCCAAAACCTCTTATTAGTAGTCAACAACACGACACTAATAAGAAGTCCTTCATTAATTCTTCTGCAAAAGTGAAGTCTATTTGGGTACCCAAGAAGTCAATGAAGGCCAGCCCACAATCACGACAAATCTGGGTGCCTAAGGCTTGCTTGCGGGCTCAAATAGCTACACCAAGGCCACAACCGGTACAACATGTTTCACTCACTCGAACATCTGAGGCCCAGTCTTACACATCATGCACGGACACATATTCTTCCATGAGCACAAGTAGAATCACTTGTAAATGGGTCCCTAAAAAGCCTCATCTTCAAGCAGATACCCCTATCAAACTCTTCAGAGTCTCCACAAAATCAAGATCAGAGCCCATCCATTGCATTTGGCAACCTAAAACTTGTAATAAACCCCCGGACCCCAGTTGTAAATCCATGCCCAGCTACTAACTACGTCACTCTCACACTACATCATTCCACTTAGTTCTTAGGTCCACCCAATTCCTAACTACACACACAAGCACCGAGCACTTATTAACCTACTAATCTCTCCCGAACCTCATGATAATGTTGTAATGGGAACAAAAACGGTTCTATCTTGTCCTTTACAATGTTAACACATGTTTCTATATTCTCACAGAATCAGGAGGCAAGAAGTAACATGGCAGAAGCAATAGGTCCGAGCTCACAAGTAGGAATACTTACTGCAGGAATCGATGTGGATAGTCTACCTGTGGATGTGCCACCAACTGAACGACCTGTGGAGCTGCAACACCTTCAGCAGATCCCGGTACCGGATCCACCCACAGGGATCACAGAGAGAGTCCATGCCAATTCTCATTGGTTCAATGGCATGCCAGGTCCATTAGGAGAGGCCAAGTATATATGGGAGTCTAAGTGCGAGTATGACAGATCATGGGTTCGATTCCAATTTTTCTCCAAGGATTAGGTTTGAACTTACCTTGGAGTTGGTGAGCTCTGCTTTGAATATGCACGGCACACATGTACCTTCTGAGAAGGATGCTCTCGTTCCTACTAACATGAAGGATAGGAAACTACTGAAGCTTAAAGACATGGCAGCACTCACACCAAACGTGTCCATCCCTCTCCGTATGTGCATGCAACATTTTGCTTTCCCCGGCCAAGACCGCTTCACACAACCACACAAAAGAATCTGGTTTGCTCTCTACTTAGCGGAGACAGGTGCGTTACCAATTAAGCTGCCTGTATGGATTATCGATCAATTGTATGAAGCAAATAAAAGGTCTTCTAGGAAATTAGTGGTGAACGGTTGCTGTGCAATCACACGCATTATTTACCGGTGCCTAGCATACGATGTTCCCATTGAACGTGCCTTAACTTGGGCACAATTACAAATGTTTAAGAAGCTCAAGACGTCCACACATCAATCCAAGCGCATGAGGGGTGTGATCCCTTGTGTCCAGACAAGGGAAGTTCTGACTACTCCTGAAGTATCGCCACGGGGGGAGGCCACTGTACCTCCCTTTACCATTAGGATACCCAGGTCTGGATCTGAAACTACGACACAAGCTGCCCCTTCAGCTCCTCCTGCTCCATCTGAATTTGAATTTGCTACAACTGGAGATGCTGAAGGAATGGATCCCCAGGCCTTCGAAGCATTCTTACAAAGTACACAACTCTCTGATGTAGAGTTTTATTCAGATGCAGAAGAACAAGGCACATCTTCACAAAGAAGAAGAAAATCTACAGACGGTCACCATGTACATTGGAGTGACGCTCAGCAAGGTCAACAACAAGGACACCTAGAAGAAGAAGGAGCATATGAAGAGGACACCACTGAAGCCCCAGCCTATACAGCAGAACTCTGAAGGCTGTATCAAATCATGGAACGAGTGCGATCGCAACAACTGCTCACCGAACAGAGCAGTAGAGTACTCATGACTCAGCTGTTGGAAGAAGCAGGAGTTGACTCAGAATATAGTGAAGGTCTCTTATTAATGGCAGAAACATATGGGGTAGTAGAAGCAGTGCGGACCGCCATTAGGAGGTCTCCAGTTCAATATGATCCACGAAGATTCCAGACACGACCACGGTCAGGTAAGAATATCCAGATCCCCATTACAACGGCAGAAGGGCCAATTATTACATCCGAACCCATCGGGACAACCTCCCACGCAACAGAAACTGCTAGCCAAGAGCACCCAGTCACCCATGAGGAATCCACCTAGCCACTACCACCCACACCCCCACCATCGCCTCCTAGAGCAGAAGCCGTGGAGAGCACCTCGACCACTCGACCCACTGAACAAACCTTCCTCTTCTGTACTCCCATCTCTAGTTCAACCCTATTCTCCACCTCTGATAACCCAATCTATGAAGCAACCACCATCACTACACAATCCACCGAATCGCTCATAGAGCCTGCCCTAGGACAACCATCCCCCATGCCCTCAGCCATAGGTCACCCTGACTCTAGATCCATATTCATGGGATTCCCTGCTGCCACGCAACCTTTCATGACCTCCCCGCCTCTACGACCTCAAACCCCAACCACCATCTCTCCACTTCTCCAATCCCTCCATGCCTTCCTTGCTAGAACTTTTCAACCCAGGTCTCATCCTTTCCCTTTATTTTCAGCCCCCAACCCCACTTCTCATCTATACACCACTTTCACACACACACCACCTACCATTCCAATATACATGGTAGACCCCACACTCGCACCCACTCCTGAAAGTATGGACATGTCACCACCCACGGCACCTCCCCCTCCCCCCACGCTTCCACCTCCTCCCATTCCCCCTCCACCAATTTCACCCACACACGTCTTCAATAGACACATCATTCACTCTTCCCCTTCCCCAATTCCCTTCCCATGCATCTTCCATTGTAAACACCACCCCCTCATCTATAGGCAATGCATTGGACACCATGCTAGCTTGTATATCAAACTTAAGGACAGATTACAATCAGCTCCAGCAACAGAATGAACGCCTGCAAGAGCACTCGGAGACACTACAACACCGCCTTGCTGCACTAGAAGAGGAAAATGCTCGCCTCCACACACAATTCCAAACTCTCCAAGAGGCTCATAGCATATTGGAGGTACAGTTACAGAACACAGATCAGGAAGCAATACAAGTGGTAGAAGGTCATCTACGGACACAGCTGGAACGCAATTCAAAGCTTCAGTGAAATATGGCCCTACTCAAGCGACATCTTGCTGCCGCTCATGAAGAGAATCAACGCCTGCAATTACAAAATCTGGAAAACCTAGAAGCAGCTATCAAAAGCACACCTGGGGCACCCATCAGCCCATCAAAGTTTCAAGCAGTGACCCCCGACAATATCAAGATCATATTGGAAGACTATGCCATGCTGCTTGAAGCACATGACCAGCTATCAGAGGAACTGGGTCAACTGAAGCAGAAACACCAAAAAGAAACAACAGCAGCCTCTCAAACCACCTCCTCCGCGGCTTCACTTCTCACAGACTCAGAGGCCTTAAAAGATCTCCAGAAACAGGTCACCGAATTGCAAGCACGTCTACTACAATATGAGAGACCACCTTCCCCTCCAGAGGCTCCCACCGACAAAGAAGTAGTACAAATTCCTGTGGAACAAACATTTGAAGAAGAATACGACCCACAACCCTTCCCAGGAGGCCAACAAACGGAAGAAGCTCAGGACACATTCGAAGCACCACGGCCTCCATGGCTACGTCAAGTGGAGGAAATCGGGAGTTCTCACGAAGAGCGCACAGTAGTGCAAAATCAGGCCATGAGGGTCATAGAGGAAACTATGCTACAATCTGCTTACTTCAAGAACCTGTCGTCGAGACGCCTTATCCTCTCATCTGAACTCCAATACAGGCCTTATTATATTATTCTGGCTTATTATAATGCAGAAATACAAAGAGTCACGGGTAAGATTCCTACCTTTGCTACCCAATTTCAACCCGAAGACCTTCCTCCAGAGGTGCAAAAAGGCAAAATTCGTCAACCCACCTGGCGGCAGAAACTGCTAGAGACATATCCAGAAATGCTACGCACATGGAACAACGCGCCTTTACATCTCCTATACAATCCATGCTACGGTCCAGTTCCACGCCGCAGGTCTTGGAAGGCATTCAATATCAAAGTGCAGAACAACGCGCAATGCAAGGAATGGCTAAACTACCCGTACATTGCACCACCACAGGGACCACCGTCGGTAGCATACATGATGGGAACAATTCGACATTGGATGCCACGATTGAAGCCCATGTCAGATGTGGCAGGTCAAATGATGCTTAAGATTTTAGATATGATGCAGGTAGTCCTGAAAACCTTTAAAAATGCAGCCGCACCACAGGTACGTCTACCGGGGTTTAATAATGGAAACTATGATTTGGTGTACGACATGAGCACCACCCCCAGCATTCGAGTAGCTTATGCCTGGCATGCACGGATAAAGTATCTCCCCGCATGCTACAAACAGACATTCGAAGAAATGTTCAGATCAGGTTTCTGGGAGTATCACTCGGAGGTCTTCGCACCGAAGCCAACACACCTCCTCCATCTCTTTGCTTGTGAACAAGCCATGTACTCTGAGTACTACACAACACCGCAACCAGATGCCCCTGGTGCAATAAATTGGGATGCATTGGAAGCTGATCTAGCACGAGGCTTAAGAATAGGAGAACACGAACTAGCCACCAATGTCATACAATACTATATCGACCACCCTATAGAACAGAGGTCTGTCAGGGGCGATAGACGTTAGGAAGGGGGGAGTGTTGGCATACAAGTCAGACGAAGAGCATACTAGCACAACGGAGCAGTCATGCACAATACGGCAACAAGGCCTAATCATTTTTTCCATGGACCATTTACAACTCAAGTGATTTTAATCACTACAAAAACATTGTAAATTCCGTTTTTGGTAGAATAGACTCCATTTTGTTCAAGCCGAGGAGTCCTCGAGCTTGAGGAGTATTAAAATTAGCTACATATCAATTTTCATAATTTTTCGACTCCGTTTGAGCCCTCAAATAGGCTCTAGAACCTAATTTTTAACTAGGCCGGACACTAGGTCTAGACAAGACCAAAGCTAGTTAGAAAACTATAAAAAGAGCTAGAGAGCTCATTTTTGGGGTTAGATTGTTTGTGAATTGAGCTTATGTAAGAGATTTTTTGACTAATGCAAAGAACTCCATTGTTCCTCTCCTTGCTCTTGCCTTGTGTGCACGTGTGTGTGTATGTGTGTGCATGCTTGTGTGCTTCTCACTCACACACTTGTGCCTTCACTTGCTCATAGTCTTCATACTAGTCCTCACGTCTCCACGGATTGACAATTATGAGGTGAATCTTCTCACATTGGTACTCACCATTGTGCTAGAGTGACAACATCTTTCGCTACTTGAGTGGTACTCGGCTACTTGGGTTGTTTTATCCCAAGGGGGGATCACTACCGCCATATTTGCATGCTTTTTTTTACTCAGATTGGGCTGGTTGCTATGACACTCGTGTGTCCACCAATGGTTTTTGCTTCATGCTTGGTAGCTCATGTATATCTTGGTTGAGCAAGAAGCAGCCTACTCTGGCCACTTCCAGTTGTGAGGCTGAGTATAGGGCAGCTTTCACAGCGACTGTTGAGTGTGTGTGGCTCAGACGCCTTATGGCTGATTTGGGTGTTGGCCAGTCTTCTGCCACCACCATCTTCACTGACAGTCAGAGCGCATTGGCAGTTGCAAGGAACCCTGTGTTCCATGCTCGCACTAAGCACATTGAGGTGCATTATCACTATGTCAGGGAGAGGTTCTCTGCTGGGGAGATCAGCTTGGCATATGTGCCCACACAGGAGAACATTGCAGACCTTTTCACGAAGGCTCTGCCTAAGGAGAAGTTTGAAGCTTTCCGCAAAGATTTAGGCTTACTTCCTTTTGTGTAGTGATTTCCACATAGCTTGGCACTTCCTTATACATGAGTGCCAGCTCCTTTTTCACCGCATCACTCCCAAGGGGGATTTGTTGATATATTTAGGTAGTGATGTGTGTGAACACTCTAGGACCGCCGGGGCACTTTTTTCCCTCTTTAGGAGGTTTTTTTCCCCCGGCTTGTATATACGCCTATTGCCCTAATGGGCTACTTATCTTTGTACATTCTCTAGTAATACATTCAGTATTGTGTGTTTGTGCTCCAAGCTTCTTCTTCTTCCTTGTGCTGTTCGCGTGCTTCCGCAGACGTCTATCTCCAACATTATCCTATTATGGCAGTTGGTAAGATCATTTTGACTACTATTGATGGTAGTTCTTTCACTTTGTCAGATGCTTTATTTGTGCCAAGGATCAAGAAGAACCTGTTATCAGTTTCTGCATTAGCCAAGATTGGCTTGGTTGTGAAATTTGCTAATGACAGTTGTACAGTTCATGATCTGTCAAATGGCAATGTGATTATTGCTTCTGGCATTCTATGTCGTGGGCAGTATAAGCTCATAGACTATGAAAGTTCTATGAATGATTCGGCATGTGCAGTACATTATTCTCAGGCTATGTCAGATGCAAAGCTTTGGCATGCACGCTTTGGTCATCTGAATTTTGCTAGTTTGCTATGCATGTAGAAATCTGAAATGGTGTCCTCTTTGCCCAAACTTGAGGCACCTGGAAAACATGTTTGTGAAGGTTGTGTTATAGGCAAAATGCAGCGTTCCTCATTTCCAAAAGATGGTTCAGTTTGGGCTATTCAAAAATTGCAGCTTGTACATAGTGATGTCTATGGTCCTATGCAAACACCTTCTTTTGGAAATTATCTTTACTTCGTGACTTTCATTGATGATTTTTCCAGGCATGCATGGGTATATCCATTGAAGGCAAAGTCCAAAGTGTTCATGTGCTTCAAACAATTTTTGGTTTTGGTTGAAAATCTGTCAGCATGTAAAATGGGCACCCTCCGTTCTGATCGAGGGGGGAATATATGTCTTCTGATTTTAATGCATTTTTGGTTGAACGTGGGATAAAACACCAGTGTATAGTGTTGTATACGCCTCAACAGAATGGAGTTGCTGAATGAAAAAACATGTCACTCATGGAGATGGCGAGGTGTATGGTCAAGAGTCAAGCTTTACCACATAGTTTTTGGCTTGAGGCTGTCATGTGTGCAGCATATGTACTTAATAGGTGTCCCACTAAAGTGCTCTAGCCTATCACTCCATATGAGGCTTTTTGCATGATCGCAATCCATCTGTTGCTCATTTGTGTGTTTTTGGTTGTTTGGCATATGCATTAGTGCCTGAACAATATCGTAGAAAATTCGATGATAAAGCAATAAAATGTATTTTTTTTGGGTACAGTTCTGAAAGTAAAGGCTATCGTTTGTATCATCCACAGACTAAATGCATTCTGGTTAGCCGTGATGTTGTTTTTGTGGGAGATGTTATTCAACCATTGCTTTCATGTACTAAGGAGACATATGTTAGCTCCAAAGACATGTATGATACTTTGCTGCCTCTTTTTATAGGTGGACAGTCTAGTGCTCATCCTAATGAGGCAACTTCTCAGCCTTTGCAGGTTTCATGTGATGATGTAGATCATTCCATTTCTGATGCAGATTTACATGATGCACTTGTTGATGAGAGAGTTGATATTGAGCAGGCAAAAACTATGCCAAAATGGATGGTGTAGACTTTGCGTGATGGCAAATTAGATGCACCTCTGTCATGGTACTCGTTCAGGCTCTCATAGTGCCTTGTTTGCATCAGATTGCTATGCTATGGCCGCATCTAGTCTTTATGATGAGAATGAGCCTGTTTCGTTTGATGAAGCACAAAATTCAGAAAATTGGATGGCTACTATGCAATCTGAATATGATGCTATAATGAAGAATGGTACTTGGTCTTTATGTGACTTGCCTCCTGGCAAGAAGGCCATTGGGACTAAGTGGGCATACAAGCTGGACCATAAGCCTGATGGTACAGTTGACAGGTATAAGGCTAGGCTTGCTGCAAAGGGTTATGCGTAGGAAAGAGGCATTGATTTTGATGAGACCTTTGCACCTACTTGTCGAATGACTACTGTTCATAGCATCTGTGCACTTGCAGCTCATCATGGTTGGAATGTACATGAGTTGGATATCAAAACAGCATTTCTGAATGGAAATTTGCATGAAGAAGTGTATGTTTTTCAGCCCCGTGGCTTTGTGCAAAAAGGACATGAGAACCAAGTGTGCCGGTTAAAGAAGGCATTATATGGCTTAAAGCAAGCTCCACGTGCTTGATATGAAAAGATACATGCCTATCTGATTGCACATGGTTTTGAGAACAGTCCAACTGAAAGCACCTTATATGTTACGCGTGCAAATGATGTACTTCTGATCATTGTGGTTTATGTTGATGACATGCTGCTCATTGATCCTCATGAGAGGCATATTGCTGATTTTAAGGCTGATTTACATGCCTCATTTGAGATGTCTGATTTGGGGCATTTGCATCACTATTTGGGCATTCAGATTATGCACGTTGATGGTGGAATGGCTTTGTGTCAAACAAAATATATTGAAACATTATTGTAGCATTTCGGCCTTGAAGACTATAAGCCTATTGCCACTCCTATGGAGATAGGTTTACCATTGATTCTTCAGGATGTTGGAGATGCATTTGATGTTGTTCTCTATCAACAGGCTGTTGGATGCTTGATTTACTTTGCAACACTCGGCCAGATATTCAATTTGTTGTCTCACAGATGAGCAAGTTTATGCATTGCCCAGGTGCCAAGCATTGACAGACAGTTAAGCGCATCTTTTGCTATTTGAGTGGTACTCGGCTACTTGGGTTGTTTTATCCCAAGGGGGAATCACTACCGCCAGATTTGCATGCTTTTTCTAACTCTGATTGGGCTAGTCGCTATGACACTCGTGTGTTCCACTAGTGGCTTTTGTTTCATGCTTGGTAGTTCATGTATATCTTGGTTGAGCAAGAAGCAGGCTACTGTGGCCACTTCCAGTTGTGAGGTTGAGTATAGGGAAACTTTCAAAACCACTGTTGAGTGTGTGTGGCTTAGATGTCTTATGGCTAATTTGGGTGTTGGTCAGTCTTCTGCCACCACCATCTTCACTAAGAGTCATAGGGCATTGGCAGTTGCAAGGAACCCTGTGTTCCATGCTTGCACTAAGCACATTGAGGTGCATTATCACTATGTCACGGAGAGGTTCTCTACTGGGGAGATCAGCTTGGCATATGTGCCCACACAGGAAAACATTGAAGACCTTTTCACGAAGGTTGTGCCTAGGGAGAAGTTTGAAGCTTTCCTTTTGTGGAGTGATTTCCACATAGCTTGGAACTTCCTTATACATGAGTGCTAGCTCCTTGTTCACCACATCACTCCCAGGGGGGATTTGTTGATATATTTAGATAGTGATGTGTGTGAACACACTAGGACCACCGGGGCACTTTTTTCCCTCTTTAGGAGGCTTTTTCCCCCGGCTTGTATATATGCCTATTACCCTAATGGGCTACTTATCTTTGTACATTCTCTTGTAATACATTCAGTATTGTGTGTTGTGCTCCAAGCTTCTTCTCCTTCGTTGTGTTGTTCATGTGCTTCCGCAGACGTCTATCTCCAACACAAACATCTTGATATATTAGGTTTCATTACAGTAGATCCATTCATGCAAGTACCACACTGACTCCATTTGAAGTTGGCCATGGGGAAAGAGATGATCATGCATATGGCCCTCATATAAGATGCTCTCTTAGTAGCTGCCAACCGCGAGTGTGGAGTCTTCCTTAGGGAATGGTAGTCCAAGCTCTGCCAACCTAAAGAGGCCTTAATGAAAAGCAAGGAATTCATGGTGAAGTATGCCAACGAGAGGAGATATGAAGCCCCAACATTCCATGAAGGAGATCTTGTCCTTGTGAGTGCCAAGAACATTCTAATGTCGAAGAACCTTATGCCCAAGTTCAACCACCGATACTGTGCACCATATGGAATCAAACAATGGTTCTGTAAGAAAATAACAACACAGCGGAATAGACCTGTAGACAGAGTTGAGAGAAAAACACAAACAAAGATAGATGCACACTGAGAGATAGAGAACTCAAATTCTCATATTACCGAGCGTAATGTAGTTACAATGATGGTGCTATCCATTCGTGTGCTCCCAATGTGGAGCTTAGATGGCGATCTAGACAGACTCTAGATGAAGGGCTTTCTAGTGTGCAATGTTATGTAAAGCTCAACCTGGGCCGTGCTTATATAGCTTTTACAAGGCGTTTCGATATAGATAAATGTAGTTGGGAGATACAAAATAGTCGATAAAATATATGATCCGACAATATCTCCACGACCAAAAGTCCTACCATCTTGTCCCTACGGGCTGGGGGGGATAGGCCCCCCGGACCCTATAGAAGGGGGCAAGCCCCCCTCTGCACTCCCCCCATTAAGGTTCTATGGGGAAATTGCACGATGCCACAGGGTGTTTATTTTCACCTTAAATGGCAACCCAATGGCCTAGAAGTTTATGCCCTACCTAACCTAAAGTCTAGGCTCACAAAGATCATCTACAACCATCAATGGTCACACATAGACTTCATCTAACTTGGAAGTTAGGGTTCCACAAATGTTCCGGCTCGCATAATGGCTTCTCCTCATAATGGGGGCCTTACAACTTAGAGCACCATGAATCATTTGTGGTCACATGAGGGTGGAGTATTGAGCATATCTAACACCCCCCTCAATGTCCACCCTACGGTGAACTACCTCCTTGGTCCAATCCCAAGCTTTGGAAAGTGTCGAAGAAGTTGCTCTCTCCCAAGAGCCTTGGTGAAGATGTCTACTCCATTTTCTTCAGTAGGACAATAACTTATCTCCACAACCCCGTCCTCAATCAACTCACACACATAGTGATGCTGGATTTCTATGTGCTTTGTATGTGCATGGAAAATAGGATTTTTGGCGATGCCCATGCAACTTTGATTGTCACACTTCAACTCTGTAGCCTCCTATCCTTGTATTCCTATGTGCCATAGGATCCTCCTCAACCATACTGCTTCACATGCTGCAATACATGCAGCTTTGTATTCAGCTTCAGTAGAAGATAATGCTACAGTCGGTTCCTTCTTACTAATCCAAGAGAAAATCCTTGCTCCTAAAGAAAAGCAATATCGAGAAACTGATTTTCTGGTATCAATATCTCTTGCCCAATCTGATTCACAGTATCCGACTAGAGATGATCCTTCTTCATAAAGAATACCATAATCAGTGGTTCCTTTCACATACTTGAGTATCCGCATGCTTGCCTTCCAATGAGTTTGGAAAGGCTTATTAGAGAACCTGCTTACTACTCCAATAACATAAGGGATGTCTGGTCTGCTATTTCACAAGTAGATGAGACTTCCAACTAATTTCCTGTATCTTCCAATATCCACTGGAGGTGAAGTATCTTCAATAGATAATTTTGTGTTGACCTCCATAGGTGTAGAAATTTCCTTGCAATCCTCCATGTCAAATGCCTTCAATATCTGTCTTGCATACTTTTGTTGAGAGATGAAAATCTTCCTTGGTTTGTGCCAAACTTCAAGACCTAAGAAATAATGCATTAAGTCTAAGTCTCTCATTTCAAATTTTGAACTTAGGGCATCTTTTCTTTGTTGAAGAAGAGCATCATCATTTCCTATAATCACAAGGTCATCTACATAGAGTACAAGCACAATTGTCTTCCCTCCTCTCTTTAGAACATACAAGTTAGCATCAGAAGCACATCTTTTGAAACCTAGGTCCAAGAGATACTTATCTATCTGTTGGTACCATGCTCTAGGGGCTTGTTTTAGCCCATATAATGCCTTCTTTAGCTTACATACCTTGTTATCTGAATCAAGAGCCTCAAACTCTGGTGGCTGAGACACATATACCTCCTCCTTGAGGTCTCCATTCAGGAATGGTTATGTGCAGCCACAACTAGTACTACTCGGATAGTAGTCATTCTTGTAGTCGGGGCAATGATTCACAAAAGTCAATGCCTTCAACTTGTGAGTAGCGTTGTGCAACAAGTCTTGCTTTATACTTTTCTACAGTACCATCAGCCTTGTACTTTAGCTTCCAGACCCACTTGGTGCCAATGACTTTACGCTTAGGGGGACGATCCACTAGCTCCCAAGTTCCATTCTTCATGATATTGTTGTATTCTATTTTCATGGCAGCCCTCCAATTCGGATCATGGAGTGCCTCTTCCACATTGGTTGGTTCCTTTGCTTCTTCTTGAATGAGATCAACCATCAAGGGTGTGTTTACAATATGGGTGTTTGCCCGTCTCTGTTCCTCTATTCTTTGTGATCGCCTCGGTCCATGTGCAAACTGTTCTAGTGACTGTGGGATGGGGTTTGCAAAATCATAGAGCTACCTCACCCAACGTGACAATGGCTTTTCCACTTGGGTGTCAGCAGGTTGGAGACTTTCAGACTCATCATCTGAATTTCTCTTGTGTAGAAGAGATAGCTCTTGGGCCAAGTTCATAGTGGATTGCCCCTTTGCCTGATGATAAAGTGGAAGCTCTCTTTTCCTCCTCCACTGCATGTGGTTGCTCCTCCTTGAACACCACATCACGACTCACCATGATCTTCTTAGCCTCAGGGTCATAAAGCTTATAAGCCTTCTTATCTTTATTGTACCCTAGGAAGATACATTTGATGCTTTTTGGTAGAAGCTTGTTTCTCTCCCTATCTGGAACATGTACATAACATTCACTTCCAAATACTTTGAAATGGGAAACAAAAGGATTTTTACTAGTGTAGGCTTCTTGTGGAGTCTTTCCATCATGTGCCTTGGTGTAGCTTTGATTCAACATGTAGACAGCAGTGTTGATAGCATCTGCCTAAAATTGATTAGGCAAACCCTTTCCTTTCAACATGCACCTTGCCATCTCCATGATGGTTCGATTCTGACAATCTGCAACATCGTTCTATTGAGGACTATGTGCCACTGTGAGTTGATGCTTGATTCCCTTACTCTTGCAGAAAACTTCAAACTCTATTGATGTGAACTCACCACCATCGTCTGTCCTAAATTTCTTCTGTAAGAAAATAGCAGCACAGCGGAATAGACCTGTAGACAGAGTTGAGAGAAAAACGCAGACAAAGATAGACGCAGACTGAGAGATAGCGAACTCAAATTATCAGATTGTCGAGCGTAATGCAATTACAATGATGGTGCTATCCACCCATGCACTACCACTGTGGAGCTTAGATGGCGATCTAGACAGACTCTAGATGAAGGGCTTACTATTGCGCAATGTTATGTAAAGCTCAACCTGGGCCGTGCTTATATAGCTTTTTCAAGGCGGTTCGGTATAGATAAACGTAGTTGGGAGATACAAAATAGTCAATAAAATATATGATCCGACAATATCTCCATGACCAGAAGTCCTATCGTCTCGGCACTACGGGCCGGGGGGATAGGCCCCCCGGACCCCGTAGAAGGGGACAAGCCCCCCTCTGCACTCCCCCCATTAAGGTTCTATGGGGAAACCGCGCGACGCCACAGGACCTTTAATTTCACCTTAAATGGCAACCGAATGGCCTGGAAGTTTATGCCCTACCTAACCTAACGGCTAGGCTCACAAAGATCATCTACAACCATCAATGGTCACACATAGACCTCAGCTAACTTGGAAGTTAGGGTTCCACAAATGTCCGGGCTCTCATAATGGCTTCTCCTCATAATGGGGGCCTTACAACTTAGAGCACCATGGATCATTTGTGATCACATGAGGGTGGAGTATTGAGCATATCTAACACCCCCCCTCAATGTCCACCCGATGGTGAACTACCTCCTTGGTCCAATCCCAAGCTTTGGAAAATGTCAAAGAAGTTGCTCTCTCCCAAGAGCCTTGGTGAAGATGTCTGCTTCTTTTTCTTCAGTAGGGCAATAGGTTATCTCCATGACCCCGTCCTCAATCAACTCACGCACATAGTGATACTAGATTTCTATGTGCTTGGTACGTGCATGGAAAACATGATTTTTGGCGATGGCCATGCAACTTTGGTTGTCACACTTCAACTCTGTAGCCTCCTGTCCTTATATTCCTATCTGCCATAGGATCCTGCTCAACCATACTGCTTCACATGTTGCAATGCATGCAGCTTTGTACTCAGCTTCAGTAGAAGGTAATGCTACAGTCGGTTGCTTCTTACTGATCCAAGAGAAAATCCTTGATCCTAAAGAAAAGCAATATCCAGAAACTCATTTTCTGGTATCAATATCTCCTGCCTAATCTGAGTCACAGTATCCGACTAGAGATGATCCTTCTTCATAAAGAATACCATAATCAGTGGTTCCTTTCACATACCTGAGTATCCGCATGCTTGCCTTCCAATGAGTTTGGCACGGCTTATTAGAGAACCTGCTTACTACTCCAACAACATAAGAGATGTCTGGTCTACTATTGCACAAGTAGATGAGACTTCCAACTAATTTCCTGTATCTTCCAATATCCATTGGAGGTGAAGTATCTTCAATAGATAATTTTGTGTTGACCTCCATAGGTGTAGAAATTTCCTTGCAATCCTCCATGTCGAATGCCTTCAATATTTGCCTTGCATACTTTTGTTGAGAGATGAAAATCTTCCCTGGTTCCTGCCAAACTTCAAGACCTAAGAAATAATGCATTAAGCCCAAGTCTGTCATTTCAAATTCTGAACTCAGGGCATCTTTTGTTTGTTGAAGAAGAGCATCATCATTTCCTGTAATCACAAGGTCATCTACATAGAGTACAAGCACAATTGTCTTCCCTCCTTTCTTTAACACATACAAGTTAGCATCAGAAGCACATCTTTTGAACCCTAGATCCAAGTGATACTTATATATCCGTTGGTACCATGCTCTAGGGGCTTGTTTTAGCCCATATAATGCCTTCTTTAGCTTACATACCTTGTTCTCTAAATGGGGAGCCTCAAACCCTGGTGGCTGAGACACATATACCTCCTCCTTGAGGTCTCCATTCAGGAACGCTGATTTAACATCCATGTGATAGACTGGCCAATGCTTATGTGCAGCCATAGCTAGTTCTACTCGGATAGTAGTCATTCTTGCAGTCGGAGCAAATGATTCACAAACGTCAATGCCTTCAACTTGTGAGTAGCCATGTGCAACAAGTCTTGCTTTATATTTTTCTAGAGTACCATCAGCCTTGTACTTTAGCTTCTAAACCCACTTGGTGCCAATGACTTTACGCTTAGGGGGTCGATCCACTAGCTCCCAAGTTCCATTCTTTATGATATTGTTGTATTCTGTTTGCATGGTAGCCCTCCAATTCAGATCATGGAGTGCCTCTTCCACATTCGTTGGTTCCTTTGCTTCTTCTTGAATGAGATCAGCCATCAAGGTTGTGTTTAAAATATGGGCGCTTGCCCGTCTCTGTTCCTCTATTCTTTGTGATCGCCTCGGTCCATCTGCAATCTGTTCTAGTGACTGTGCGATGGAGTTTGCAGAATCATAGAGCTGCCTCACCCAACGTGGCAATGACTTTTCCACTTGGGTGTCGACAGGTTGGTGACTTTCAGACTCATCATTTGAAGATGATGCTTCCTTCTCTTGTGTAGAAAGGATAGCTCTTGGGCCAGGTTCATAGTGGATTGCCCCTTCGCCTGATGATAAAGTGGAAGCTCTCTTTTCCTCCTCCACTACATGTGGCTGCTCCTCCTTAATCACCACATCACGACTCGCCATGATCTTCTTAGCTCCTCTGTCCTAACAAACTACTCAAGCTCTATTTCTGCTGTGTTGGCAGACTCCTTGCCCTTGCCACCTTTTGAAGAGCCACTCTTCTCTTCTGCCTTCTTGATGCGACACTCTTGGATTCTGTGTCCCTTCTTCTTGCAGTGGAAACACTCTCCCTTGAACTTCTTTTTATCGTTCATCTTTTTGTCTCCATCTTTTGAAGAGTCTGTTTTGCCTCCTTTGGCATTTGCTGTGAATGCAGCATCTCCTTTGCTACCACCACTCCTTGCCTTGAGCCGAAGCTCCTCCTCCATGAGTAAGGCACTGAATTCTTCAAAAGTTAGTGGTTGAGGTCTGATTTGAGTGTTAAGAGCAGTTACCAAACCATCAAAATTAGGTGGACAGATTCGAAGACAACATCGAGCTAGCTCCTCACTTGACTTTTGAACACCTACTCCCGCCATTTGATCTCGTAGATTCCTTATGCGAGTGATAAACACCTCTACGGTCTCCCCATCAGCAAACAATTCTGTTGCAAGCTGATTCTCCAAGTTTCTGAATTCGTGTCTGATTACGAGTTTCATATTGATTTCTCAATATGTTCCATGCTTCACATGCCTTCGTAGTATGCTGAATGAGAGTCAGAACACTATCAGAAGTACTTGTAACAAGAGCACACAGTGCATCTGCATTTCTATGTTTCCAAGCACGGGTAGAAGATCAGCATCAAGAGGAATCATTCGACCAGGATCATTTGGATCAGGTCTTTCTTGGGGCTCATGATCAGTCCCAAGAACAGTCTCCAAAAGCTCATACGAATCAAGAATAGAAGTGATTTTGAACTTCCACAAGGTGTAGTTCGTACCATCAAGTTTACCTTCTGTGAAGGTTGGTGGCCGTATCTGCAATGTTGGGATGGCCGAGCCCCCAGTCGTAGATGTATTCTGTTCTAAGATGGGTCCCCATAAGGAGGCAGGATCCATTGTCATCTCGAGATCCAATGGATACCTCCATGACAGATGGCTTCAACATCTGCAAATAACATCGAAAGACTCAACGAGCGACAACCTTGTGCTCCCTGCACAACCCTGTCTTTTGCACCATTCAGGCCATGCATTTCCAAAGTATGCATTAACATAGGGCCACATTACATGGCCGTGCATAGACACAACTAACAGTCCCATGCACACGAGCACATTGACATATGTCAATTATTTTTTATGATACTACCATCTGTCTTCTTGTTTTGTGACATTGTTCTAAAAAAAAAAAAGAAAGAAAGAAAGAAAAAGAAAAAAAAAAGAGGGAGAGTCAGAACTTGTTCCCAGGTTTCGCTCATGGAACATGAATGAGTCATGCTTAGTTGAAGATGGAACCATTGATTACTGGGCATTTATCAGTTTGGATAGAAGTGTGTCTCGGCTAGCAGGTGATACTCTTGCTGCCTTATCTGGTAGATGTCAAGAACCTACCATGAACATGGCATCCACAACTATGGTTTCCTCTTACCATGGTAGCAGTTAAGAGCTTGAAGGTCCAAAACTTGAGTGATGCTTAACTACTGCATATACAAGAGCATCCAGGAAAATATCTGCAAGAGTTACCCAATGTTGTTTGTCAAAGAATATAAAGAAATTCAATTCTCAGTATTTGGCAAACATTGCTTTAAAAGAGGAGACAAAACCCGGCACTCACAAAACAATTTCATTAGTGGACCATCAACAGGGACATTCATCGACAATGTTCCATCACAAATGCCAGGTGTACAACACGAAGAGATAAACATCGATCGACCCTTCACCATGGTAAGTATCTTTACTTTGGCAACACCATAACCATGATAGATTAGGAAACCTCTTCATCGGCATACCCTTGAGCACTTAGCTCAAGACCCCCAATTTTTGCACCAAACTTCTTCCGATGCATTTTCCAAGTAAGCATGCATAGGGCTACATTACAAGGCCGTGCACAAGGCACATATTTTCCTCAACCCATGCACGAACACACTTACCCATCATCCATTATGTTGGTGCAGAGCAATCAACAATTGAAGTTTTGGAAGTTAAAGAATGAAGACGAGATCAAGTTTTGAAGCATAGAAGAAGTTTACATTCAGGAGTTGAAAGAAATATACACATATGTACATTAATTCAGATATAGGTCACTTATACTTTTGATTAGTCATAAGTTTGTAAATATTTGCCTATAAATACTATGGAAAATGTCGGGGCAAGTATGAGAGAGCATGAGCATAGAGTAATCAGAAGTTGTATGAGTTTTTTAGCCATCCAAGAAGTGAGTTAAGTCTCTCTCATCACTAGATGTAAAATTCTCAGAAATGAAGAAAATGTTGCACCCGATGTTTCTGAGTTTTCTCCTGCTGTGTTAGATCTTTTGTGAAATGCTTTTGTACAAGTCTAAGTCTATAGGTGATTGACCTCTGTACAAATTTTCAGCTTCCAATTGTGATCAGGTTGAGAGAATTATGTGTAGGAGCATTCGTATGTGAAGAAGTGTTCACTGGTTCCTGAAACAGACACAAAATTCAAAGTCAATGTTTTGATCAGTTCTCCTTCTATAGTTTAAAGTTTTGAGTAAGCAAGCATTCAATCTTTAAGTTGGAAGGTAAGCTACTTGTGGCTAAAAGTATTTGCTTAAATGCGTTCTATTCTTGGAGAACCATGTCTTAGAAGTTATAGGTGTCTAAATCGACTTCTCAGAAGTACAGTTTTAGACATAGGTGACTTGTCAAGTTGATTTCTCAAAATCTACTGAATCTTTTGGAGTGATTCAACTTGGAGGAGGTGCGCAATCTTTAGGCAACACCATGTGCAAAGTTTTATAAAAAACTTTACACATTTGATAAGTCAATGAGAAAGATATGTGCAGCAGACTTTCTGTAGAATCATCCTTTTCACAGACTTTCCAGAATCCTTATAATTGAATATTGATCCTCCAAATTGGTAAAGGTTTTGACTTACTCTTGATATAGAGGTGCTCTAATTTCAAGAGTAGGTTGTTCTTTTGGAGATTAACACTCTCCATCAGTGGTATCAGATCAGGAAGCATCAAAATTGAAGGAAGGAGGATCCCGACTGCTACAGGTGCAAAGAATTCAACATCTGAAGGTTCAAAAGGTGAAAGCTTGAGAGAAAAGCTTGAGAAGGAGGTCATACGACATCAAGGAATTCAAAAGGAGTGTCCTTCAAAGTAAAGGTAACCTTATACTTTGTAAAGATTGAAGAATTCAAATATACAGGTGAAGAAAAGATGGGAGATTCTCTTCAGATAGAGAAATTGGATAGAGAAAACTATCCTGCATGGTCTATGAGGATGGAAGCTCATCTAATGAGCAAAGACTTGATAGCCTACATAACAGGTGAAGAAGAAAAGCCACAATTCAGAGATCCTAGTGTTCCAACTAGGGAGGAATTGTCAGATTTGAAGAATTGGATGAAGAGAGATGCTCAAGCTAGGAGCATTATCTATATGGCAGTCAATGACTACTTGCTACCTCACATTAGAGGTCTTGAAAGTGCAAGTGATATATAGAATGCTTTGGAGGAGCATTTCCAAAATACCACAAAGCCAAGGAAGGCATCTTTGTGGGCAGAATTTACTACTTTCAAGAAGAAGGCCTCTCAATCCATCTCAGATTATGTAACCAGAATGAAGGACATTGCAGATGTATTAGGAGCTGTTGATGAAGACATTGAGGAGGTTAAATTGGTAAGGCAAATCCTTACAGGTTTGAGAGGTGATGACAAATGGAAGCCATTCATTTTGTCTACTGAATTATCACTTGATCATTTTACTCCTGACTTAAATGAGTTGCTAGGACATATGTTAACCTTTGAGCAGGATGTCAAAGGTGAAGGTGATAAGAGTACAGGTCATGCAATGTACTCGAAGGATAAGAAGAAAATTAGCAAAGGAAAGCAACAAGCAAATGAAGATGAAGGCACAACTAGTCAAGCCAACTTCCTAAGAGGAAGAGGAGGTGGCAAAGGTAGAGGAAGAGGCAGGAACAACAAAGATGGAGTCAAAGCTTGCTGGATTTGTGGTAAGACAAATCACTTAGCTAATGATTGTTGGCATAATACTCAGAGTAATGGTGGATATAATAAGAATTTTAATTCAAGAGGAAGAGGTGGCAGAAATCAAAGAGGTAACTTCAGAGGAAGAGGTAGTAGGGGTTACTTTGGAAGAAATGCAGGTAGAGGATTCCAAAGTCAACAATATAATAATACCTACTACAATTATGCTTCAGATCAGAAGGAGGATTCAACATTGATAATGAATGCAACTTGTGAAAGGCAAAGTGAAGACCAAAGAGTCTTCTACATTGACTCAGGGTGTAGCAATCACCTGAGTGGTAATATAGCATTGATGACTGATTTGGAAAGTAAGGTATCTAATCATGTTGTTCAAACAGGTGACAATACAAAGCACAATGTGAAGTCAATTGGATCAGTGAAGGCTAAGGATGGTAGCACCTTATTGAGTAAGGTCTTGTATGTTCCTACAATTCCTAAGAATCTGATAAGTGTAGGACAAATTGTTGAAAAAGGTTATGAAGTGAGATTCACTAATGAAGGAGTATTTGTGGAAGACCCTAGCAATGGGTATAAACAAATTGTTTCAGGGAAGAAAGAAGGAAGATTGTTCACATTGAAGATTCAAGGTAATGTTGGTCATGCCTTGTTCACTTATGGAGGACATAAGATCTCTGAGTTAGATCTTTGGCACAAGAGGCTTGGGCACTTCAATGAAAGAGGTATCAAAGATATGATTAACAGTGGTTCAGTGCTTGGATTGCCTAATGTTACAGGTCAACATATGACATACAGATGTGAGGCATGTCAATTAGGTAAGGCTCATAAGCAATCTTACTCCAAGCATGGTTTCATGTATTCAGAGAAGCTTGAGTTGGTACATACAGATGTGTGGGGACCATCAAAGGATTTCAGTATCAATGGTTCAAGGTACTATGTGATTTATGTTGATGATGCTACCAAATGGATCACTATCTATGTGATCAAAGATAATGTTTAATACATTTAAACACTATCATGCATATGCAGAAAGAATTACAAGTCATAAATTGAAGAGACTAAGGTCAGATGGAGGGGGAGAGTATTTCTCTAATCAGTTCAGTGATTACTTGTGGAATGCAGGTATAAAAAGGGAAATTACTTGCAGCTACTCTCCTCAACAACATGGTGTAGCAGAAAGGAGGAATAGAACTCTTGTTGAGTTTGCAAGATCCATGATGAAGGAGAAAAATTGCCCTAATTATTTGTGGGCTGAGGCTATAAATACAGCAACTTATTTGGTTAATAGGTTACCATGTAAAGCTTTGCAGGGTATGACACCATATGAGGCATGGTGGGGTAAGAGACCTACATTAGACCATTGCAAAGTATTTGGATGTTTGGCATATGCATATGTGCCATCACAATTAAGACAAAAATTGGAACCTAAAGCTGAAAAGTATGTGTTCATTGGTTATGATGACAAGCAGATGGGTTATAGATTGTGGAGTCCATCTACAAAGCAATTCATTGTATCAAAAGATGTTACATTTGATGAGCAAGGTACTTTGTATGCATATATAATCAATATTAATACAGGTGATGAAGAAGTTGTGAGTCAAAGGAAAGGTAAATCAAAGGTTCAGATATTTGATGAAGAGGAGAATAATGAAGTGCAGGTTGAAGTTGAAGAAATGCCAAGATTTGATCCTGAGTGTGATGAACCAGAAACTTCTAGGAGTGGAGAACTCAGAAGGTCATCAAGACACAAGCGGCAACTTACAAGGTATAGCTATGATACTTCTTTTTTGGCTACTAAAGATTATGCTTACATGATAAAGGCAGATGAAGACCCTTCTACATATGAAGAGGCAAAAGGTAAGGAAAATTGGGAGAAAGCTATGCAGGAAGAATATGATGCATTGATGGAGAATCAGACTTGGGAATTGGTTCCTAAACCAAATAGTCAGAAAATCACTGGATGCAAATGGGTCTACAAGACTAAGAGTTTGCAGATGGAAGTGTGTCTAGGTATAAGGCTAGACTTGTTGTGAAAGGGTTTGCTCAAACATATGGTATTGATTATGATGAGACATATAGTCCTGTGGCAAAGATGACAACCATCAGGACACTCATAGCTATTGCTGCATGTAAGGGTTGGAAATTATGTCAATTAGATGTGAAAAATGCTTTCTTGAATGGCTATATTTCAGATGATGTTTTCATGGAGCAACCTCAAGGATTCAGAGATGGAAGGTATCCAGATCATGTATGTAAGCTCAAGAGAGCTTTGTATGGCTTGAAGCAGGCCCCAAGGGCATGGAATTATAGACTTGTAAAGTTCTTGAAAGAACTTGGATTTCAAGTATCTAAAGCAGATAGTAGCTTGCTTGTGAAAGCAAGTGATGATGGGTTCATTTACATGTGCATATATGTTGATGATATAATTCTTACAGGTATAGATGAGAAAGGCATTCAAAGCCTAAAGAAGCAAATGGAGAAAGAGTTCAAAATCAGTGATTTGGGAGATTTGTCATATTTCTTGGGCATGGAGATTTCATACACTCAACATGGAGTGTATGTGACTCAAGAAAGGTATTTGAGAAACTTGTTAATCAAGTTTAAAATGAATGATTGCAGGGTAGCACCTACTCCAATAGAGGTAAATCACAAATTGAGCAGATATGGTGGAGAAGAATTCAAGGATATGAAGCTATATCAGAGTTTGGTTGGTAGTCTTATCTATGCTACATTAACTAGGCCTGATTTATCATATGCAGTTGGGGTTTTGTCTCAATTCATGCATTGTCCTAGGAAAGAACATTGGATTGCAGGTCAAAGAGTATTGAGGTACATTAAGGGTACACTCAAAGAAGGTTTGTATTATGGTTTTACATCAGATACAAATATCAAGATTTATAGTGATGCAGATTGGGCAGGTAATCCAGATGATAGAAGGTCAACTTATGGATACATGTGTTATGTGGGAGATAAGTTAATCTCTTGGTGTTCAAAGAAGCAACACACAGTTGCTTTATCATCTGTAGAAGCTGAGTACAAAGGCATGGTTGAAGCTGCAAAGGAAGTGATATGGCATAAGACTCTCATGAAGAGTTTTGATATCATTCAGAGTATTCCTACTATTCATGGAGATAACATGAGTTCATTGTATCTAGCTGCTAACCCTGTTTTTCATGCCAGGACCAAACGCATTGAGATTCAGTACCACTTTCTAAGAGAGAAGGTGATGGACAAAGAGATTGAAGTCATACATACTGCAACTAAAGATCAGATAGCTTATATGCTTACCAAAAGCTTGGATGGACCAAAGCTACAGAGATTCAAAGACATGGCAGGCATAAAGAAGATAGAGAAAACCTCAATTGATGATTGAGGGGGAGCTGTTGGTGCAGAGCAATCAACAATTGAAGTTTTGGAAGTTAAAGAATGAAGACAAGATCAAGTTTTGAAGCATAGAAGAAGTTTACATTCAGGAGTTGAAAGAAATATACACATATGTACATTAGTTCAGATATAGGTCACTTATACTTTTGATTAGTCATAAGTTTGTAAATATTTGCCTATAAATACTATGGAAAATGTCGGGGCAAGTATGAGAGAGCATGAGAATAGAGTAATCAGAAGTTGTATGAGTTTTTTAGCCATCTTAGAAGTGAGTTAAGTCTCTCTCATCACTAGATGTAAAATTCTCAGAAATGAAGAAAATGTTGCGCCCGATGTTTCTGAGTTTTCTCCTGCTGTGTTAGATCTTTTGTGAAATGCTTTTGTACAAGTCTAAGTCTATAGGTGATTGACCTTTGTACAAATTTTCAGCTTCCAATTGTGATCAGGTTGAGAGAATTATGTGTAGGAACATTCGTATATGAAGAAGTGTTCACTGGTTCCTGAAACAGGCGCAAAATTTGAAGTCAATGTTTTGATCAGTTCTCCTTCTATAGTTTAAAGTTTTGAGCAAACAAGCATTCAATCTTTAAGTTGGAAGGTAAGCTACTTGTGGCTAAAAGCATTTGCTTAAATGCATTCTATTCTTGGAGAACCATGTCTTAGAAGTTATAGGTGTCTAAATCGACTTCTCAGAAGTACAGTTTTAGACATAGGTGACTTGTCAAGTTGATTTCTCAAAATCTACTGAATCTTTTGGAGTGATTCAACTTTGAGGAGGTGCGCAATATTTAGTGGACACCTTGTGCAAAGTTTTATAAAAAACTTTACACATTTGATAAGTCAATGAGAAAGATATGTGCAACAGACTTTCTGTAGAATCATCCTTTTCACAGATTTTCCAGAATCCTTATAATTGAATATTGATCCTCCAAATTGGTAAAGGTTTTGACTTACTCTTGATATAGAGGTGCTCTAATTTCAAGAGTAGGTTGTTCTTTTGGAGATTAACACTCTCCATCACATTAGGGGATATGGGTACTTGGCATGACTCCTATGAACATCACCTGGAAGCTCTATCGGCCATCAATGGAGACTCACGACACATTCATGCTAGAATCCAAGGATGAAGCACATATCACGGGACTACCACTCGTACAGGCTCAAAGAGACAAATGAAGAACTAACCAATCGATCTTGCCACATTTGGAAGAAAGACGGATCTCGTTTCTACTGCATGGACACTACCTCTCAAAAGCACTACCGGGAACAACCATTACAACAAGGGTCTGTCAGGGACGACAGACTCGAGAGGGGGGGGGGAGTGTGTTGGGTTGTAGGGTCTGCACATACCCACAATTGTGCATGGAAACCCTCCCTAGACCAAAATAATATCTCTTTTTGTATCTATTTAGGATTTCACATAAGAACCCTCCCTTAGACACTTTTTAATATTTCTCATAAACTAAAGCTTTGGAACCTTGTTGTACTACTGGTCACCTTTTTCAAGGAGTCTAGAAATCCCCACGCGCGCACGTATTCTTCTTCATCTTGAGATTTGAAATTTGAAAAGGATCTTTTTGGAGATATGTTAGTTAGGTAAGTGCTTCTTTTTGACTAGTCAAAAGGAGCACATGGGGAATTACACTGAGCCTATAAATAGAGGCTATTTCTTGTAAAGAGGGGGTCCCTTGGCCTCCATGCTAATGGAAAGAAGGTACATTTGGCTTCCACATTTCTCTTTGTGTGCTAGGCGTTGATCCATGTGTGTGGGTTTGGCATTTGGGGTTGTGGTGTGTGAGCATTGCCCTCCCTTGTCCCTTTTAACGTTGGCCATGGAGCCATTGTTCATGGACGTGGGTGTTTGGGTGTTGCTTGCATTTCTTGGAACTCCTCTTGGAAGAGCCTCTCACTTCCATGTGAGGCGGTTAGGGTCTGTTGTTCCCCATTTCTCAACATTTTGGCGCCGTTGCCGGGGAAGTCGGCCTTTAGCCGTTGGGTTTTTTCAAGCTTGTCGTGCCTACACTTTGTGGATGCACCTCACACTTGGATTGAGTTGTGGATGCATGTGGCCTTCGGTTGGTTAAGGGTACCCCTTATTTCTCATTTTGAGTAGTGTAGATCTTCATTTTTGTTGTTGCACAAAAACAACCCCCAACCCCTTCTCTCTCTTACTTTCACATATACACACCTCTACACACACATTTTGGCATCAACCCCATCTCTGTTGTTTCTTGAAGTTGATGATCTTCTTGAAATGAAGGATGGGAAGTACTGTCTCCCTTAACCCATCCCTCAATTCATTTACAAGAAAATTTAAAAAAACGAAAATCTTATTTGATCTGGTTTGTTTTCAAAATGGAACTTGGAAGCCGGCATGAATCTTCTTTTGCGCGAGTATGATGGAGTCCCATACGATTGAATTAAAGGCTTACAATTAAAACCCGTACGCGAAATTGGTGGAGTGGGTAGGCAACAACTCATCGCGTCCCTCCTCATATGGTTTGAGTCCCTCTCCCCATGAATTTAAGAATTGTGGAAGCATTAGACGAGGAGGTTGTCAGCTTTAATGCACCTGAGATAGGGTTGTGGGGTAGTTATGAACCTCTCCCACTTCTCTCTCCTACTTTCGATATCGCCATGGGCCGTGGCACATCCTATGGTGGGTGGGGAAGTATCTTCGCTTCCCTCCCAACCATTTTCCTAAATCAAATTTGACGAAGTCAAGCCTGTTTTGCTCCTTCCGCTCGATAAGCATGTGCTATGAAGGTAAGCTATGGCTTCCCTTCTATTCGGCACCTGCGACCTATGATTGTGGAGTTACGCAACGCTCCTGTCTTTCTATCTCCTTGTCTCTTGCCTCTCGACCGAGCATGGCTTCTGAGTTTCACTGTGTGCTCGTCGCTGATAGCCTGTGGATTCTACAATGTCTGGTAAAGGTGTATGCAGGGTTCGCGATCCTCTGGTGGTAGCCTCCTCATATGCGAAGAATCAATGTCCTCCTACCTGTTCCTTCATGGAGGTTAAGGCCCTTGTTTCCTCCCTTGAGGATCTCGCTATGGCGATCGAGGGTGAGCTACAATCTTGCTGCCAACCTTGAGCTAAAGAACCTCCTGGTGCTTCCCATTTACTCACCTCTATTGTTGCTGGGGTCAAGACATACTCCTTCTCTCTCCATCATCGACCACATCTTTCTCTCACAGCTGCATAAATTTCTCATACCTCTCAATACATTATGATTGATCAAGATGAATATCAGTCCTTGTCTTCTCCTGGAAGTTGTAGGTTTGTAACATCTTGTGCCGTTTTGGGAATTGGAGGCTTCAATCCTCCATCTTTACAACTGTTTCAATCCGTTTCTCATGCAAAGGTATTATTACGTGATGTGGTTGGGTTTTGGCCTCTGAGTTTTTGTGAGTTTTTATCTTCTGTAGCCATTAATGTAAGTTCAGGAACTACTGCGGGGTGATCATTGTGCTATGCACCATTTCTACCTCGGTAAGACCTTATCCGATGGCCTTCCCAATTCTATCGTCTGTCGGGAGGAGTTCTATCAAGAAAAAAGTGTTCTAAAGATCCCCCTGCTGTGTATTGTTGGTACTGGCTGAGCATGATTCAGGCAAGACTGCTTAACCTCTATGACTCGGCTCCCTCCCGATGCGGGCTCGAGCAACTGCACCAGATTATGCCATATGATCTTGCTCATCGGGTCCCTGCTCAGGCTCTTGGAAAACTTTACTTTTCCAAATCAGTAGTATTAGTAAATGACCTCGAAAATCTGCCTGATGCACATGAAGAACATAAGCTTCAAAGTTCGCCATCAATCATAGTGCCCACCCTCTATGACGAAAGGGACTCATCGAGGTTTGCGGTTTAAAGAAGGTCTAAGATCCTCAAAATTCCCATTTGGTTCTCCTAAAGTCCCTAGGCCGTTCTGTAAATTGGGATTCGGCTTCAAAATAATATTTAAGAGGTGGATGTCTTAATCTAGGAAAGGAGTTGTGATCTGGTATTATGTGCAGAAATGAATGTGATTCTTGCATTATTACAGCTGCAACGAACTAATGTTTGAATATTCTTTAGGCCTCCATTTCAACGACGGATGGTATTTTTCTTTCATCTCATTTCCCTTGCCCACTCCTTTCCGATGTTCCATGACGGTTAAAATTAATTTTATGCTGAGCATTGAGAGGTCATACAGAGACTTGGCCTGCCGCCTTGCAACTTCCAAACAAGTGCTTATCATGAGTAAATAATAGTATTGTTACACATTGTTCTACCACTGTTTGTGCAGAAATATTCGCAAAAAAGAGGAGTCACCACAAGGATTATCTGGTATGGCTTATGGCATGTATGGCTATCTCATTTTTTGTAACAATCTCTCATTTTTGTGATGCATGAGCATATATGTGGAACCTTTGCACTCACTCATCCCTTAATGTGTTCCGAGTTCTATATCTGCATCTCTTTCGACTTCTACAGGTTTTACTTTACAAGCAATGCATATGAATGTTCTTTGTCCTTTTCCTGTAGTTACACCTTAAAAAGGCGATTTAAATGATCTTTTGTTGGATGACCTTCATGGGCATACGATTGGCGTGGAACTGTCCATGTTCCTCATCTTCAAATGTGCTTGATGAGTTCCCCTCATATTGCACAAGTTAAAAGATGATCTACCTAGGACAAGATCCCTGCTCATGAGTGCTACATACTCTATTTTGATGGCTTGTGGGATGCACGTCTCAAGCTTGTAGGTGGCAGAGGTCCCTCAGTGATTTAACTGATATTAGTTCTACTTTAGTCGTGAGTTTTCAAAAGGAGCAAAAAGACTTTCTCCACATGATGCAAGAGATACTCAGTATAGTGAAGTAACGTAAAGTGCTCTAGCATTCCTGTTCTTGATTTTCCTAACTATTTTGTTGTGAGGGAGCTGCCGTTTAAATGTGTAGATATCTGGATTTTAGTATTTTATGGTTATACTACACCAGGTACCTTGTCAGCCTCACAAATCTAAGCAAGTATTGTCCTTTACAAGAGTAATTTACTAGGAACATGCAATGACTGGATGCGCTAGTGTGATTCTGTTGGTAACTTCCAGGTTTGATCATGCTTGTCCTACGTATTCAATAGGTTGAAGACCGATCCTTGCTATGTGGCAATATGTTGTTTGACTCCACCCTTAATGACCACCTCAATTCTGCTTAGACAACATTCTGGAACTTTTTCAGAAAATTGACCATTATGAAAAGGAGTCAGCATGGCTATAACTTACAACTGAAGTTTTTGTGTTGCAGTAGCTAGGAATTCTATCCCAACACTTTACCAAAATCTTGCGCTATCAATTTGCCTAAGGCTTGATCTATTAAATCCATACCATGCCAACTAACAAAGGATTTTGAAGATGGGAAAATTTCTTAGTTCGGTCTGTCTTTACTTCTAGGAAACTATGCAAATGCTCGTGTTTTATAAAGGACTAAATATCTTGGATATTCTGTTTTTATAGGAATTGTGGGATGCAATAATACGATGCTTGTGGCTCTCCAAACCTCTCCTACCTCAAATGCTACTAATAAACACGGAAAGAACGGCTACATATGATGCATTGGATCCTTTAGGAAATAATGTTCTAGTTCCACATGTGTGATCTTGTTATGGCAAGCTTGCAGGAAACTGCTCACCTAGGTGTTCCCTATTGAGGCACCCGCGACTTGGTAACACTTCTGGGATCAACAGGCATTATGCTTGGATGCTTTGCATAGTGGCTTCTTTTGATCATCATAGTTGTTAAATTGTCATCACTGGATAGAGCCTTTTGGGGATTGTGGCTGGCATGTTAGGACCTATTACATGTGATGTAGCTCTTCAGAATGGCCATTCAGTGATCTCATCTGACTTATCTCATTGTGTGATACAGGTTTGAAGGTTGGATAATGGTTGCTTTTCATTGTTTGAGGCTAAGCATTGACCTTTATATGCTAGTCACTACATCACTTTGATTTATGCGGGAGGGTTGTCTTCCTAAAAGAATGAATATAAGATTTGAATAGCATGACTAAAACATGAACTTTGCTGAGGACTCTGTTCTGTAATTCACAAAGATCTGAGTATTTGTTTTTTGCTAGGGACATCATTCACTGGTTTTACAATGCTCATATGTGCTTTCCCTCCCAGATGCTATAATGATACTATGATTGATCGATCATATCGCCTTGGTATTATGTTCACATGACAATACATGACATCACACATGCACTAAATGTAATATGAGAGCAACATCTATTGCATGATTTGCAATGCATAATCAGATTGCTTCTATTAGGTACAGGTACTGCTGGTGAATGACATTAGGCCAACCAACTGGAATTCTGTCTCGGACTACACAAATCTTACTTTTGATCTCTGATGTTACTGCACATCATGACAAGTGGTTGTCTCTGGTTCATACTTTGTCCAGGCGGTTCACATAATTGGGAGAGATTAATTGGATGTTTTCTATTCTTTCGGCATTACTGCTTGAGAAATGAATCATATGTTTACCATATGCATGGCCATCCTATTTTCATCTTCAGATACTAGTATGATTGACTTAATTGATTGAAAATAGGCCATTGCATACTCATTTGAGTCACTAAAAGGGCAACTTTTATCTCATATGTTTGAATGCAATATGTCACACATGCACCTATATGATGACACATCAGAATCAATTATGGCATAGTTAAGAGGTTGGAGATATGGTTAAGGCACCAGGTTGTTGCTTATGAGCTCCTTGGAGCTATTTTGTGTTGATTCGCAGGGATATGGAGCACTTCTAGTCAAAACAGGTTAATTCGGCAAACACCCGACAGTCCTGTAGGACTTGATGATCCTTGAAGTAACTCAACATTTCATGACATTTGGACTCTGCTGAGGGCTCTGATCTATAGTTCACAAAGATGCAAGAAAAGCTCATGAGGACTTGAAGAGTCAGTCCTATAGGACTTAATGTCCCTGGAAGTGGAAACAAAAAAATCAAATAAATGTTCTATTCAACCTCTTTTTCCAGGAACAGTCTATTGGTCATGGATGTTTTAATTTCAGGTTTAGGAGATCCCTGCAAGAGCTTCAACCATCTTACCTGGGACTGCACAAAGGGATGTATGCTTGGCTGACTACCCCCCAGGGGATTGTGTCGCTCAGCTGTTAAGACTGAAGAGTTGCAGATTGAAGGATGGACTGAGGGCTTGCAGTATTGCAGATCTGAAAGATTGAAGACTGGTGTGTTGCAGGTTCGAAGATCAATGCAGAGTATGGAGACCTGAAGACTGTAAACTAGAGAATGGAAGATTTGTAGACCTGGAGCTTTTCAGAATTGAAGACTCAAGCTTGATCCAGTTCAGTTGTGTATGACCCTTTCCTCTTAGCTTTGTCGAGGACGACAAAGTCTAGGGGGGGGAGAGTGTTGGGTTGTAGGGTCTGCACATACCCACAATTGTGCATGGAAACCCTCCCTAGACCAAAATAATATCTCTTTTTGTATCTATTTAGGATTTCACATAAGAACCCTCCCTTAGACACTTTTTAATATCTCTCATAAACTAAAGCTTTGGAACCTTGTTGTAAATGATCACCTTTTTCAAGGATTCTAGAAGTCCCCACGCGCGCACATATTCTTCTTCATCTTGAGATTTGAAATTTGAAAAGGATCTTTTTGGAGATATGTTAGTTAGGTAAGTGCTTCTTTTTGACTAGTCAAAAGGAGCACATGGGGAATTACACTAAGCCTATAAATAGAGGCTATTTCTTGTAAAGAGGGGGTCCCTTGACCTCCATGCTAATGGAAAGAAGGTTCATTTGGCTTCCACATTTCTCTTTGTGTGCTAGGCGTTGATCCATGTGTGTGGGTTTGGCATTTGGGGTTGTGGTGTGTGAGCATTACCCTCCCTTGTCCCTTTTGACGTTGGCCATGGAGCCATTGTTCATGGACGTGGGTGTTTGGGTGTTGCTTACATTTCTTGGAACTCCTCTTGGAAGAGCCTCTCACTTCCATGTGAGGCGGTTAGGGTCTGTTGTTCCCCATTTCTCAATAGAGTGTTGAAGCTCAAGGTCAAGGACAAGCATAATAAGTGCATCAAAGAAGTGGATACACAAGAAGAAAGAGCAAGTAAGGAGCTCCAAGAAGTGTATGTCAAATTTTCAGAAGAAATCCCTATAAAAATAGTGATTTTCATCACTAAAAACCATTGTAAATACCATTTTCTATTTTTGTAACTCCATTTTGTTCAACCCGAGGAGTCCTCGAGCTTGAGGAGTATTAGAAGTATCATCCTACCAATTTTCATAATTTTTAGACTTTGTTTGAGCCCTCAAATAAGCCCTGGAACCTAATTTTTAACTAGGCCGGACACTAGGTCTGGACAGGGCCAAAACTAGTCAAAAAACTATAAAAAGAGCTAGAGAGCTCATTTTTGAGGGTTAGCTTGTTAGAGATTAGAGCTTTGTAAGAGAACTCTTTGCAATCAAAGCTTTCCATTGTTCCTCTCTTTGATCTTACCTTGTGCGCATGTGTGTGTATGTGTGTGCATGTTTGTGTGCTTTCACTCACGCACTTGTGCCTTCACTTGCTCGTCGTCTTCATACCGGTCCTCATGTCTCTGCGGATTGACAAGTAAAGGAGGTGGTGCTTATGCTTGAGCTACATGTATCTACCTCTGTTGAGCACAAAATGTGGGCATTAGGATCATTTTCAAAAATTAATGGGGGTCCTGGCACTAGAGCTCTACTCAAGTTATTCTCTCTTGAGGTATATTGTATGGGGATAACATAAGCAGGGAGTGGTGTATGTTGACCTAGCACTATTTGAGTACTTCGTTGAGCTTGGTATGGAGATTGATAAGGTTGTTGGACCCTAAAGTAAGGTGGTTGTTCATAAGGATTCTAGAACCGCCCTGGTTGTTGATATGGATGTTGGTAATTCTGTCTAACCACTTGTTTATTGTAAGGGAAATCTTGTACAATATGGTTCGTATATCTTTTCTCAATGGTCTAATAGTGGCTATTATGGTTTCCTTTAGGTTTACTTATGATTGCGGAAACATTTTTCATGTGTTCTCCTCCACAATTGTAACATCGTTTCACTGAGACCATTCTAGGGGTGTGTTTGCTTGAAACTTCCACCTTCTGAGCTACTTTTTTTGCCAGCTCATCGATTGAAGTCAATGGTTTAGAAGTGAAACTAGTAGCACTGTCAGAGTCTTTATAGATCTTAGAAAGCTCTAGCTCATCACCCAAGTTATCCTCTATGTCTATGCACATTCGCACACATTACTCTATGCTCCTAGATTCCTTCAAATACACATATGAACGTAATTTAACACTTATTAGGCCATCCAAAAATAATGCCACAATTTTGGTATAGGGCATCTTTCCAAGTATTGTCTAAATCTTCTTCCAGCTAGTCAAAGTTTTTCTTGAGGTGTTTGTCTAAAGCTATGTATCAAGGATGAGGTATTGTGTCTGATGCCACTTTTGGTGAATTCAATGATAAATGCTTCTAGCAACTAGTCAATGTTCCTGATTTAGGCTTGATGCAATGGTTGAAACCACACTTGGGCTATATTCTTGAGAGTAAGACCAAAAGCATTGTATTGAGTGAACAAGTCATCAACTTTTTTAGCTCTTAATACTTATCTAAACTCTGCTACATGATTGTATGGGTCTTCAATGCCATTAAAGTAGTTCTTCATGGACTTCACCAATTGCATAGGTCTCAGTATCCTATGGTGCTCTCTAGGTCTTGGCAAGGGGGACTTTTCCACGCCTCTTTGATGTCTTGGACCTTTATTCCTCTCTTGATCTATTCTTTTTATCTCCAATCTTGATCTATCTCT
This sequence comes from Ceratopteris richardii, assembly GCA_020310875.1. Lineage (NCBI taxonomy): Eukaryota > Viridiplantae > Streptophyta > Polypodiopsida > Polypodiales > Pteridaceae > Ceratopteris > Ceratopteris richardii. The sequence continues at coordinate 65,883,864 of CM035427.1, read as the reverse complement.
TCTCGAGAGGGTTGCAAAGCTTGGTCTATCTCTAATTTTTTCCTTATGGCATCTATGACAAACCAACAAGCTGCCTTGGGCTCAACTCAATGCATCATGTTAGCCTGTCGGTGGGATGACTTGAGGAGTCACGTTTAGAAGGTAAGATTTCCCCAAAATGCAAGCTTGCACAAAAGTTGATTTTATTCAGGAAAACGGCACGAAGGTGATTACATTCAAAACATCTAGAAAGCGACTACAATAGCCCAAGCTAGCCCACATAAAACACCACGGGCAAACATTGAAGGTAGCTGCCCTGCATTAAGGGTCGTGGACAAACGCAGGGGCAAATGATGAATGCGGGACTTCCTGATGGCATGGAGTGCACTTCCAAGAAGGGAAATGCTTGAGGGATTAGAAAGGGGGAAAGAGTACATTGAATGCAAGATCGTAGAGTTGGTCACCAAATGATTAACGAGCTCCCTCTCATAGTTTCATGCAATTAAGCCTCACAAAAAACCACCCAAGCACCAAGCTTCCTGGATAGAAATCCCAAGCACCAGAATCTCTCAATAAAAATACGGGGGGGGGGGGGGGTCCCAACGGGTGTTACATATTCTCCCCCACTTAGAAGAGCTTGATGTCCTCGTGAAGCTACGGTGCTCAAGATGTGAATGGTTGGGCTACAAGAAAGCCATCGATGATGGAATGGGATGTCAATGGAATGTTCTCTTCACTTATCCATGAGGCTTTGTTGAGTAGTCGGTCATGCCACTTGCCGAGAAACTAGTTGACAAGGGCTAGCTGCTTCTCTTCTTCAAAATGAGTTTGGGTTGTCATTGATCTTGTGGTTCATGTGGTAGAATAAACTTTCACCCAAATCGGTTATAAATGTAGAAGTGTTTTAGTAGACTTACATGAAACTAATTATGAATGTGTGTCTCCATTGGAAGGTCTAGTTGGTACGTTACTTGGATGAACCTATTAGATATGCTAAATACTCCACCCTCAGCTGACCACAAATGATCCATGGTGCTCTAAGTTGTAAGGCCCCTATTATGAGGAGAAGCCATTATGAGAGCCCGGTCATTTGTGGAGCCCTAACTTCCAAGTTAGATGAGGTCTATGTGTGACTGTTGATGGTTGTAGATGATCTTTGTGAGCCTAGCCATTAGTTTAGGTAGGGCATAAACTTCCAGGCCATTGGGTTGCCATTTAAGGTGAAAATAAAGGCCCTATGGTGTCGCACAGTTTCCCCATAGAACCTTAATGAGGGGAGTGCAGAGGCGGGCTTGGCGCCTTCTGTGGGATCCGGGGGGCCTATCCCCCTGGCCCGTAGGGCCGAGACGGTAGGACTTATGGTCGTGGAGATATTGTCGGATCATATGTTTTACCAACTATTTTGTATCTCTCGACTAGGTTTATCTATGCTCAACCGCCTTGTAAAAGCTATATAAGCACGACCCAGATTGAGCTTTACATAGCATTGCGCACTAGTAAGCCCTTCATCTAGAGTCTATCTAGATTGCCATCTAAGCTCCACATTGGGAGTGCACGGATGGACAACACCATCATTGTAACTGCATTACACTTGGCAATCTGAGAATTTGAGTTCTCTATCTCTCAGTCTGCGTCTATCTTTGTCTGCATTTTTCTCTCAACTTTGTCTACAGGTCTATTTCGCTGTGCTGTTATTTTCTTACATGGTATCAGAGCTTAGGAGGCTCTGAGTGGTGCAGATGCAGAAACACAGAGGTTGTAGAGGTCTGAACAATAAAAGAGAGAAGATGTCAAGCGGCACGTCTTCATCTACGACTGGGACTCAAGGTGGTTCATCAACAGGAGTAGGTGGCGCATAAGCAAGAGCAGCAATGATGCCGGTCATCCCAACGTTGCGGATACGGCCACCAGCCTTCACAGAAGGTAAACTTGATGGTACGAACTACACCCTATGGAATTTCAAAATCACTTCTATTCTTGATTCGCATGAGCTTTTGGAGACTATTCTTGGGACTGATCATGAGCCCCAAGAAAGACCTTATCCAAAGAATCCTGGTCGAATGATTCCTCCTGATGCTGATCTTCTACGTGCTTGGAAACGTAGAAATGCAGATGCACTCTATGCTCTAGTTACAAGTACTTCTGATAGTGTTCTGACTCTCATTCAACATACTACGAAGGCATGTGAAGCATGGAACATATTGAGAAATCAATATGAAACTCGTAATCAAACACGGATTCAGAACTTGGAGAATCATCTTGCAGCAGAACAGTTTGCTAATGGGGAGACCACAGAGATGTTTATCACTCGCATAACGAATCTACGAGATCAAATGGCGAGAGCAAGTGTTCAAAACTCAAGTGAGGAGCTAGCTCGTCGTTGTCTTCAAATCTGTCCACCTAAGTTTGATGGTTTGGTAACTGCTCTTAACACTCAAATCAGACCTCAACCACTAACTTTTGAAGAATTTAGTGCCTTACTAATGGAGGAGGAGCTACCGCTCAAGGCAAGGAGTGGTGGTAGCAAAGGAGATGTTGCATTCACAATAAATGCCAAAGGAGGCAAAACAGACTCTTCAAAAGATGGAGACGAAAAGAAGAACGACAAAAAGAAGTTCAAGGGAGAGTGTTTCCACTGCAAGAAGAAAGGACACAGAATCCAAGACTGTCACATCAAGAAGGTAGAAGAGAAGAGTGGCTCTTCAAAAGGTGGCAAGGGCAAGGAGTATGCCAACACAGCAGAAATAGAGCTTGAGTTATTTGTTACAATAGAGGATGTGTGCTCCTCGGCTGAAGATTCAGGAACAGATGACTCATGGGTGTTGGACAGTGCTGCATCTCGTCACATGACGAGTAGAAAAGACCTTTACAGTTCCTTACAGCCTCTAAAGGAACCCATCACAGTAAAGGTAGGGAACAATGCAAGATGTCTTGCAGAGGGCGAAGGTACAATTTCTTTCATTAACTCTAATGGTGATATCAATAAGCTTTCAAATGTGTTGTATCTTCCCCAAATAAAATGAAATCTACTTGCATTAGATTCTATAATTGATCAAGGTCATCAAGTATCTTTCAATAAGACAGAAGCTAAGATTATGGACGGTAACAACAACATTGTTGGGACTGGCATAAGGAGGAACAACCTGTATGAGTTGTGTGCTCTTACAGCCACTACAAATGTGGGCACAAGTAAGCTATGACATGAGAGATTCGGCCACATTGGATACCCTATACTGAAGGAGATGCATCGTAGAGGTATGGTTGAACACCTACCATCGATTGCATAAATGAAGGAACCATGTGAAGCTTGCATGATGGGCAAGCAACAAAGGAAGGCATTTCCACAAGAAAGCAAGAACAGGTCAAGCTATCCTCTCGAGTTGGTGCATGTTGACTTGTGCGAAAAAATGCCTACACAAGCCTTGGGCGGATCTTCCTACTTCATGTTACTTGTCGAGGACTATAGCAAGAAGATGTGGGTGTACTTCCTTCACGATAAGGCTCAAACTTTTGGTAAGTTTAAAGAATGGCCTTAGCTTGTTGAAACTGAAACAAGGAAGAAAATGAAGATGTTAGATATGTTCAATACTCCACCCTCATGTGACCACAAATGATCCATGGTGCTCTAAGTTGTAAGGCCCCCATTATGAGGAGAAGCCATTATGAGAGCCTGGACATTTGTGGAACCCTAACTTCCAAGTTAGATGAGGTCTATGTGTGACCATTGATGGTTGTAGATGATCTTTGTGAGCCTAGCTGTTAGGTTAGGTAGGGCATAAACTTCTAGGCCATTGGGTTGCCATTTAAGGTGAAAATAAAGGCCCTATGGCATTGCGCAGTTTCCCCATAGAACCTTAATGGGAGGAGTGCAGAGGGGGGCTTGCCCCCTTCTGCGGGGTCCGGGGGGCCTATCCCCCCGGCCTGTAGGGTTGAGATGATAGGACTTCTGGTCGTGGAGATATTGTCAGATCATATATTTTACCGACTATTTTGTATCTCCCGACTACATTTATCTATACCGAACCGCCTTGTAAAAGCTATATAAGCACGACCCAGGTTGAGCTTTACATAGCATTGCGCACTAGTAAGCCCTTCATCTAGAGTCTGTCTAGATCGCCATCTAAGCTCCACAGTGGGAGCGCACCGGTGGGCAGCACCATCATTGTAACTGCATTAGGCTCGGCAATCTGAGAATTTGAGTTCTCTATCTCTGAGTCTGCGTCTATCTTTGTCTGCGTTTTTCTCTCAACTTTGTCTACAGGTCTATTCCGCTGTGCTATTATTTTCTTACATGGTATCAGAGCTCAGGAGGCTCTGATTGGTGCAGAAGTAGAAAGGCAGAGGTTGTAGAGGTCTGAAGAACAAAAGAGAGAAGATGTCAAGGAGTTGGCACTGTAGAGATCACTTCAGGCATCTTCATCTTTGGATGTTTTCTTAAATTTTGTATCCCACATGGTTGGTTCTTTGGTTTTGTGGGGGCTACTAGTGCTTTTGGCTTCCTTACCTATACCATTGTGGCTGGTCTTCTAACCCTTGTTGAAGAGGCGAGTTGATCTGGTTTTAGTCTTGGTGTTTGGTTCTGACCTTTGCCCCTCCTTGGCTTCTTTGTTGCGACTTTTCTCAGGTGGGAGAGCATAGATCGTTGTGTATGTAAAAGCTTCTTGGGTACCCATATTTGCAATTGTCCTTGTTGAGATGCGGCTAATTTCTTAGGCACCCAAACTTGTTGAATATCTTGTGGTTGAGTTTGTCCTAGCTTCTTCATTTGTCTTCTGGCCTGGTGGGAGTCCCTGGAGGGGAATTGTGGGGTTAAGGTCGGTGGTTGCTCTCCTTTTTGAACCCAGATCTGCTTCATGCCTGGCACTACTTTCCTTTGGAAATCCCATTGTCTATTTGATATAGCAGTTGTCCTGTTCTGTTGTGCTTGCCTTGTTGGTTGAGTTGTAGTGGCGGCATGAGTCCTTGCACCAGAGGAGGATTCCGCTTGTCTTTGAGCATGTTCTTCCATAATTGAGTTCTCCTGCAACATAGAGCTTTGACGCATACAACATCTCTTTTGCTAAGATTAGTCTTAGGAGGACTACAAGATGTGACATCTGGATTTGTGAGCATGCCATTTTCTAGTTCTAATCTAAAGCATTGTCCCTGGACCCAAACTTGAAGAAGTTGACTTCTTAGGTTCAAGTTGACTGCATTGTCATAAATCCAATCTTGTCCTAAGACAAGAGGTTCTGTAAGGTTCTCATCTTGACACACTAGCACTTTGACTTTCATTGCAACATCTTGAAGGTAGATGGGAAGTTCCACCTCACCCAAACAAGGGGTTTCCACACCTCCCAATCCTATGAGATAAGCTTCTATGGGATTGATGTTCAACTGCAAGCCTTGGCAGTAGGAAATTCTAACTGCACTACTTGCTGCGCCTGAGTCAATCAATGCTTTCACAGTCCTTCCACCCTTTCCTTGTCCTATCTCTATGGTCACAAAGGGACGTCGGTCAATGACTTGAGAAGTCACTATGCCTGATTTTTGGCACATATCCATGTGATATTTTGGGGCTTTTGAGTTGACATCTAGGCCTAGTCGCCTTAACTTATTTCACCTAATACGCTCTCTGGCTTCTGCCTGTGCTTCTTCTCTCACCCTTAACTCTTCTTCTTTTCACGTCTTAGCAGTGTTGAGTCTCATTAGCATATCCTCAGTAAGAGGTTCTTGATATAGCTTGAATCTACATCCGCTAATATAGTTTGGCAAGATATCTCCTTCTAGAGTGGCCAACTGAATTGCACCGCTAGTGGAAATTCTATTAATGATCATGGGTCCGTATCCTCTTTTTTCCAACTTACGGGCATGTTGCTTTAGCGTATAAACCAGCACTAGGTCTCCCTCTTTCAATCCTTTATCTTTGATGTGTGCATCAAAGTATGCCTTTTGTCTTTTCTTTGCAGCATAGATGCCTGCCGCCGTGCGTAGCCTTGTCTCACCTAAGCGTTCTAGATCAAAGATCCTAGAGGACAATTCATGTCCATTCCACTCATGCTCTTGTGCTACTTTTAAGGCTGGGATGACGAAGTCCAATGGTAGCACAGCATTATGTCCGAAGACCATCTGAAATGGGGTGGCGTTGAGTACCGTTTTGTAAGCAACTCGATAAGCCCAAACAGCATGATGAAGTTGTTTGTCCCAATCAGAGTGTTTATTATTTACCAGTTTTGTCAATGCGTTACAGAGGATCTTATTGGTGCTCTTGGCTTGTCCGTTAGCTTGTGGGTGATAGAGGGCAGACTTCTTATGTATCACCAAGAATTCTTGGAGAAGATTTTCAATGACTTCATTCAAGAAGTGTGTGCCTCTATCGCTCACTAACTCTATTGGTAGTCCATATCTCGTGAACACATTCTCGAATAAGAACTTAGCCGTAGTCTGAGCATCATTCTTTGTTGTGGCTTTCACTTCTACCCACTTGGTAAGGTAATCTGTGGCTACAATAATATACTCTGCATGGGAGTTTCTAGCTGGGGGGTTAATAGGACCTACAAAGTCTATACCCCATTTCGAGAATGCACGTCCTCCCATCATTGGCCTCAAAGGCATCTCATCTTTTCGTATTGAATATTGTGCATGTTGGCATGTATCACATTTCTTCATGTAGGTATGTGCATCCATATGAAGAGTGGGCCACCAAAGTCCTGAAAATAGAATGGTCTTGATCACTCGATCAGGACGAAAATGTCCACCTGCAACACCACTCTGTGCAGTCTCTAAGACCTTTAAATAATCTGATTCATGAACGCACAGTCTTAAGTAACCATCCTTGCCTCTTTGGTATAGGTTGTCTCCTACTAAGGCATAGCCTTGAGCCTCTTGCTCCATGCTTCGTCTTCTTGCTAGACTAGCCTCTTTGGGTAATCTTCCTGACCTCATAAACTCTACCAATGGAGCGCTCCAATCTGGAATTAATGACACTTGATAAAGGGTCGCATGCTCCACTGGGGGTCTCTCTCTGCACATTGGACAATTCTTAATCCACTCATGTATTTCTTTGTCCATGCTAGGCCAATACACTCCTAAACGCTTCAGATTCTGCAATGTTCATTGTTTAGAATAGTGATTTCCTAGCAATCCTTCATGAGCTTGCTGCAACCAACTACTATGTTCATCATCCTCGACACAACAAGCTAATACACCCTCAGTATCTTGTTTGTACATGCTTCCTGCCAATATGTTATATTTTTGTGATTTTACAATTTCTTCTTGTGATGTTTTAACATTCTTATTTGCGGGTCTGAAGGTTAGGACTGGTACCAACTTATTTGCCCATTTAGGAACAACTTCTAAATTGAACAGATAAGCATCGGGTAATTCATCAGAAACTCCTTTCGGTGACTCTCCTGAAGTGATGCGAGAAAGGTGATCTGCCCGGAGGTGGGTTCTACCTTTTCTAACAACAACTTCAAAGTCATATTCCATTAGTAAGAGAAACCATCTTACTAAATGTCTTGTATTGCAAGGTTTATTGACCAAATATAACAAAGCTTGATGATCAGTGAAAAACTTGAACTTATTGGCCAATAGATAGTGCCTAAACTTCTTCACGGCATATATCATGCCTAAGCCCTCTCGCTTAGTTGTGGTATAGTTTCGTTCCACTGCAGTTAGCTGTCTGCTAGCATATGCTATGGGTAAATCTAAATTTCCTTCATCGGTGGGTTGTGCTAGCACACATCCTATGGCGTGATTGGATGCATCCACATGGACATGGAATGGTTTATTCCAATCAGGAGTGGTCAATATTGGTGTTGTGCACAAATGTTTCTTCAGTTCATTGAAAGAATTCTCGCATTCATCGTTCCACTCAAAATTAGACAACAAGGCATAAAGGGGTCTAGCTATGATCGCATACATGTGGATAAACCTACAGTAATATCCACAATGGCCCATAAAGGCTTGTACCTCTTTAACATTCCTTGGCCTTGGCAGCTCTGCTATGGCTCGTACCTTATCTTCATCAGTAGAGATTCCATTCTTAGAAACAATATGACCTAAGATTTTACCTTGATGCACCATGAACACACACTTTTTTGGGTTCAGACACACTCGATATTCTCTACACTTGTTAAAGATTTGTCTGAGCTCAGGGATGTGAAATTTTCTTTCTTGGGAATGAGCACATAAATCATCCACATACACTTCTAAGCTCTTTTGCAAGAACTCTTTGAAGACATGACACATAAGCCTTTGGAATGTTGCAGGTGCATTGGTGAGCCCAAATGGCATCACACAAAATGCAAAGATTCCCCACTCTGTGGCAAAAGCTGTTTTGTGTTGATCTTCTGGGGCAATGGCTACTTGATTGTAACCTGAAAATCCATCAAGGAAGCTATCAACTTCCTTTCCTGCAACACGCTCCAATAGGTGTTCCGTGATTGGAAGTGGATAACTATCTCTGATCGTAGCGGCATTAACTTTTTTAAGGTTAATACACACTCCCAACTTCCCGTTCTTCTTGGGCACCACTACAGTGGGGGACACCCATTCATTATGCTCAATCTCATAGATGAATCGAGCTTCAATCAGCCTATCAATTTCTTCTTTTATTTGGGCTGCATACGTATCATTATATGTGTAGGGCTTCTGTTTGGTGGGCTTGGCATCAGCAGTCATGGGGATCGTATGCGAGCATATTCTTGGATCTACTCCCTTCAAGTCTCTATAGTGCCAAGCAAACACATCCCTATATTCCCTTAATAGAGCTACGAACTCCATTTCTTCTCTTGCACTCAGGTCATCTCCTATGTAGGTACATCTCTCTTCGTTCTCCTCAATGGTCACAACAATCTTTTTGGTCTTTTCTTTATTATCATATGATTCTCCTATGATGGCCTCTCTCTTAGGCATTCGTACCAAAATTTTGTGGTCGTCAACTTCATATTTCTTGAAGTTTTCTGGTACTTCAAACAATGATTCCTCCTCTTCTTGTTTCCCTGCTTTTCTTTTCTTTTTCTTTTGACTGCTCTCACTTCCATCCTTTGAATTTATCGTTTTAATACTTGTGAGAGGTTCTTCTTCTTTCTGGGTGAACACTCCTATATCTTCTAGATAGTGATTCTCTGAGTTAAAGCAACTATCCATCACAATGGACTCTAGATCATCGTCATTCTCTTCTTCTTCTTCTATGATATCACTAGGGTCACATTCTTCTAGCAAGGGCTGACACATGAACACTGAAATATCATAACCCTCCTCATCACAATGAGGTGTCCATTGTTCTTCATTGACAGCAATGTCCATGGTGGCTAAGATTTCTGGCCAGCCATGAGGCTCAAGTTCCTCATCTGGAAAGATCATCGGTGTGTAGGCTTGGTCCCTAACTGGTCTATCTCCTAACGAAGTTCCTTCTTCTCTTGGCTTTAAACATTTTTCCTCTTCCTCTGCGACCTTGCACATCCACAAATGAGTATCTTCATGCAGCCATGATGGATCAGGTGAACTTTCAGAATGCACAGAGATGGAATCTTCTTTCGCTTTGTGGATAGGATTCCACTGTAGGGGTGGTACATCTCTGAAGGAGTAATCCTTCAAATTGACCTTGGTGGTGACCCCTAAGTGCTGCAAGTACAAAGAGTTGGTTCATCAATCCTGTACTATTTGCAATTGTCGTAGGAAGGGTCTTCCTAGGATCATCCCATAGACATTATTTTTCTCAAAGTCACATATAGCAAATGTATGTTCAAACTTTACCCCACAGGTGGTTAGAGTTATCCCTTCTAGCAATCCTAGAGGTCTTTCAAAATGACCATCAGCCATTTGAAGCTTCATTCTAGTTGGTCTTAATGTGGGTTTGCCCCATTGCTTCCACAAGGAGGTGGTCGCAATAGCAACACCAGCACCTGAATCTATGATTGCTTTGGTTGTGTAACCTTGGTAGGTGATTGGAAGATAAGTATTACCTTCTTCACCCTCACACATGTCCCCTATTTTGTCTAGAGGTATCTGTGGTACTTTTTGCTTAGAGCCTGCTTTTGGCATTTTGGAATCAAGTTCTAGAACTTGATCCTTGACATGATCCCCATAGTTCAGGTTTCGCTTTTAACATCTCTTCTACAGTGAGATGACATTGAACCTTAGTGTTCTTCATGACATCAGTGTTCCTTGGGACCACTGAGTCTTCATGTCTGACCAGTATTGTGGGAGCTCTGATCTGAAGAGATTCAGATTCCCATGGGCCTGGAAATGGAGGCAGTTCTTCTAAGGTATTAGATTCAAAATCTAACCTTTCATCTTCTTGTTGCTCCACTTGATCTCCGTAAATGGATGGAATGTCTTGGGGAAATTGATCATGAAGATCATCAATCTCAAGAATAGGAGGGGAGTTACCCTTCTCCTTGGCCCATTTCTCTTCTTATATTTCCCACAATACAATACTCTCTTCTTGAGAGTATTGTTGAATTGAAGGAGGTATTCCGGCATCCGTGGAATTAGGAACATAAGCTCCCATTGGTGGTGAGCTTCCTCTTTCAATAATTGGTTGAGCCTGTGGAGGTAAAGAAACTTGTGGTTTGTTTACCAATTGCTCTAATCTTTCTAGTAAGCCCTGGAAATGCAAATCCAGTTAGACAGAGTTTGTCTTATTGAACTTTTGACTAGTCTCGAGTATAGCTTGAGCTTGTTCTACCATTTTCATGCACATTCTCATTCGTTCAATCTCTAAATCCGCTCTAGGGTAACTCTTGTCTAGATTTGCAGTTGTTGGCCCTTCCTGAAGTCGAGCCTAGTAGGCCTTGAACATCATGTCCAAGCCTTCTAGCATTGGATCTGCGAGAACAGACCCTGGTTGCGGTCTATTTACAATGGGTGGTGGGATGGGATGAGGTGGAGTAGATGGAGTTTCAGCATGCGAGGGGCTTTGAGATGCAATGTCATCTATTTTTGTTTTTGCTTCCTTCAAACTTTCTTCTAGTTCTGATAACTTTCTATTCCACTTGCGATTGGCCTTCTCTCTGGTATCCTTCCATGTTCTTGTTTTCCGCTTGCTCGGCTCTCCTGATTCACTTGACTCTGATTGTTCAGCTTGCTTATCCTATTTTAAGGCTTGTGCCCTAGTGACTGCTTGTACAAGAGCCACATTACTGCTACTAGCACTTGAATCCGCCACTAAGCCTACCACATTAATGGGTGTAATCTTGGGTGCACTAGAGGGGTTTCTTGGACAATCTCTGGGAAGATGTTCTTTGCCGCATTCAGGACAAAAAGCTTGTATTGTGATAGCCTGACCCTGACTCGGAGATGGTGGGTGAGGACAATCACGAATGAAATGGTCACCTTGACATCTAAAACAAGATCCTCTAGGGGCTATTGGTCTCATTTGTCTCAATTGGGGCCTAGGGTTAGGATTCGTGTACATGACATTGGAGTATTCTGGCTCCCAATTTTGCTCCATAGGTGGTGCCTCATATTGATATGGGTAAATCTCACTATGTTCAGGTGACTCTATGTAATAAGCATGTGGACTACCTTCATGGGAGTAGTCTGAGCTATGAGCATGAGAGTTATTATCTGGTATCAATGGGGTTAGTGGCACCAATGCCCTATTTGGATTTTCCTCTCCCACAGCATACTTGACTGGAATCACGTTAGCAGGACCTGGTGGTTGGTTTCCCAAGACTGGTTGTGGCCTAGATTGTGCTTGATATTGTTGTTGTGGTCGATAATATGGCTGTTGGTATTGGTTCTGATACCTACCTTGTTGGAAAGGTTGCTGATAAGTTTGTCTAACAGCCTGCCTATTGTAGGGACAATCTTGAGCCGTGTGGTTCGTGTATTTTCTCTCAATAGTGCAATATGGAGCATTCCTTTCTCTAGTGTTTTGGTTTTGCATTGGGCATACATTAGCCATGTGGTCCCCTCCGCAGGTATAGCATCGGTTCAATGAGGTGACTCTTTGTGTTTGTCTATTTTGGACTCCCAACTTCTTGGCAACTTGCTCAGCGATCTCATCTATTTCTGTGGAGATTTTCGAAGTATGACTAGTAGAACTATCAGAATCCTTATAGAGTTTGGACAATCCTAACTCCTCACCCAAGTTAACTTCTATGTCAATGCATGTCCGCACACACTCTTCTATGGATATAGGCTCTTTCAAGTACACATATGATCTTAACTTTGTGCTGAGTAGGCCATTCAAGAACAAAGCCACTTGTTTGGCTGGTGTGGGTAACTCTAGAGCAGGGCATCTTTCTAGGTATTGTCTGAACCTTCTTCCTGCTAGTCGCACTGTTTCTTGGGGTGTCTGCTTGAAATTGTGGATCAAAGATGATGTGTTATGCCTGATACCACTTTTGGAGAATTCTACAATGAATTCTTCTAGCAGCTGACCTATATCGCGATAGTTTTGACTACTCAGTGGTTGAAACCAAGCCAAGGTAGTGCCCTTAAGAGTCAAACCAAATGCCTCGTACTGGATGAACAAATCCTCAACCTGTTCAGCTCTTAACACTTGTTTGAAGTTAGCCACATGATCATAAGGATCTCCTGACCCGTCAAAATAATTCTTCATTGCCTTGATCACTTGAGTGGGTCTAAGGGTTCTTGTGTGCTCTCGGGGTCTAGGCAATGGAAAATCATGTTCATCTCTTTGTTGCCTATGTGCTTGATGTCTCTCTCTTTTAGGTCTTTCATTCTCAAATCCTGCTCTATTTCTGCCCACAGTGTGTGCAAAACTTACCTCAGGTCTCTCTCTAGTTTTTTCTCTCTGGACTTCATGAGCTTGGGATGATCCTACTCCTTGGAGGCCATGGGAAACATTGGATCATGGTGAAGGGAAAATCAATTCACTCTTCCAAGTATATGCATGTCTATCATGTTCTGTTACCAAGAAAATTTTCTCTGATGTGTTATCCAGGTAGACAACTTTGCCTGGTATCTCTGGATCCTTGAACTCGTAGATGATGACTATGCCCAATTGGCTAGGTTGATCTGGCTTGAATCTCCAAAAGGCTTCCTCTGTTTCTCTATTCAAGAATAGTTCTATGCTTTTGTTGTCTTGAGGGATCCAATTTGGAGTGATCACTCTGGTCAAAACGGACTTACCTTTAGGAGTCTAGGGTCCTTGTCCTACATTTCCTTGTTCTAGGTCTCCTATCTCATTCTCAGGAATGATATTTCCAAACTCATCGGTCCTATCTGGTAGGTTGGTGACCACATACATGGTTCCTTCCTTATCAATGTATGAACCTTCTTCAAACTTGACCACCGGGTGTTCAAGTCCAAAGGGTTGATCTGGATTTTTGAGTTGGACCACTGATCGCCTCAGGCCATCCTCATAGATGCGAGCACCTAATCGGTTGGTCCGAATATATTCCAATTGTGTCTTATAGGGACCTTCTAGTGTTTGTAGATGGGCAGTTCCTGAGCCACCTGTCGGTTTCCCCATGCTAAAAGACATTTCAGAGTCACTTGTGTCAGAGCTTAGTACGTAAGGACAACCACTTAGTTGTTGTGCCCAAGACTTAGCTGTATGGTTGACACTAGACTAAGAAGATCTAATGCTTTGTCTATCCTTGCCTAGGTGTCTACCAGATCTCAGGTTCATAAGCTTGGTTAAGAGTCCAAAATTTCCCTTTGGTACGGTTCAAAGTCCTTTGGAGTCCCCTTGGTTCCCTAGTCAGGCTCCTGGGGGTCAAAACAGGGAAACAACCACTTATGGAAAAATCACGATTTTGTGAGAGAATCGTGATCCTGTGAAACCAAGAGAATCGCGATGCTGTGAATCTCAAGAGAATCGCGATGCTATGTAATCAGAGAATCGCGATCATGTGAAACCAAGAGAATCGCGATCATGTGAAACCAAGAGAATCGCGATCCTGTGAAACCAAGAGAATCGCGATGCAGTGAAATCAGAGAATCGTGATCATGTGAAACCAAGAGAATCGTGATCCTATGAAATCAAGAGAATGGCGATTTTGTGAAATTAGAGAATCGCGATTTTGTGAAATCAGAGAATCGCGATGCTGTGAAATCAAAAGAATCGCGATTTTGTGAAATCAAGAGGATCGCAATGCTGTGAATCTCAAGAGAATCGCGATGCTATGAAATCAGAGAATCGTGATCCTGTGAAACCAAGAGAATCGCGATCCTGTGAAACCAAGAGAATCGTGATGCTGTGACATCCAGAGAATCGCGATGCTGTGAAATTAAGAGAATCGTGTTTTTGAGAATCGCGATTGCCAGTAGAGAATCGTGTTTTGGGGAATCGCAATTGTCAGCAGAGAATCGTGTTTTATCACAATCGTGTTTTTGGCTGAAAATCGTGATTTGTGAGAATCGCGATTTTGAGCACAACCAGAGAATCGCGATTCTGAGAATGACCACAGAACCGTGTTTCGTTCTTCAAGAGAATCGCGATTTTGCAAACTTCAAGAGAATCGTGATTTTGTGAACTTCAGAGAATCTCGATGCTATGAAATCAGAGAATCGCGATCCTGTGAAACCAAGATAATCGCGTTTTTTAGAATCGCGATTGCCAGCAGAGAATCATGTTTTCACAAAATCGTGTTTTCACATAATTGTGTTTTCACAGAATTGTGTTTTCACATAATCGTGTTTTGAAAATCATGATTTTGTCTCAGAATCATGGTTTTCATAAATTTAGAGAATCGCGATTTTGAGCACAACCACAGAATCGCGATTCTGAGAATGACCCCAGAATCGTGTTCTTTTCAAAAGGCTTTTAGGCGAGAAACAGAGAATTGTGATTTTCAAAAAATTTTGAATTTTTCACAGAATCGCGATTTTCATCACAGAATCGTGTTTTTTGGTGGGATATTCAAATTTCTGAGCGCCGAGCAATGGCGAGCTCCGTATGTGCAGAAAATCATGAAAAAACACAGCGCTTGCTCTCCCTTGCACCTCCTAACTCCCTCGCACACAATAATGCATGAAAAATGGTATGAAAATGGTGAAAATGCACTAAAAAACAAGAAATTTCTATGAAGAAGAAGATGGAAGAAGATGGAGATGGTGATGATGATGAAGATGAAGAAGAAAAAATAGAAAATGAACAAAAATGACAGTTTTTTTACCTTCCAATGTCGCAAATCTACGATCTTACCATCACAACGCTCGTCCTCGAAGCTCTCTCCCCAACAACGGTGCCAAAATTTGGTGTAGCTCAAGCGTAAGCACCACCTCCTTTACTTGTCAATCCGCGGAGACGTGAGGACCGCTATGAAGACCACGAGCAAGTGAAGGCACAAGTGTGTGAGTGAAAGCACACAAACATGCACACACATACACACACATGCGCACAAGGTAAGATCAAAGAGAGGAACAATGGAAAGCTTTGATTGCAAAGAGTTCTCTTACAAAGCTCTAATCTCTAACAAGCTAACCTCAAAAATGAGCTCTCTAGCTCTTTTTATAGTTTTTTTACTAGTTTTGGCCTTGTCCAGACCTAGTGTCCGGCCTAGTTAAAAATTAGGTTCTAGGGCTTATTTGAGGGCTCAAACGAAGTCTAAAAATTATGAAAATTGGTAGGATGATACTTCTAATACTCCTCAAGCTCAGGGACTCCTCGGGTTGAACAAAATGGAGTTACAAAAATAGAAAATGGTATTTACAATGGTTTTTAGTGATAAAAATCACTATTTTTAAAGGGATTTCTTCTGAAAATTTGACGTACACTTCTTGGAGCTCCCTACTTGCTCTTTCTTCTTGTGTATCCACTTCTTTGATGCACTTATTATGCTTGTCCTTGACCTTGAGCTTCAACAATACCCCACCAGCTTACTACATGGAGTCACTAGAGCATAATGAGATCTATCCTTATGAAACCCCTAATGAACTTAGTTGGGTGATAGAGTATTCAAACATGATATATACAAACTCCAACCCTAGGCCCCAATCAAGAAAAATGGTTTTAGAGCTCATTTGTGCCTCCAAATTAGCTTAGGAACCTAATTTCTTTTACTAGGCCAGACACTAGGTGTGAATAGGGCCCAAACTAGTCAAAAACTATAAAGGGAGCTAGGGAGCTCATTTTTGAGGTGGTTTTTTTAGGAATTGAAGTCACAAAGAGCATTGTAAATTCATTTCTTGATTAATTGAAGACTCCGTTGTTCTATCATTTTGTCTTACTATGTATGCGTGTGGGTGTATGTGTGTGCATGTTAGTGTGCTTCTCACTCATGCACTTATGTACTCATTTGCTCATGGTTGTCAAACCTCCGTCATGTCTCCTTGGATTGACAATTATGAGGTGGATCTCCTCATGTTGATACTTATCATTGTGCTAGAGTGACAACATGAGAGAGAAGATCATATGGGATTTGTGTTTTAGTTATCGATGTCGACATCAATGATAACAATTGATGGTATATATTTCTTGTTTTTGTCTAATATATTTTTTTATGTACATAAGAGTTCACTCACAATAATTTTATTTTCTATTGCATGATGCCCTCTCACATTTGCACCATTATGAGCCTCACTACAAACATACCTCATTCTCTTTCATTTCACCATTTTCTGCCTAGCAACATACATATTACTTTTGCACCATTCTCTCACATTTGTACCACTTACTTTCTTATGTATGCGATCTTTATATATTGAGAGACATATATTTTTTCTGGCATCATCACATGGATGCAATGTATTTATATTAATCATTTTATATATGAGGTTTTATCTTGCACATCTATTATTCTCAAGTTCAACTAAAATTATGATTACTTTTGTCCGGTTGAGTTTTACGATTATGATGTTTATGTAAAGGAAAGGCTAATGATTATGATGTTTATGTATAGGAAAGGCTAATGATTATGATGTTTGGGTAAGACTTATGATTATGATGTTTATGTATAAGTGGATGATGTTTTTGTGTAGTTCAATGATCTCTATATATAGGTTTAAGATTATGGTGTTTATTACTATAATATTAATTTGATTAAGGTTTATAATTATAATGTTTATGTACAAAATCATGCACATATTTATGATTAGGATGTGTAGTTAAAGTTTATGATTATGATGTTTATGTACAAATTTATGATTATGATGTTTATGCATAAGGTTATTATTATGTAAAAGTTTATGACTATCATGTTTCTATATAGGTTTGTGCAGGTTCATATTGTACAGGCTTGTGTAAACACAAGCATTTCAAGTGGTATGCTCATAGGTATAGCAATGCATATAGCAATGATTTTTTTTTAATTAAAAAATATTCATTGTTTAATATGTGGCTTTCTGACCAACATTTGGACTAGTATGTCGACTAGCATACTGATATATTTTAAACCACCATAATCACTAATATAAAAATCACTCACTTGAAGAATATCAATGGATTCATAAGACATCATTAACTCCACATTATGACCAGTTGATTTTTGCATATCATTCACAGGCCCATTAACTTCCAATTTTCCATTTCCATGCATGTGTTTTTACATGGAACATATTATGATTGTTTAGTGATGGGACAAGTGACTGGCCATCCATGTCTATTTTATTTTATCAACTGAGGTCAGTTGCTTGTCAATTGAAATGCATGTTATACTTTATGGAATAATGGAATCTTAAATGGATTCTAATGCCTTGAGGTTTTTAATGTGATTGTGTTTTGATTTAATAGGTGAAGAATCATGAGGGCATAAATGCGCATGGATTTATTTAGATATTTTTGAAGATGTTCAAAAGATAGTATTTTAGATATTTTTTGTACAAATATTAGATCGCTTAGAAAGTGATGTTTTTTGTAAAAGTAGTAGATCGCTTAGAAAGGACGATTTGTAAATAAAGCAGATTTTTGTAAATGCATGCTTTTCCAAGCACTACCCTCATATATGTTTACCTAATCTTGTGTTCAGTCTCTTGTCTCTCTCTATTCTGTGTATGCTTTTGTGGGATCTTGTTTTTGTACTATCTCTGCGTACTTGCATCTGCAAGATCCGATCAACATCGCCCATGATCGAAACAGAACATGGGCAATGTACAAGCCATTAGGAGTAACACAACATACGAAAAAAACCAACAACAGTCATTGCCCACACCTAATTGGCAAAGGAATGACCCTTGCACCTTATGCATGACATGTAGGGGGGATCATTGGACACATCAATGTACTCACAACAACACCAACACAAGGGTGCATACAGCTGAGGTGGAAGGTGAACCACAAAGACATAATTCTAATGTCACCATCATATAGGTGGATGACATAGAAGATGTGCCACACTCGAACAACAAAGTTCCACATGTAGGAATTGTGGCCATGGCCTCAAGGTGCTTGCCAATGACACTATGAGTAATTCAAAATATGTATTTTTGGGGGACCTTCATCAACTCCCAAAAGGCAGTGCTGGTGGACTCTGATGCTACCCATAACTTCATATCACCTGAATGTGTAGGCAATTTACAACTTCCTCTAATTAAACTTCTAGATTTGTCCATCTTCTTCGCACAAGGGAAGGATGACAATGTGAAGATTACTTTGAATGTCCGCATGTTGGTGGGCGAATGGTCTACAAAGCTAGATTTCTTGATAGTCCCATTGGATTCATTCGAAGTGATCATTGGGTATCATTTATGAATAAATACATGATTAGTATGTTGGGCAAAGGAATAGATAAACTTTTAGTAGATATGCAAGGCAACATTTTGATGGTAGATTATCAAAGGTTGAAGTCTCCAAAATAGAGAACCGAAGGAAGAAAAGACATAAAGGGAGAAACAAAGGAAGATACAAGGAAGCTAGGCCAAGGTGAACTAAGGAAACAAGTGGATAATCATACCATGAAACATACCCCAATGCCAAAGGGGGAACACAATTGACAACAAAGAGGTAAAACATCAATCAAACAAGAGAATGTACCACAAAGGAGTCAATATGAAAGACAACCAAAAGAGTGCAAGTCATCGGGCCTGCCTAAAGGGTGGATCAAATCAATGGCCACAATATCCCATGCAGAGCAAGCTAAGCTCACACAATCATCACTGTTAGAGAAACAAATTGTAAAAGCCATTTGACATGGAGCGAAAGCACATCTATGTGTGCTATGCTACAACCAAGTATATGTAGATGAAGAAGAGAATGGTAAGATGAAAGTGGGCGATCGCCATATCCAAAGTTTGCTCAAGGAGTATGAAGATGTTCTACCAAGTCATCTTCCCAATGGGATGCCACCACAATGGCAAGTCCAACATCATATCAAGATATTACCAAGATAGGCATCTTCCGGAAAGGCTCCATATAGAATGAATGAAACCGATTTAAAGGGGCTCAAAAGACAACTTGTGGAACTAGAATAGTAAGGATTCATCCGACCTAGCAGTTCATGGTATGGCACTCTAGTGCTATTTGTGAAGAAGAAAGACAAGATTATGCATCTATGTATGGCTTAGTGCACACTTAACAAAATTATGATCAAAATGAACTATCTGATACCAATCATAAAAGAATTGATGGACAAGTTGGGTCGTGCAAAATATTTCACTAGGATCGACTTAAGATCGCGTTATCACCAAATCAAGATAGCAAAGGAAGATATTGAGAAGACTGCCTTTTGGACATGTTATGGTAGTTATGAATGGTTCGTAATGGCTTTTGGTCTCATCGGTGCACCAGACACTAGAGAAATGAATGATGGCTTCTGAGATATGCTTGATGAATTCTTGATAATTTACATTGATGGCCTGCTAATCTACAGCGAGTCTCTTGAGGAACACCTTGAGCATGTGAGAGTTATGTTGCAATGTCTAAGAGATGGGCAACTCCACGCCAAGCTTGAGAAATGTGAATTTTCTATGATGTCAGAGGAGTTTCTGGGTTTCATCATCTTAGACGAAGGGGTCCAGATAGATCCCCACAAGATCAAGGTTGTTAAATAGTGGGCAATGCCTCACACACTTCATGAATCTAGAGATTTCATAGGATTTTGTCTGTTTCTGAGAAAATTCATCAAAGATTTTAGCAAAATTGTCATTCCACTCATAGAGTTAACCAAAGGCATGGGTTGCTCTGTGTGGGGCTCTCATGAACAAGATGCGTTTGAATAGCTCAAACAAGTGATGTGTGAAGCTCATGTGTTAAAGCTTCCAGAGTTCAATAAAACTTTTGAAATTCATATTGATGCTTCTGGACTAGCAATTGGAGGGGTCCTTATGCAAGACAGACGCCCTATGGCCTACGGATCACACAAGTTTTATGGAGCAAAACTCCAATGGAGCACTCATAAGAAAGAGATGCTCATGGTGATCCACTATCTATGGAATCAATGACACTATGGTCAAGACAAACATATCAAAATTTACATGATAAAATTTTCTTGAAGTGTTTCTGTACTCAATCAAAGCTCTCCCTAAAGCAAGCATGATGGCAAGCATGATGGCAAGAATTTCAGGCCGACTTTGATATAGATATCAATCATAAGCCGGGGAAGTAGAGCGTGATGCCCGACGCTTTGAGCCAACGGCCTAATTTGGCGACCTTGTCCATGGCCAAAAGAAAAATTGAAGGATCAAGTGAGACACCTCCAACAGGTGAATCTTGAAGTGCCAATGATTATAAAGGAAGTATACAACAGCTTGTATAGGAAGGGAGAATATGTAGTGATCAATGACATGCTTTACAAAAAAGAAAGATTGTACGTTTTGAATGATCCAGATATTCAACACACACTACTATGGGAGGCCCACTGTTTCCAACTAGTAGGGCATGGTGGACAAAGATGGACTTACGAACATTTGAAGAAACATGTGTTTTTGCCTAAGATGAAAGCTGATGTGGTAGAATATGTGCAAAATTATTCCACTTGTCAACAAGTAAGAGAGAGTTGCATCAAATAGACGTGGCCACTTCAATCGATGCCCATCCCGAATCAACCATGGGATATGATAAGTATGGATTTCATAACAGATTTTCCATTCTCACAAGGGTTCACCTCTATATTTATGGTTGTGGATTACTTCTCAAAACATGCACACTTCATTCCAATGAAACCACCGATGATAGCTAAAGGGGTGGCACAAAGTTTTTTCACCATATGTTTAAATGCCATGGCTTACCATTAACCATAATATCAGACAAAGATCCATGTTTTCTCATTGATAAATGGAAAGAGTTGTTTATCACATTGGGTACTCAGTTATGATTCTCATCAGCCTACCACCCAGAAACAGATAGACAAATTGAACACATCAATCAGATAGTAGAGGACTATATTTGAAGCAGGTACATCAGCAAGGCCCTCATATAAGATGCTCTCTTAGTAGTTGCCGACGGCGAGTGTGGAGCCTTCCTTAGGGAATGGTAGTCCAAGCTCCGCCAAGCTAAAGAGGCATTAATGAAAAGCAAGGAATTCATGGTGAAGTATGCCAATGAGAGGAGATCTGAAGCCCCAACATTCCACGAAGGAGATCTTGTCCTTGTGAGTGCCAAGAACATTCTACTGTCGAAGAATCTTATGCCCAAGTTCAACCACCAATACTGTGGGCTATATGGAATCAAACAATGGTTCTATAAGAAAATAACAGCACAATGGAATAGACCTATGGACAAAGTTGAGAGAAAAATGCTGACAAAGATAGATGCAGACTGAGAGATAGAGAACTCAAATTCTCAGATTGTCGAGCATAATGCAGTTACAATGATGGTGTTGTCCATCCGTGCACTCCCAATGTGGAGCTTAGATGGTGATCTAGATAGAGTCTAGATGAAGGGCTTACTAGTGCGCAATGCTATGTAAAGCTCAACCTGGGCCGTGCTTATATAGCTTTTACAAGGTGGTTCGATATAGATAAACGTAGTCGGGAGATACAAAATAGTCGGTAAAATATATGATCCGACAATATCTCCATGACGAGAAGTCCTATCTTCTTAGCCCTACGGGCCGGGGGGATAGGCCCCTAGACCTTGCAGAAGGGGACAAGCCCCCCTCTGCACTCCCCCCCATTAAGGTTCTATGGGGAAATCGCGCGATGCCACAGGGCCTTTATTTTCACCTTAAATGGCAACCCAATGGCCTGGAAGTTTATGCCCTACCTAACCTAATGGTTAGGCCCACAAAGATCATCTAAATCCATCAACAGTCACACATAGACCTCATCTAACTTGGAAGTTGGGGTTCCACAAATGTTCGGGCTCTCATAATGGCATCTCCTCATAATGGGGGCCTTACAACTTAGAGCACCATGGATCATTTGTGGTCACATGAGGGTGGAGTATTGAGCATATCTAACACCCCCCCTCAATGTCCACCCTACGGTGAACTACCTCCTTGGTCCAATCCCAAGCTTTGGAAAGTGTCGAAGACGTTGCTCTCTCCCAAGAGCCTTGATGAAGATGTCTGCTCCATTTTCTTCAGTAGGAAAACAGCTTATCTCCACAACCTTGTCCTCAATCAACTCACGCACATAGTGATACTGGATTTCTATGTGCTTGTTACGTGCATGGAAAACAGGATTTTTGGCCATGCAAATTTGGTTGTCACACTTCAACTCTATAGCCTCCTATCCTTGTATTCCTACGTGCCATAGGATCCTCCTCAACCATATTGCTTCACATGCTGCAATGCATGTAGCTTTGTACTCAGCTTCAGTAGAAGATAATGCTACAGTCGGTTGCTTTTTATTAATCCAAGAGAAAATCCCTGATCCTGAAGAAAAGCAATATCCTGAAATTGATTTTCTGGTATCAATATCTCCTGCCCAATCTGAGCCACAATATCCGACTAGACATGATCCTTCTTCATAAAGAATACCATAATCAGTGGTTCCTTTCACATACATGAGTATCCACATGCTTGCCTTCCAATGAGTTTGGAAAGGCTTATTAGAGAACCTGCTTACTACTCCAATACATAAGAGATGTCTGGTCTGTTATTGCACAAGTAGATGAGACATCCAACTATTTTCCTGTATCTTCCAATATCCACTGGAGGTGAAGTATCTTCAATAGATAATTTTGTGTTGACCTCCATAGGTGTAGAAATTTCCTTGCAATCCTCCATGTCGAATGCCTTCAATATCTGCCTTGCATACTTTTGTTGAGAGATGAAAATCTTCCCTGGTTCGTGCCAAACTTCAAGACCTAAGCAATAATGCATTAATTCATTTCAAATTCTGAACTTAGGGCATCTTTTGTTTGTTGAAGAAGAGCATCATCATTTCCTATAATCACAAGGTCATCTACATAGAGTACAAGCACAATTGTCGTCCCTCCTCAATTTAGAACATACAAGTTAGCATCAGAAGCACATCTTTTGAAACCTGGGTCCAAGAGATACTTATCTATCTCTTGGTACCATGCTCTAGGGGCTTGTTTTAGCCCATATAATGCCTTCTTCACCTTACATACCTTGTTCTCTGAATCGGGAGCCTCAAACCTTGGTGGCTGAGACACATATACCTCCTCCTTGAGGTCTTCATTCAGGAATGCTGACTTGACATCCATGTGATAGACTGGCCAACGCTTATGTGTAGCCACAGCTAGTACTACTCAGATAGTAGTCATTCTTGCAAATGATTCACAAAAGTTAATGCCTTCAACTTATGAGTAGCCCTGTGCAACAAGTCTTGCTTTATACTTTTCTAGAGTACCATCAGCCTTGTACTTTAGCTTTCAGACCCATTTGGTGCCAATGACTTTACGCTTAGGGGGACGATCCACTAGCTCCCAAGTTTCATTCTTCATGATATTGTTGTATTCTGTTTGCATGGCAGCCCTCCAAGTCGGATCATGGAGCTTCTCTTCCACATTGGTTGGTTCCTTTGCTTCTTCTTGAATGAGATCAACCATCAAGGCTGTGTTTACAATATGGGTGTCTGCCCATCTCTGTTGCTCTATTCTCTATGATCGCCTCGGTCCATCTGCAACGTCCTGCTCTAGTGACTGTGGGATGGGGTTTGCAAAATCATAGAGCTACCTCACCCAACGTGGCAATGGCTTTTCCACTTGGGTGTTGGCAGGTTGGTGACTTTTAGACTCATCATTTGAAGATGATGCTTCCTTCTCTTGTGTAGAAGGGATAGCTCTTGGGCTAGGTTCATAGTGGATTGCCCCTTCGCCTGATGATAAAGTGGAAGCTCTTTTTTCCTCCTCCACTACATGTGGCTGCTCTGTTGGCGATATACGAGAAGAAGCAAGTACGGGCATACATGCAGATCTAGCACTAAGGCAACTCTCTATTTTTTTTCAAAACCCTTACACCATTTAAAAGTGATTCTCATCACTAAAAACCCCTGTAAATACCATTTTCACCTTTTTGTAGCTCCATTTTGTACAAGCCGAGGAGTCCTCGAGCTTGAGGAGCCTTAGAAGTAGTTGCCTACCAATTTTCGTATTTTTTAGATCTCGTTTGAGCCCTCAAATAAGCCCTGGAACCTAATTTTGAACTAGGCCGGACACTAGGTCTGGACAGGGCCAAAGCTAGTCAAAAACTATAAACAGAGCTAGAGAGCTCATTTTTGGGGGAGCGCTTCTTGTAGTTTTGAGCTTGTATGAGAACTTTGTTGCAATAGAAGTGATTCCATTGTCTTACTCTCTTTGTTCTTGCCATGTGTGCGCGTGTGTGTGTATGTGTGTGCATGTTAGTGTGCTTCTCACTCACACATTTGTGCCTTCACTTGCTCGAGGTCTTCATACCATCCTCATGTCTTCCCGGATTGACATTAAAGGAGGCGCTACTCATCACTGAGCTACACCAAATTTTGGCGTCGTTGCCGGGGATTCGAGCTTTGAGGACGAGCGTGTGATGGTAAGACGTAGAGAGGACGCGTTGGAATGGTAAGTAGTAGGTAAATTTTTTGCTTTCTTCTCCATCTCCATCTTCATCTCCATCTCCACCTCCATCCTCATCTCCACCTTCACCTCCTTCTCCAGTACATATTCCCTCTTCCTTGTCATTCCCCTCATTTGTTGTGTGCGAGTTTGAGAGAGAGCGAGAGTGTGCATTTGTGTTGTATGTTTTTGGCATGTTTTCTGCAGGTACCAGCTCCATCACCATCTCCAGCAAGCTCAGCAGGTACAGAATCTTTCTGCACAGGCCCCGAGGCGTCAAGCTCGAGCTATCGTGACACTTCGAAAACTTCGACATATCATGTTTCTGAGTGCACTACGACACTGCGCAGGCTGAGAGCTCCTAGGATCACTAGACACAACTGAAAAATTCACCATATCCCGAGCTATCGCGACACCTCACGAGCTATCCCGACACCTCACGACCTATCGCGACACTTGGGAGTATCGCGACACCTCACGAGCTATCGGGACACCTCACGACCTATCGCGACACTTGGGAGTATCGCGACACCTCACGACCTATCGTGACACTTGGGAGTATCGCGACACCTCACGAGCTATCGCGACACCTCACGAGCTATCGCGACACCTCACGACCTATCGCGACACTTGGGAGTATCGCGACACCTCACGAGCTATCGCGACACCTCACGACCTATCGCGACACTTGGGAGTATCGCGACACCTCACGACCTATCACGACACCTCGGAGTATCGCGACACCTCACGACCTATCGCGACACTTGGGAGTATCGTGACACCTCACGAGCTATCGCGACACTTCGACCCGACCTATCGCGATACATGGGCTTAACGCATGAAAATTTAGAGTAAATTAATTGACTGAATTGAGGTATCTTTGGGTTTAATCTTGGACACATTGGGAGGATATGCAAGCCTTAGGAGTGGGCAAAAGACCTAGAAACCAGGGAGGAATTTCCTGAACCCTGAGAGCCTGTTTGGACCCCTAAGTGCCTGAATGGTCATAACTTCACCATACGAACTCCGATTGATGAGATTTTGGTCTCGTTGGAAAGCTTGTTGAAAATCCTACGTGGAGTTTTAGAACATGTATTTTCAAGTTGGCCTTTAGGTGAGACTAGGTGGTCCTAAGATTGAGGGGGTACAGTGAGTTACTCCAGGGGGGACTGAAAATATTGATGTGTGTCTTTCAATTACTTGTGGTAATAGAGCTATACTGACTGGTGAGCTTTTGTAGGAACATTGTGTGCACTCAAGGCAATCCAAAGCAAGCTAGCAAGGGTGAGTACCAAGCTTGGGAGAAGGCTTCTTGGGCTTGTGCAGCAGTCTGGTTAACCAGCTAATTGAGGTTGGAAGATCTCTCAACCCTCCTTTGTCAATTCCTAGCCTAGGCTAAGTACGACTTAGGTGTGGTAATTAATTAGGGCAACGTTAGGCACGAATCAAGTCCAAGAGAATTAATCAACCAAGGGCAAGAATTAAGTAGGTCTTAAGTCCGAAAACCCTAAGGGACAAAAGGTAAACTGGAGTCGATCACTTATCAAATGCGAAATTCACTTAAGTACTCCTGACAACGCGATTTCAGACAAGATCATAAACATAATATTCAACTCAAAAGAACAAAGTGATTGGTGCAAATTAACCTGCAACCAAAGTGTGCTGGGGTCCAAGGGGGTAGATAAATCAGGCATATGAACCTTAGATCAGGCAGGCACTTAGGCCGAGACAGACAAAGCCTCAGATCTTCTGAAGCTAGTGTCAATCACACTGCCAGGTCTTGGGCCCAGCAGTTGAGTGATTACCCATACACTCCCAGATCAGAAACAAGTGATTCTGAGATGTCCTATCACATGGAGAGACCAGTAGGTAGTTCAGGGGTGGCTTATCTAGAAAAGCCAGAGGGACCTTACAAGACTCAATTGGAATACATCAGGACGAATCGTCTAGGTGCTCGCATCTACGAAGACGGACTGAGAAGATCTGTGGTCCAGATGAAGAACCCCGATCAACCCCATGGACTAGAACACCCGGTAGTGAAGTTTGAGAATGGAGCATACCTAGATAAAGAAGGGACTATATATGTAGTCACCACTCTTCCTGATAGAACTGATGAGTTTGGAAATGTGATTGCAGAAACCGATATGGGTGATATAGAGCAAGGAAATTTAGAGAAAGAGCTGAGAACTCCCCGTGGTAAATCTGTCTTGACCAGAATCATGACTCCAGAATTGATTCCACAGGATAATAAAAGCATAGATTTGCTTTTAAACCGAGAAAATGATGAGGCCTTTTGGAGGTATAAGCCTACCTTGTCTCATGAAGTAGGTGCTCTCACAATCTATGAGTTTAAAGACCCTGATAGCCCAGGCAAAGTAACCTACTTAGACAATACATCAGAGAAGATCTTCGTGGTCACCGAGCATGGCAGACATGCCTACACATGGAAGGGGGAATTTGTTTTTCCCCAACCTCGGACTAATGTGTCATACAGTCACCAAGGAGCTGGGACCTCCCAAGCTCATGGAGCTCAAAGAGATAGAAGTAGAGACAAACCTGAGGTAAGTTTTGCCAACTCCCTGGGAAGAGAAAGAACGGGAACGGAAAGGAATAGAGTGGAACCTGAGAGACATAGAACCCCATGGAATCAAAGGAATGCTGACGATTTTCCTTTGCCAAGGCCGAGAGAACACACTAGGACCCTGCGACCAACTCAACTGGTGAAGTCCATGAAGAATTACTTCGATGGCACTGGAGACCCTTATGACCATGTGGCAGAATTTCGGCAAGTATTGAAAGCTGAACAGGTAGAGGACCTATTCACACAATATAATGCCTTTGGTCTAACCCTTAGGAACACTGCCCTTACGTGGTTTCAACCACTGAACGAGAGGCATTTCAGAAACATAGACCAGCTCTTAGAGGCATTTATCATTGAGTTTTCTAAGAGTGGGATCAGGCACAACACTTCCTCACTAATTCATAGCTTCAAACAAACACCTCAAGAGACGGTCAGACTAGCTGGAAGAAGATTTAGGCAGTACCTGGAGAGATGCCCGATGTCGGAGTTACCCACACCAGCCAAACAAGTGGCCTTGTTCTTAGATGGATTGTTGAGCACCAAGCTCAGGTCATATGTGTATCTGAAGGACCCCAGAACGATAGAAGAGTGCGTGCGCATGTGCATAGACATTGAGGACAATCTAGGTGAGGTATTAGAACTATCAAAAATCTATAAGGATTCTGTCAGCTCTAGTAGCCTCACATCTGGTCAATCCACATCCATTGAGGAACTTGCAGAGAAGGTAGCTCAAAAACTAGGTGTCTCTAGCAAACAAATTCCGAGATTCGCCCCAGTTAAGCGGTGTTACACTTGTGGCGGTGACCATATGGCAAATGTATGTCCCATTATGGCCCAACCCCAGGCGAATCCTAGTAGCCAGTACTGCACCATAGAGCGCAGGTACACCAACCACACTGCACAAGACTGCCCATATAACAAACAAACTGTTAGGCAAAATTACCCTCAGCCATATCCACAACAGGGTAGATACCGGAATCAGTACCCACCACAACAATACAACAGACCACAACAAACTTATCAGCCACCTTATCAAGGGCAGCAGAGACCTCAACCAGTCCTAGTGCAGCAACCCCCTGCTCCAACCAATGTGATCCTAGTGAAATATGCATCTGCTGAAGAAAATCCGAACAGAGCCATAGTCCCAGTCACCCCATTGCTATCAGACAGTGATCCAAGTGACCATAGTTTTGACTCCACACATATTGATAGCCCACAGGCTTACTACATGCAGTCACCCGAGCATAACGAGTCATACTATTATGAGGACCCAAGTGAAAATAGTGGGGAGCCTGAGTATGCCAATGTCATGTACACAAACCCCAACTCTAGACCTCAACCTAGGCATGTACGACCCCCATTTCCTAGAGGACCATGCTTCAGGTGTCAGGGAGATCACCTTATACGTGATTGTCCACTGCCTGCCCCTACACAACCTCAACCAGTAACAATTCAGGGTTTCTGTCAAGACTGCGGGAAAGAGCATCTCCTACGAGATTGCCCAAAGAACCCTAATAACATGCCTAAAATCACTCCTATCAATGTTGTTGGGTTAGTTGTAGACTCCACAGGGAGTGTGACTTCCACTGCACCTGTGCAAGTGATCACAAGAGCTCAAGCACTACAACAAAACCAAGGTGTTGGTCAGGAAAAGAGCCCCGAGGTGAGTGAAACAGAGAGCATAACCAAAAAGAGGACTAGATCCTGGAAGGATAGTCGTGAAAGAATGAAAAGGCAATGGGCAAAAAAGATGAGCGAACTTGAAGAAAGCTTGAGAGAAACCAAAGCAAAGATAAGTGAACTCGCATCTCAAAACCACTCTCACACCACCCCTCCACCACCTCTCCCTTTACCCGCCAATACACCACCCTTAACCCACCCACCACCCGGAGTAGTATATCATCGTTGCCACGGACTATCTAACCAAGTGGGTAGAGGTAAAAGCCACAACGAAGAACGACGCTCAGACAACTGCTAAATTCTTGTTTGAGAATGTATTCACAAGATACGGGCTACCTATAGAGTTAGTAAGTGACAGGGGCACTCACTTCTTGAATGAAGTTATTGAAAATCTGCTCCAAGAATTCTTGGTAGTACATAAGAAGTCTGCCCCCTATCACCCTCAAGCCAACGGGCAAGCCGAAAGCACCAATAAGATCCTATGCAATGTCTTGACAAAATTAGTGAACAATAAACGCTCTGATTGGGACAAACAGCTACACCATGCTGTTTGGGCATACCAAGTCGCCTACAAAACGGTACTCCAAGCCACCCCCTTTCAGATGGTATTTGGCCAAAACGCGGTGCTACCCTTGGACTTCTTGATACCTACATTGAAAGTAGCACAAGAGCACGACTGGACAGGCCATGAACTCTCTTCGAGACTGTTTGATCTTGAGCGATTAGGTGAAACCAGACTAAGAGCAGCTGCAGGAATATATGCAGCCAAGAAACGACAAAAGGCATACTTTGATGCCCATGTGAAGGACAAAGGTTTGAAAGTTGGAGATCTAGTTTTAGTCTACACATTGAAACAACACGCAAGGAAACTAGAAAAGAGAGGCTACGGACCTATGATAATAAATAGGATCTCCACAAGTGGAGCAGTGCAACTAGCCACATTAGAGGGTGATGTTCTCCCAAACTATATTAGCGGATGCAGAGTCAAGTTGTATCAGGAACCCCTCACAGAGGAAATGCTAAGTCGACTCAATACGGCTAAGGAACGTAAAGAGGAGGAAAAACGAATTCGAGAAGAAGCACAGGCAGAGGCCTTAGAGCGCATCAGACGAATGAAGCTGAGGAGACAAGGGAGGGATCAGCCTATGCCTGACCCTCAAGAGTCCCCATGTTATCACATGGCCATGTGTGAGGTTTCCGGTGAACCCCATAGAATAATCGATCGAAGACCTTTTGTAACCCTAGAAATAGGACAAGGAGACAATCCAACTAGTGTGAGAGCTTTAATTGATTTAGGAGCCGCCACTAGTGCAGTTCGGCTTTCTTACTGCCAACAACTGCAATTGGAGATAAAACCCCTGGAAGCATATCTGATAGGTTTAGGAGGTGTCGAAACCCCTTGCATGGGAGAGGTGGAGCTTCCTCTCTACATTCAGGAGGTACTAATGCCAGTGAAAGTGCTAGTATGTGAAGACGAGGATCTTACCGAACCTCTTATCTTAGGCCAAGACTGGATCTATGATCACGCAGTCAACCTCAACCTAAGAAGTGGACTTCTTCAGGCTTGGGTAGGCCAAAGTCGTCTTACGATTGAATTAGAAAATCAAGCACTCAAATCCCTAAAATGGACACCAACTCCTGGTCCCTCCAGGAATCCACATGAAGTTAACAATGTTGTTCCTGCCCCGAGTTCTATGGTGCAGAGGAGTGTCCAGCTTACTGAAGGTACAGGAACCAATAGGAAGTTCCTAGTTGATCCAAAGAAGAATCTAAACTGGCAGACCGAACATCATTCGACACGAAGAAGACCGCTGATCAAGAAGCAAGAGCGCCAACCATGGCAATACGGAGCACCTTGTGGGGTGAAGCAAATCGGGATACGCAAAGGGGAGAACACCACAGCTCCAGAGACAGGCTCTCAAATAAGCATCAGGCGAGCCTCACCATCAAGGAACAAAGTGAAGAAGCCCCCTAGGATAACTCCTAGGCATACCATTTCTATTTGGGTTCCTAAGCGGTCAATGAAGGCCATCCCTAATGCTAGACAGATATGGTTGCCCAAGGCCTGCTTACAAGCCCAAATTACTTCACCTTCAGGCACTAGGATGAAGCAACTTTCACAAGCACTCGTGGCCAACAACTCAAAAAAGATACCTACACCTCTCACTGTCTCCACTCCAATCAACCCTAGGAATGTCTGGAAATGGGTACCCAAAAGGTCCCAAGTACATCACACTCTCATCCAGAAATCTTCACCTGTCTTTAGTTCTAAGAGCTACGAATCCTCTATCAAAGTTTGGAGAATTAAACCGTGTATCAAACCCCCTGACCCAATTTTGTAAATCCGTCCACTCTAACACTGGAGCATTCTGAGCCCTTTGCATAACCAAAGTATGCATCTAAGATGACACTGACCTCTAATCACCACTCACACCTATCACAAACACTTCACCACTAACCACTGACCTCCGGGATTGTCATGTTAGTATTGTGAAGGGAACATCATTACATCTTGTTTCCTATGCAACACTAATGTGCCTTTCTTCTTCCAGCAGATAAGCAACCTACGCTCATGGCAGCAGCAGCAGGCACAAGCTCTCAGGCAGGCTCTAGTGCTCAAATCAATTGGGATGCCATGCCGATGGAGGCCCCACCAACAGCTCGGCCTGAAGAGTTCGTGAACGTGCGGAGAATTCCTATTCCAGATCCACCAAATGGCCTAACCGAAAGAGTAAAAGGGCACTCTCATTGGTTCAATGAGATGCCAGGAGACTTGGGAGATGCAGAGCATATATGGGAGTCCAAGATGGAGTGTGGAGGAGTGTGGTGGACCTTCCAGTTCTTTTCAAGAGAATTCGAAACCTTACAGAATGCAGCTCCACTTCAAGATATCTGGCAAAAAGCAGGATTACAAACTTATTTTAGTGCAGCTCTGCCTAAACCCGATTTCCTCAGGTGCTACTACCTGATTGCCACACTGAAGCCGACAGGTGATAAAGATCACTCAGGCACATTCTGGGTGCCCTCCTTATCAAACCAGGAAGAAATGAGGAAGTTTGAATTGAATATTACCTTAATCAGGGAAGCCCTTCAAATGTATGGCACTCACGTACCGTCGGATCGCGATCCCTTGATACCAGACTCAATGAAGAGCAACAGAATCAAAAAGTTAAAGGAAATGTGTGCCCTCACCCCTAACATCGCCATACCTCTGCAAATGTGCCTACAACACTTCGCATTTCCAGCTCAAGACCGCTTCACCCAACCACACAAGAAAATATGGTATGGGTTATATCTAGCAGAGACTGGAAGCTTGCCCATTAAGATGCCTGTATGGATCTTGGACCAAGTGTATGAAGCAGGCAAGCGGGGTGTGAGGAAGCCTACTTTACACGGCTGCTGTGCACTTACAAGGATTATCTATCGATGTCTTGCATATGACGTGTCGGTTGCCAGAGCCCTAAAATATTCACAGCTGGAGTTTTTCAAAGGGCGGAAGTCAGGGAGCCAACCTACGAAACGAATGCGTGGATCTCTCTCCCAGGTAATGATCCCTCACGAGGCCACGACCGAAGCTTCCCCCAGAGAAGAAGCCCAGGTCGCACCGGTCACGATCCATCTTCAAGGAGTTCAAGCAGGGGATGTGGTACAACCCACTCCATCCGCCCCTCCACTACCTACCGATGTAGAGTTTGCATCTATGGCCAACTTCACAGAAGATCCAAACTTTGATTTTGAAAGATTCCTGCAGACGGCCCACTTGTTGGACAGTGAAGGTTTCCCTGACAATGACGATCCAGGAGCATCATTCCAAAGAGAACTGCCACAGGGCGAAACAAGCAGAGTACATGGAGAAGATGAGGCACAACACCCTCATGGCCCAAGCACACAAGTTCAGGAAGAAGTACAAAGAAATGAGCCAGAAGAGAGTGAAGAGGAAGCCCCTGCCTACACGGCACAACTCAAGCGGCTATACAAGACAATCAAGCAGGTACAGAGAAGACATAAGATGACAGAAGAGGCGAATCGAGCTCTAGTGAACCAAATGCTTCAAGCCGAGAATGTAGATTCCCATTTTGTTGAATCATTGAATCTATTGGCGGACACATGTGGGATTGGGAGCATTGAGGACTATGGTCTATCGGGAGAACCCTACCTATGATCAACGAAGGATTGATACACGGCCACGGCGGGGAAAAATGATTCAAATGGAAGTGTCTACTGCCTTGCCTACCACAATTTCAGAGGATGTTCACATGACTAGCCCAAATCCCACTGACGAACAAGATGTAAATACACAGGTACAATCTCCACCGTCACCTCCCATTCAACCCTCAGAACCCTTCTCCAATAGTCTTTCTGAACAACCGATATCCACCCAACATGAACCCATTGTACACACCTCCGTTTTTACATCCTTCCCTTTACCCACATCCATCACTTTCGCCCAAATTTTTGAACCTCACACCGGTCATCCTGCCACCGATCAAACCATAATAGGTCACCCCTCCTATCTCCCCGTCCTTGGACAACCACTTGCCACTAGCCAGATCTTATCCCATCCTTTTCCATTCACCCACACATTTCCCCTCTCCCAAACCCTATCCACCACTTCCCTTGTAACTGCCTCAGGCTCAACCCAAGTCACACAACCGTCATTCTGGACAAACCTTGTAAATATACTCCAACAGGTTGAGAACTATAATAAAAAGTCCCTTTCCCAACCCCACTCCCCCACATTCACTGCCACCACTAACACACCACCTACCGTTCCCGTATTCACAATTCACACTTCACACACTATCACATCCGATCCCATGTATATTTCACCATCCACAGGAGCACCCACCGCCACGTCTGTTCCACCATCATCACATCTCACTTCACTCATAGGCACATCATCCACTTTTCCCTTCCCCATTTCCCGACACTTTGCATGTTCCACCTCTACCCATGCATCCACATCATTTAGTAGTGCACTAGACACCATGGTTGAAGCGGCCACTCAGCTTAAGCAAGAGTATAAGCTATTAGAAGAAAATAACACAGAGCTGTGCAATCTCTCGGCTCAACTCCAGGCACGAGTCGATGCCTTGGAACTAGGTAATACAACACTACAACACCAGGTGACTGACCTCCAACAATCGAAGACAGAACTCGAAGCTAAGTATGCAGAGACAGGCAAAGCTATGGAGGAACAACTCAGAGAACAAATGGGCCGCAATGCGAGACTTCAACGCAACATGGCTCTACTACGTCGCCATCTAGCAGCGGCTCAAGAAGAGAACAGAAGGCTACAACAACAAAACCAGGAGAACCTAGAAGCGGCCATGGAAAACACCCCGGGAGCACCTATAGACCCTGCAAAATTCCAGGCTGTCCCCTCAGAGCATATTCAACAGGTTTTAGAAGGTTATGCGACCCTCTTGGAGGCCCATGATCAGTTGGCAGACCAGATAAAGGAACTACAAGGATCCAAAGTACCGACAACACACCCACCCACACCTAAAGAGACGGTCGAGGCCGCTACTTCGCCAGAACCTGAACCTTCAACCAACAGTGAGGTACTTGAGCTACGACAACAGGTTGCAGAACTAAAAATCAAGTTGTTACAGTATGAACGACCTCCCTCTCCACCTGATCAAACCATAGAAGAAGAAACAGTAGTCATTCCAGTGGAGGAGACATTTGAAGACAATTATGAGCCTCAACCCCTTCCAGGAGGCAGAATTACGGAGGAAGGCCAAGACACATATGAGGAGCCCCCATCGGCATGGATGAAGCAGGTAGAGGAGATGGGCCCCACTCACGAAGAGCGCGTAGCAACTCAGATGCTGGCCATGAAAACCATTGAGGAGTCTATACTCAAGTCTGAATATTTCTCGCA
The DNA here is from genome assembly GCA_020310875.1 of Ceratopteris richardii. Lineage (NCBI taxonomy): Eukaryota > Viridiplantae > Streptophyta > Polypodiopsida > Polypodiales > Pteridaceae > Ceratopteris > Ceratopteris richardii. The sequence goes on along the minus strand of CM035427.1, from coordinate 65,848,959 downwards.
CTTGGCTCCTAGGCGGTTGATCACCAGTTCAGAGTTACAATATAAGCCCTATTTTGTACTGCTGGCTGACTATAATGCTGAGATCAAACGCATAACCAACCAGTACCCTAAGTTCGCAACACAGTTCGAACCCGAGGACATTCCAGAGGCAGCCAGAAAGGGGGCCATATTCCAACCCATATGGAGGCAAAAGTTACTAGAGACCTATCCGGAGATGTTACGAACATGGGATCACGCTCCCATGCATTTGAAGTATAACCCTTGCTTTGGTCCAGTACAAAGAAGAAGATCATGGAAAGCATTCGCCATCAAGGTTCAGAACAACGCAAATTGTAAAGAATGGCTCAATTACCCCGCAATCGCACCCCCAACCGGCACACCTACAGTATCATACATGATAGCCACCATCAGACATTGGATGCCACGCCTCCACCCCATGCCGGATGTCGCCGCTCAAATGATGCTCAAAATTTTGGACATGATGCAAGTGGTCCTAAAGACCTTTCGAAATGTACGTAACATCCAGCCTTCAATTCCGGGCTTCATCAATGGTAATTATGATTTGCTGTATGACATGAGCATGACCCCGAGCATTCGAGTAGCTTACGCATGGCATGCACGAATAAGATATCTCCCTGCCTGCTACAAGCAAACCTTTGATGATATGTTCACCACGGGGTTTTGGGAGTCACACTCAGAAGTGTTCGCACCACGCCCAACCCACCTGCTACATCTATTCGCGTGTGAACAAACCATGCACTCAGAGCTCTACACCACACCACACCCTGATATGCCGGGAGCAGTCAATTGGGATGCCCTCCAGAGAGACTTGGTCCGGGGACTATGCATCAAGGAACAAGAAGTGGCAACCGACCTCCTGCAGAAGTACATTGATCAAACAGTGGAGCAGAGGTCTGTCAGAGGCGACAGACGCTAGGGGGGGGACAGTGTTGGCGATATACGAGAAGAAGCAAGTACGGGCATACATGCAGATCTAGCACTAAGGCAACTCTCTATTTTTTTTCAAAACCCTTACACCATTTAAACAACACTAAAAACCCCTGTAAATACCATTTTCACCTTTTTGTAGCTCCATTTTGTACAAGCCGAGGAGTCCTCGAGCTTGAGGAGCCTTAGAAGTAGTTGCCTACCAATTTTCATATTTTTTAGATCTCGTTTGAGCCCTCAAATAAGCCATGGAACCTAATTTTTAACTAGGCCGGACACTAGGTCTGGACAAGGCCAAAGCTAGTCAAAAACTATAAATAGAGCTAGAGAGCTCATTTTTGGGGGAGCGCTTCTTGTAGTTTTGAGCTTGTATGAGAACTTTGTTGCAATAGAAGTGATTCCATTGTCTTACTCTCTTTGTTCTTGCCGTGTGTGCGCGTGTGTGTGTATGTGTGTGCATGTTAGTGTGCTTCTCACTCACACATTTGTGCCTTCACTTGCTCGAGGTCTTCATACCATCCTCATGTCTTCCCGGATTGACATTAAAGGAGGTGCTACTCATCACTGAGCTACATGCTCCTCCTTGAACACCACATCATGACTCACCATGATCTTCTTAGCCTCAGGTTCATGAGCCTTCTTATCTTCGATGTACCCTAGGAAGATACATTTGATGCTTTTTGGTTGAAGCTTGTTTCTCTCCCTATCCAGAAAATGTACATAACATTCACTTCCAAATACTTTGAAATGGGAAACAGAAGGCTTTTTACCAGTGTAGGCTTCTTGTGAAGTCTTTCCATCAAGTGCCTTGGTGTAGCTTTGATTCAAGATGTAGATAGCAGTGTTGACAGCCTCTGCCCAAAATTAATTAAGCAAACCCTTTCCTTTCAACATGCACCTTGCCATCTCCATGATGGTTCGATTCCAACGTTCTGCAACACCGTTCTGCTGAGGACTATGTGCCACTGTGAGTTGATTCTTGATTCCCTTACTCTTGCAGAAATCTTCAAACTCTATTGATGTGAACTCACCACCACTGTCTGTCCTGAATTTCTTCATCTTCTTCCCTGTTTCAATTTCAACAAGCTGAAGCCATTCTTTAAACTTACCAAAAGCTTGAGCCTTATCATGAAGGAAGTACACCCACATCTTCCTACTAAAGTCATCGACAAGTAACATGAAGTAGGAAGATCCGCCCAAGGCCTGTGTAGGCATTTTTCCACTTAAGTCAGCATGCACCAACTCTAGAGGAAGCCCATCATGCAAGCTTCACATGGTTCCTTCATTTCTACAATCGATGGTAGGTGTGCAACCATTCCTCTGTGATGCATCTCCTTTGGTACAGAGTAGACAATATGGCTGAATCTCTCATGCCATAGCTTACTTGTGCCCACATTTGTAGTGGTTGTAAGAGCACACAACTTATACAGGTTGTTCCTCCTTATGCCAATCCCAACAATGTTGTTCTTACCGTCCATAATCTTAGCTCTTGTCTTACTGAAAGATACTTGATGACCTTGATCAGTTATAGAAGCTACTGAAAGTAGATTTCGTTTTATTTGTGGAACATACAGCACATTTGAAAGCTTTCTGATATCACCATTAGAGTTAATGAAAGAAACCATACCTTCGCCCTTTGCAAGACATCTTGCATTGCTCCCTACCTTTACTGTGATGAGTTCCTTTAGAGGGTGTAAGGAACTGTAAAGGTCTTTTTTACTCGTCATGTGACGAGATGCACCACTTTCCAACACGCATGAGTCATCTATTCCTGAATCTTCAGCCGAGGAGCACACCTCCTCTATCGTAACAAATAACTCAAGCTCTATTTCTGCTATGTTGGTAGACTCCTTGCCCTTGCCACCTTTTGAAGAGCCACTCTTCTCTTCTGCCTTCTTGATGTGACAGTCTTGGATTTTGTATCCTTTCTTCTTGCAGTGGAAACACTCTCCCTTGAACTTCTTTTTGTCGTTCTTCTTTTTGTCTCCATCTTTTGAAGAGTCTGTTTTGCCTCCTTTGGCATTTGCTGTGAATGCAACATCTCCTTTGCTACCACCACTCCTTGCAATGAGCCGCAACTCCTCCTCCATGAGTAAGGCAGTAAATTCTTCAAAAGTTAGTGGTTGAGGTCTGATTTGAGTGTTAAGAGCAATTACCAAACCATCAAACTTAGGTGGATAGATTTGAAGACAACGAAGAGCTAGCTCCTCACTTGACTTTTGAACACTTGCTCTTGCCATTTGATCTCGTAGATTCATTATGCGAGTGATAAACATCTATGCAGTCTCCCCATCAGCAAACCATTCTGCTACAAGCTAATTCTCCAAGTTCTGAATCCGTGTCTGATTATGAGCCAACATCATTGCTTCTCCTGCTTGTGTGCCACCTACTCCTGTTGATGAACCACCTTGACTCCCGGTCTTAGATGATGACGTGCCACTTAACATCTTCTCTCTTTTGTTGTTCAGATCTCTACAATCTCTCTGTTTCTGCATCTGCACCACTCAGAGCCTCCTGAGCTCTGATACCATGTAAGAAAATAACAACATAGCCGAATAGACTTGTAGACAGAGTTGAGAGAAAAACGCAGACAAAGATAGATGTAGACTGAGAGATAGAGAATTATGGGGAAACTGCACGACACCACATGGCCTTTATTTTCACCTTAAATGGCAACCCAATGGCCTGGAAGTTTATGCCCTACCTAACCTAACGTCTAGGCTCACAAAGATCATCTACAACCATCAACAGTCACACATAGACCTCATCTAACTTGGAAGTTAGGATTCCACAAATGTCCGGGCTCTCATATTGGCTTCTCCTCATAATGGGGGCGTTACAGCTTAGAGCACCATGGAAAATTTGTGTTCACATGAGGCTGGAGTATTGAGTATATCTAACACGTTCATCCAAGTAACATACCAACTAGAACTTCCAATGGAGACACACATTCATAATTATTTTCATGTAAGTCTATTAAAACACATCTACATTGATAACCGATTTGGGTGAAAGTTTATTCTACCATATGAACCACAAGATCAACAACAACCCAAACTCATTTTGAAGGACAAAAGCAGCTACCCTTGTCAACTAGTTTCTCGGCAAGTGGCATGACGGACTACTCAACAAAGCCTTATGGATAAGTGAAAACAACATTCCACTGACATCCCATTCCATCATAGACGGCTTTCTCATAGCTCAACCATCCACATCTCGACCACCGTAGCTTCACAAGGACATCAAGCTCTTCTAAGTGGGGGAGAATATGTAACACCTGTTGGGAACTCCCCCTCCCCCCCGGTATTTCTATTGAGAGATTTTGGTGCTTGGGATTTCTATCCAGGAAGCTTGGTGCTTGGGTGGTTTTTCGTGAGGTTTAATTGCGTGAAACTATGAGAGGGAGCTCGTTAATCATTTGATGACCAACTCTACAATCTTGCATTCAATGTACTCTTGCCCCCTTTCTAATCACTCAAGCATTTCCCTTCTTGGAAGTGCACTTCATGCCATCGGGAAGTCTCGCATTCATCATTTGCCCCTGCATTTGTCTGCGACCCTTAATGCAGGCCAGCTACCTTCAACGTTTGCCCGTAATGTTTTATGTGGGCTAGCTTGGGCTATTGTGATCACTTTCTGGATGTTTCGAATGTAGTCACCTTCAGGCCGTTTTCTTGAATATAATCAACTTTTGTGCAAGCTTGCATTTTGGGGAAATCTTACCTTCTAAACGTGACTCCTCAAGTTATCCCCTGACATGCTAGCATGATGCACTGAGTTGAGCCCAAGGTAGCTTGTTGGTTTGTCATAGATGCCATAAGGAAAAAATTAGAGATAGACTAAGCTTTGCAAACCTCTCGAGAAGAGATAGATCAAGATTGGAGATAAAAAGAATAGATCAAGAGAGGAATAAAGGTCCAAGACATCAAAGAGGTGTGGAAAAGTTCCCCTTGCCAATGCCTAGAGAGCACCATAGGATACTGAGACCTATGCAATTGGTGAAGTCCATGAAGAACTACTTTAATGGCATTGGAGACCCATACGATCATGTAGTAGAGTTTAGATAAGTATTAAGAACTGAAGAAGTTGATGACTTGTTCACTCAATACAATGCTTTTGGTCTTACTCTCAAGAATATAGCCGTGGTGTGGTTTCAACCATTGCATCAAGCCCAAATTAGGAACATTGACCAATTGCTAGAAGCATTTATCACTGAATTCTCCAAAAGTTGCATCAGGCACAATACCTCATCCTTGATACATAGCTTCAGACAAACACCTCAAGTAAAAATTTGACTACCTTGAAGAAGATTTAGACAATACTTGGAAAGATGCCCTATACTAGAATTGTGGCATTATTTTTGGACGGCTTCATAAGTGCTAAATTATGTTCATATGTGTATTTGAAGGAATCTAGGAGCATAGAGCAATGTGTGCGAATGTGCATAGACATAGAAGATAACTTGGGTGATGAGCTAGAGCTTTTTAAGATCTATAAAGACTCTGATAGTGCTACTAGTTTCACTTCTAAACCACTGAATTCAATCGATGAGTTGGAAAAAAAAGTAGCTCAGAAGTTGGAAGTTTCAAGCAAACACACCCCTAGAATGGTCTCAGTGAAATGATGTTACAATTGTGGAGGAGAACACATGGAAAATGTTTGCCCAATCATGAGTCAACCTAAAGGAAACCATAATAGCCACTATTAGACAATTGAGAAAAGATATACCAACCATATTGTACAAGATTTCCCTTACAATAAACAAGTGGTTAGACAGAATTACCAACATCCATATCAACAACCAAGGTGGCTCTAGAATCCTTATGAACAACCACCTTACTTTAGGCTCCAACAACCTTATCAATCTCCATACCAAGCTCAACAAAGTCCTCAACTAGTGCTAGGTCAACAGACATCACTCCCTGCTTATGTTATCCCAGTACAATATACCTAAAGAGAGAATAACTTGAGTAGAGCTCTAGTGCCAGCACCCCCATTAATTTTTGAAAATGATCCTAATGCCCACATTTTTTACTCAACAGAGGTAGATACCCCACCAGCTTACTACATGGAGTCACCAGAGCATAATGAGATCTATCCTTATGAAACCCCTAGTGAACTTAGTTGGGTGATAGAGTATTCAAACATAATGTACACAAACTCTAACCCTAGGCCCCAATCAAGAAAAATGGTTTTAGAGCTCATTTGAGCCTCCAAATTAGCTTAGGAACCTAATTTTTTTTACTAGGCCAGACACTAGTTGTGAATCCAAACTAGTCAAAAGCTATAAAGGGAGCTAGAGATCTCATTTTTGAGGTGGGTTTTTTAGGAATTGAAGTAACAAAGAGCATTGTAAATTCATATCTTGATTAATTGAAGACTCCATTGTTCTATCATTTTGTCTTACTATGTATGCGTGTGGGTGTATGTGTGTGCATGTTAGTGTGCTTCTCACTCATGCACTTGTGTATTCATTTTCTCATGGTTGTCATACCTCCCTCATGTCTCCTTGGATTGACAATTATGAGGTGGATCTCCTCATGTTGATACTTATCATTGTGCTAGAGTGACAACATGAGAGAGAAGATCATATGGGATTTGCGTTTTAGTTATCGATGATAACAATTGATGGTATATATTTCTTGTTTTTGTCTAATATATTTTTTTATGTACATAAGAGTTCACTCACAATAATTTTATTTTCTATTGCATGATGCCCTCTCACATTTCCACCATTATGAGCCTCATTATGAGCCTCACTACAAACATACCTCATTCTCTTTCATTTGCATCATTTTCTGCCTAGCAACATACATATTACTTCTGTCTAATTTGCATCATTCTCTCACATTTGTACCACTTACTTTTTTATGTATGCGATCTTTATATATTGAGAGACATATATTTTTGCTGGCATCATATGGATGCAATGTATTTATATTCATCATTTTATATATGAGGTTTTATATTTTGCTGGCATCATATGGATGCAATGTATTTATATTCATCATTTTATATATGAGGTTTTATCTTGCACGTCTATTATTCTCAAGTTCAACTAAAATTATGATTACTTTTGTTCGGTTGAGTTTTACGATTATGATGTTTATGTAAAAGAAAGGCTAATATTATGATGTTTGGGTAAGACTTATGATTATGATTTTTATGTATAGGTGAATGATGTTTATGTGTAGTTCGATGATCTCTATATATAGGTTTAGGATTACGGTGTTTATGGCTATAATATTAACTTGATTAAGGTTTATAATTATGATGTTTATGTACAAAATCATGCACATATTTATGATTAGGATGTGTAGTTAAAATTTATGATTATGATGTTTATGTACAAATTTATGATTATGATGTTTATGCATAAGGTTATTATTATGTAAAAGTTTATGACTATCATGTTTCTGTATAGGTTTGTGCAGGTTCATATTGTACAGGCTTGTGTAAACACAAGCCTTTCAAGTGGTATGATCACAGGTATAGCAATGCATATATCAATGATTTTTTTTTAATTAAAAAATATTCATTGTTTAATATGTGGCTTTCTGACCAACATATGGACTAGTATGTCGACTAGCATACTGATATATTTTAAATCACCATAATGACTAATATATGGATGGCAATGCCCGTAAATATTTCATGATGGAGAAACCTAATTGATAAAATTGTTATGCTTTCAAGTACAAAGGTCCAAGGGTTCAAGATTTGTGGTGTAATGGTAAATACGTTTCTCAATGCATTGTGATATATAACCTTTGGAAAGTGGAGGACAAGGGGAATCCCAAAGGTGCATATGAATAGAAGAGTAGGTGGATGATTGAACTTCCAAAAGAAAAAGAAGATGGAAAAGTTGAAAACTCATTAATTGTGTGAACATGAATCATTGAATGTGAAAAATAAAAGGAATCCTTGGGGTCAGCGCGTTTGGACATCCCTCACCTTGTGTGGTGAGGACTTTAATCTGACCCCTTTGCGGGATCATTGGGTCTTCGAGCATCTGAGTTCAAATCGAACCTTTGGGCTACCAAGTTCAAATTAGTTCTCTCATCTAACCTTAAGATCGCCCTTCCCAATTTCCACGTGAGTGGACCTTTAGGCTCTCTATCTTAGGCATTCAACCTCTTCTTTAAGAGATTCTAAAGATCATATGTTGCTATGTCTATTTTTCATTGTACTTTCAAATTAATTCAAGCTATGAAAAAGACTAGATCTCAAAGAGAGCGAACTTCCTTAAAAAAATCTTCAAAAAAAAAAATCGTATCAAGATGCCAACAAACTTCAATAAAAGAAGAGTACTTAAATGCTAAAAAACTATTCAGTGCATCATTTATTTATTTATTTTTTTGAGAGTACAATGAATTGGAAAGACGCACACACCCGACCTCGTAAGGTAGAGGCACCCATCTTGGGGAACTTCATGGACACTCATCTATGGGAACTCATGGACATGTCCAACCGGAAATTGAACTCAGGACTTCCTCCATGAAATTCAAAGCATGAACCACTAGGCTATGCGAGCTTGGACATTATTTATTTTTTGTGTAAGCCACATGCCACATATGTTCTTCATCTAGCTCAATAGATTCATATGATTGGTGGTATCTACCACCCGTGTGCTGCTTGTGTAATTGCACGTGGTCATCCGTACACGTACTTTTTTACATGAAGCTTACCATTCTGCGCATATCGCAAACCTGCTAGCTATGTTCATTTCTGTGTGTGGACTCTACATCAATCTCAAACCTGCTAGGTACGCTCATTTCTGTGTGTGGACTCTTCTACATCAAGCTTACTATTCCATGCATAGCTCAGACACATACATGCATCCTACAGACCCAACATGCAAGTAATTCCATTGCCGCGTGCGAATGGTCGAGGCCCTGGTCCGGCCATGGAATAGACAAATTACGAGTACGAGTCGCGACCCATACGTCCATGGAGTGTACAAAGGCCTTCCCAAGTTCCGTTTTCTGTTCAGGCATGTGCATAAATAACATGTGAGCCGGTTCAGTAGGATGAGGAAGAGCGGTGCATCGAGGCACGAAGTTGACTGCTTCACCTGCCCGTCATCACCATTCAATGCGCGCCTCCATCTCCAGTTAAGCTTTATATGCCTCACCGGTCCACTTTTCAAACTCAATGCTCGCCCGGGTCGCCCCTTCGGCCTGTTTAACTTCTTTATAACCTTGTAGTGCTATATCTGTTGTAGGCTTCGTAGCGTGCGTCAAATATTATTGGTGTTCGTCGAACAGTCTACACAGTGTGCTGAAAATCGAGTAGCCTCTCTGCCTTCAATCTGCAGGTAAATTCTGTACCTCCGTTACTACTTATTCTACCCTTCGGCTGCTGTGTGAAGTGGTTTGCTGTTTGGCCGAGCCAGCTGACGAAGGTTCTCATCTTTAGGAGCCTTTGAGATCTTTGTGGATAGCATTTTGAAATCAAAGGTATTAAGTTCCCTAGCGACGAGTGGAATGACATCGCCAGGATCGGCCTTCTTTGCAAGTTTGGGCTTGTTCTTGCGCGAGCAGTAACTACGATGCATCTTTCAAGCTCAATGTCAAACCTCTCGCCGTGAATCTCTCATACAAGGAGGAAGATATTATCCACTTTACTTTCATCATTTTCCCGTATGCTTTAGAACAATGATTGCATCCACTCTTCCGCATACAGACATCATACTTCGTTTCCAGAAGGTAGAAGAAAGTGTTGGGGGCTTCTTATATTCGAACAAACATAAAGCTCGCTTGTCTGTATCTGAGAGTGATGCTTCTGGCTGGTCATATGAGTGATCCGGCTGTATCTCTGCATTTAGCTCTTAGGATATGGTTATTATATGTAAAGTTTGGTTTAATTTTCACTATGGTAAGCCAAGAAAGATCTAATATAGAATGACCGTGTGATAACTTCTGCATCCCTCCCGATCACGAAGCTAGAATATCGATAGCGTTCATGAAGCTTGAAGGAGCTTCAATGTTTCTCATGCTCTGCTGATTGTGAAGTCCGGCTTTCTCTGGCACTTCCGACGATAAAGAGTCTTTCTGTTTGCCATGCGTTGGTTATTTAGGAGACATTTGGAGTACTGCTGATGGAAACTTAACATGAATGGGTGAGGCCAGGTTCTCGCTCATGCGACCTTATTTCTTATGGACCGTTGTTTCTCAGTTACAGTTGTTGCGCTTGTCTTGCGCTTACCAGAAGCTAGCGTGCTATCCAATCGGTGCTGATTTTGTGCGTTTGTTTACCATCATATCGTGGCTTATCCTATGATTTTGGTCGTGTGCATTTCGAGTAATTGTCTGTTGAAATCAGAAAAAGATAGACTTAACATCTTTGGCTTATCTGTTTGAATTACCAGAATCCAGTCTTTGTAACATGCTTAGCCTTCTCTGCAGATATGGCAGCTGATCTGTCCGTCTTCTCCCGGCCTCTTGGTGGAACTGAAGAGAACTGGATGAGATCCACTGCTGGTGGTACTGGGATAGTTGTTTTTGGTGCCATATTCAGTAGATTGATCGGGACGGAATGTGTCACTGAAGCTGTGCAAGAACTTCTGGATTGCCATCCAGTCCTGCGTGCACAAATCGTTGAGAATCCAAAGGGCAAGCCATGCTACCAAGTACCTGAAACGTGCTTGGCAGCTGGATACATTCATGAGAAACCATGGCCCTCGGTTGAAGGAGTGGATCTCTCTGGTATCATAATGTTCTCAAAAGATCACCATGTTGACAAGCATGGGAGTGTATCTTTGCACAAGCTTGTGACAGAGGAGATCAGCATTACCTTCACAAACCCGGAAGGCAAGTCATCTCCACCGTTGCCATTATTTCAAGTGTTGATCTACCATAATCGGAGTGAACATCATACCATAATACTACTCAAGCTGCATGGTGCAGCCCTAGACCGAACGTCGGCTCGAAATGTCTGTCAAGTGTTCTTGGACAAGCTTAATTTGGCTGTTGAAGGTAGATTGCATCAGTCAAAAAGTGTGAAGGGTGAAAATGCGCTGCCTGCTCCCTTAGAGGACTTCATTCCAAAGGGAAAGGCATCAAAAGGGTTCTTTCAGAAAGGATTTGATGTTGTTGGATATGCAACAAACTCATCAAAGCAATCACTTCTACCATTTAGCCCTGAATTTAGTGGGGCTACTAAAGCTCGTTTTGAATCCAACATTGTTGGCATCAGCCTTGGGAGAGAAGGTAAGCTTTCTTCATTAGAGCTCTTCTGGAATTGCAATGTACAAACTACATAGGCTTTCTCGCTGATGGTATATCTGTCAAGTTGTCAGGAGCTGCATTTTGGCTGACTCTATTTGTCATGTTGGCAGGAACTGAAACTTTTTTCGATTCTTGCAAGCGAGAGAATGTGACTTGGACAGCTGCCTTGTCAGCAGCCTTCCTGAAGACAACAGCTGAATTAAAGGAGCTTAAGGAGAAAAAGCAAGACGAATTTGGCATTACATTGTATGCACTTCATCACTGGGATTTCCTTTTGACATTGGCAAGCTCTCACAGTTTTAAAGTGAAACAGCAATAACTGACCTCTTTTTTTTTGCGTCTATAGTGTGCTTGATTGCAGAGCGTATTTGGAGCCCACACTTCCTGAGACTGCTCTTGGGAATTACACCTTGGGTATTCCTCGTGGAGAGAAAGTTAAAGAAGGCATTGAATTTTGGGATCTGGCTAGGCAGGTCCATGCCTCTATAGAGAAGGATATAAGCAAATCAAAACACTTTTCAGAAATGTCTGTCCTCGGTTTGCTCTTCTCCCAGGTAGCCCCAGTGTCAGATGATGCACACTCCATATGTCATACATCCGAGCAAAAGTACTGAACTACTTGCTCAATTTTCTGTGCAGGTTATGAAGCATCCAAATGTCACCCCAAAGTCATCCCTTAGAACAGCATTATTGAATATATTTGCGGAGCCTCCATTGGATACACACTGGAAGGGAGTAGATGAACTCAATCTTGTGGGAACACTTGGACCCTTCTCCTCCATGCACTTTGCAGGGCCATGTTTCTGTGTAGCCGAGTCCCTTTCAGAGGGCCCAGAACTTACAATATCATTGGTATACCCTACCCCTGTTCATTCCCGACCTCAAATGCTCGAAATGTTGCAGTCTTCTGTGAACCTCTTGCTCAAATCATGTGCGAATTCCTGAGAGAGCATTGATGAATTAGTCATCTCTTAGAAGACACCGATCTGCAATCCTGTGATTTTGATTTTTCGTTCTTATTATGTATGTCTGCATCTGACAAGAGTAATACATTGCAAATGGTGTGCAGTCATTCTACAAATCTAAATGACTGATGGTGCGAAGGCTGGATTGCATTGTAGCGCAAGATTTTATGCCATCAATTATGGTAATCAAATCCCTGTTAGACAGGATACCAGTTGGATATTCCATTCAAGTTCGGCTGCAATCAAACGATTATAATTATGTCTCTCTCCACCTCGTGTCTTGCTGGGAACTCAATTGTCTTTTCTCTGCCATTGTTTTCTCATACATGAGTTATACTTCAAACTCGATCTTGAAAGCAGGAAAGGGTATGACTAAAAGCTTTGGAATTTAAGACATGTTATGTGAATGATACCTAAAATATAGAATATAGTCCTAGGCCACTTGTTTGGGTGGTTGGGCCTCTCCCCTCTTGAGGGGGGGGGGGGGAGGGTTCAACCCCCACCGGCATCGTGTAAGGGACATGCTTAACATGTAAAGTTGTATCTTGTGGTTGATGTGCCATTGTTTGTCCTGCCCGGCAATAGTTGTGATCGTAGTTTAACCCAGCTATGTAAACCCTTATTCTTGTGGGATAAGGGGGCTTCCATGGGTACTATGCCTTTCCTTGTATAGTTGCAATTTCAAAGTTAAAGCTTAGAGGAGTAGGCCTCGGCCAAACCTCCACTTTATAAAAATATAGAATATACATAAGATATTTTGATTTTACATCACTCCAGAGGTATGTTGGAGTGATGACTACATGTACGAAGGCAGTGTATCGAGAAGATAGATGCGGGAAGGGAAGTCAAATCTTGAGAAGAATATAGCCAAAAATGACCACAAGTACATATTTGAATTTTTTAGAAACGTTTAGGAAAAAATTTTCGTATCAATCCCTATCGATTACGAAAGGGGAAAGAACGACGATTTTATTTGTATTGTTTATCCTGATATCAAAAGTATAACATGCTCTCTTTTCTTTTGCAATCAAAAAACATATGTAATGAGAGGATAGTATATGATGTGAGGCGTACATATCTTCTTGACTCAAGGATAATTTGGAGTAGCATAGGAGGATAATGAACTTAATTAGGAGGTGACACTCTTTATGGCATGCTTCTCTTAACTAATGTTCATGAAGAACTTTTATATGTAGGCTTTTGATGACATTCTTTCAACAAGGTTTTTGGAAAGGTCAGTAGAGATCTTGTAAAGGATCTGGACAAGAGCTGAATCATAATCTACAACCAATGAAGCTATGTACATGAAATATCAATGTACAAATATCAGAGAAAGATAGGCGAAGATTTCAACTAGAATAATTATATGTTCAAACTTGTAAATGATATGAATTTGACCGATATACTAAGTACCCAAGTGGAGAATAGAAGGTTGAAGAAGTAAAAGTAAGGACAAATTTGTCTAGGAGGACAGGCTTAGGAGGATAAACTTGAAGTATCAATGTAGAAATGCTAGAAGATTTCAACTAGAATAAGGCTACGTTTAGACTTGTGAATTATATCAATTCGGCCGATGCACAAACTACCCAAGTGGAGAATAGAAGGTCAAAGAAGTAAAATAAGGGCAAAATATTGGATGTTGAAGATGAAGCAAATGAAGTATGTATTGACCGTTGAAGATCTCTTAGAGCAAAATATATAATTTATGCCTTGAAGATTTGAAAGCTTGGAAAATAATATAGTTCTTCTTGATTTGGTTATCTTTTGCTCTTGAGGATTGGCATCATCTCATTTCTAGATATATAACCATAGATGTTTCTCCCTTGAAGATAAACCTCCATTTTAAGTGACCAAGCTGACTAGTTACCTCGATCCAGTTTGTCTATGGATGAAGGAAATTCATCTCCTATGTTTTTTTATTGCTTTGATACCATTGTGAGAAGATGGATACGTAGGTTCTAGAGATAAGATAATGTTGTACAAAACTTGCTCTACACTTGCCAAGTTAACTCTAGGGATGCTTAATAGACTCCTTTATCTTCATAAAAATGCATTCGTAACCACTAAGTCCTTTGGAACATCATTCCCAAATGTTTGCATCAAAACAAACAACTTGCATATGCAAAGAATGTGAAGAAACCTTCTATTTTGGGAATAAAAATGCTCAGTATTATACTCAGAGCTCACAACTTGGTATGAATTGACCAATGAGTTTTTGCACACATCTAATTGGAGTGTATAGTTAACTAAAGCAAGTTATTTCATCAATTTAGTTGTATCATACATTGAGAAACGAATCTAACAAGTGAGGGGGGATCATCTCAACTTTTTAGGATCTAGAAGGTATGTAGACACAATCATATTCTATACTTCATATCTTGAGATCTATTGAACCAAACTTGATGAAAATTGATATATAGGTAGTAGACACATTAATCTAACTATCCCAAATTAAAATATAGCAAATGAGTGAGTATACATAGAGAAATCAACTCCACAAGAGCATTGTAATGATGAAGATGCAACAGAGAACAGTAGACGGAGATGTAGTTGAAGAAATATATCACAATGTATATGCTAATGAACATATGATACAAGGGAATTGTAGTGGACTACACATAGGTAGAGTGAGCTCAATGTATACTCATTGAAGTAGCTCAATGCCTCTCAGAATAGCTCATCTCTCTCGTGACTAAAACCATGTCCATTTATACTCATGATTTGAGTTTGTATTTTGAATTTTCCCTCACCTAAAAGTGATTCTATACTTTAGGAATGAGTTCAATGGATTCTTCCTACCACATCAGTTTTGGGTTTAGCACCCTAACTTCAAGAGATTCCTTATTCTCTTGGAGTTTACATTTGTCCAAGATAACTATGCCATAAATGACTAGCATAGGTTCACATGTAGCTCTCTTTTGTGAAGGGAAAAATGGATGTGTACTCCTAAGGCTTTAGCAATGCACTTAGGCTTGCTAGTTGCACCAACACCTCTTTCCTAAGCATAACTTTTTGCAACAAGCCTAGACTTGTACCTATCAACTGTTCCATCATGCGTATGTTTCAGCTTGTATACCCATTTAGTGCCAATGGCCTTTTTGCTTGGAGGCAAAATCACATAAAAGCCAAGTACCATTCTTCAAAATAGCATCATATTCTGATTGCATGGCAACCATCCAATTTTTTGAATTTTGTGCTTCATCAAAAGAAACAGGCTCATTCTCATCACAAATACTAGAGGCATCCATAGCATTGCAATCTAATGCAACATAAGCACTATGAGAGCTTGAACAAGTGCAATATGATAGAGATGCATCTAATTTGCTATCTCGCAAAGTTTGCACAAGCCATTTAGGCATAGTTTTGCCTTGTTTATATTAGTCCTCTCATCAACAAGTGCATCATGTAAATTTGCATCAGAAATGGAATAATGTGCATCATCATGTGAACCTTGTAAAGGTTGAGAAATCGCCTCATTTGGACAAACACTTGACTATCCATTTGTAAAAAATGGAAGAAAAGTTTCATACACATCTTTGGAGCTAACTAATGTCTCCTTAGTACATGAAAGTAATGGCTGAATTGCATCTTCCACAAAAAAAACATCACGACTAACAAGAATGCATTTATTTTGTGGATGATACAAACAGTAGCCTTTGCTTTCAAAACTGTACCCAACAAAAATACATTTTATTGTTTTATCATCCAATTTTTTGCGTTCTTGTTCATGCACTTATGCATATGCCAGACAACCAAAGACACATATATGAGCAAGAGATGGCTTGCAACCATGTCAAGCCTCATATGGAGTGATAGACTGCAATGCTTTGGTGGGATACCTGTTAAGTACATATGTTGCATACATAGTAGCCTCAAGCTAGAAGCTATGTGGTAAAGCTTGACTTTTGACCATACACTTGGCAATCTCCATAAATGACATATTCTTCCTTTCAGCAACTCCATTTTTTTGAGGTGTATATGGCACTGTACACTAATGTTTTATCCCATGTTTAGCCATAATTGCATTAAAATCAAAGGCAGAATCAAGTGAGCTAAAGAAATTGTGCTACAAGTTAATATCCGATTGTATAACACCTGTTCAGTACCAGTTTTTGCTGTCATCTTGCATTTTCTATGTAAAACGGATCAATGATCCAATGTGGTAAGTTTATTGCGAGCCTCGTCCACTTTGTCAAGCATAAATTGAACCATATCTTCTTATGTGGCTAAATGAATTGATCCTTCCCTCAAAAGGTGAAATTTTGCATACACAATCTTAGGGATACTAACAAGTTATGTGTGATAGCAAAGATCTGATTGATCTTCACTATATCCCGTTTCTTTGTCGCATATCGTACCAAGTTCTCTTTGTCTGTCGAGATATGTTTGCCTTATTGGAGTTTGAGGTCCGGAAATCATGCGAAGAACACATGGAAGAAGAAGAATCTTAGAGCACAACACACAGTACTCAATGTATTACCAAGTGAATGTACAAAGATAAGTAACACATTAGGGTTATAAGCATATATACAAGCCGGGGAAAAAACCTCCTCAAGAGGGAAAAAAGTGCACCAATAGTCCTAAGTGGGTTCACACACATCACTACCTAAATATATCAACAAACCCCCCTGGGAGTGTAGTGAACAAGGAGCTAGCACTCATGTATAAGGAAATGCCAAGCTACGTGGAAAAAGATCAATCCACAAAAGGAAGTAAGCCTAAAGCTTTGTGACAAGCTTCAAACTTCTCCCAAGGCAGAGCTTTTGTGAAGAGGTTTGCAATGTTATCGTGTGTGGGCACATATCCCAAACTGATCTCTCCCACATAGAACCCCTCCCTAACATAATGATAATGCACCTCACTGTGCTTTGTGCGAGCATGGAACATACGGTTCCTCACAAATGTCAACACACTATGCCTATTTGTGAAGGGAAAAAGATTGGCAAACACCCAAATCAACCAACAGGTGTATGAGCCGCTATAAAAGCTGCCCTATACTCAGTCTCACAACTAAAGGTGGCCATAATAGGTTGCTTCTTGATCAACCAAGATATGCATGAGCTACCAATCATGAAGAAAAAACTAATAATGGACCCATGAGTGGCATAGCAACTCACCCAATCTAAGTCAAAAAAATCATGTAAATATCATGATAATGATCCCCTCCCCCTTGGAATAAAACAATCCAAGTAGCCAGGTACCACTCAAGTAGTGAAAGATGTGCTTAAACGCATGCCAATGCTTGACACCTAGACAATGCATAAACCTGCTTATTTGAGAGAAATCAAATTGAATATCAGGCCAAGTTATGCATAAGTAAATCAAGCATCCAATAGCCTACTGATAGAGGAAAACATCAAATGCATCTATAGAATAATGAATACTCAACCATAAACATGTTTCCATAGGGGTGGAAATAGGTTTGCAATCTTCAAGGCCAAAACATTGCAATAATGTGTAAATATATTTTGTTTGACACAAAACTATCCCCCCATCGTTTTGAATAAACTTAATGCCCATATAATAATGTAAATGCCCCAAATCTGACATCTCAAAAGAGGCATGCAAATCAACCTTAAATTCAGTAATATGCTTCTCATTAGGACCATTGAGAAGCATGTCATCAACATACACAACAATGATCAAAGGTATATCATTTGCACACTTAACATATAAGGTGCTCAAATTTGGACTGTTCTCAAAACCATGTGCAATCAAGTAGGCATGTATCTTTTGAGACCAAGCATATGGTGCTTGCTTCAATCCATATTATGCCTTTTTCAACCTACACACTTGGTTTTCGTGCCCTTTTTGCACAAAACCACAAGGCTGAAATACATACATTTAATGTAAGTCACCATTCAGAAATGCAGTTCTAATGTCCAACTAATGTACATTCCAACCATGATGAGCTGCAAGTGCACAAATGCTAGAAACAATAGTCATTCGGCATGTGGGTGCAAAGGTCTCATCAAAATCGATGCCTCTCCCTTGAGGATAGCCTTTTGCAACAAGCCTAGCCTTATACATGTCAAATTTTCCATCAGGCTTATGCTTCAGCTTGTATACCCATTTAGTACCAATGGCCTTTTTGCATTGAGGCAAATCACATAAAGACAAGGTACCATTCTTCATAATAGAGTCATATGTTGATTGCATAGTAGCCATTCAACATTTTGAATTTTGTGCTTCATCAAAAGAAACTAGCCTATTCTCATCACAAAGAGTAGAGGCAGCCATTACATAGCAATTGGATGCAAAAGAAGTACTATGAGAGCTTGAATGAGTACGATATGACAGAGGTGCATCTAATTTACTATCTCGCAAAGTTTGCACCATCCATATAGGCATAATTTTTGCCTCCTCTATATCAGCCCTCTCATCAGCAAGTGCATCATGTAAATTTGAATAAAAAATGTGGAACCTATAAAGGCTGAGAAATTGCCTCATTTGGACCAACACTTGACTATCCACCTCTAAAAAGAGGCAAAAAAGCATATAAACATCTCTAGAGCTAATTGAAGTCTCCTTGGTACATGAAAGTAATGGTTGAATTGCATCTTCCACAGAAACATCACGACTAACCAAAATGCATTTAATACGTGGATGATACAAATGATAGCCTTTGCCTTCAAAGTTGTACCCAACAAAAAAACATTTCATTGCTTTATCATCCAATTCTTGCATTGTTGTTTAGGGACTAATGCATATGTCAAACAAACATATGAGAAACAGATTGCTTGCAAACATGCCAAGCCTCATGTGGAGTGATAGGTTGCAATGCTTTAGTGGGACACCTATTAAGTACATATGTTGCACACATAACAACCTCGAGCCATAAGCTATGTGGTAAAGCTTCACTTTTCACCATATGGTGTCACTTTAGCACAATGGTGAGTACCAACGTGAGGAGATCCACCTCATAATTGTCAATCCATGGAGACGTGAGGGTGGTATGAAGACCATCAGCAAGTGGAGTGCACAAGTGAGTGAGTGAGAAGCACACAAGCATGCACACACATACACACACATGCACACACAAGGTAAGACAAAGAGTGGAACAATGGAATACTCTACTAGAAAGCTCCAAGAAAGTATACAATGCTCAATACTATGTCCAGTCTCCAACTAGCTAACCCCAAAAATAAGCTTTCTAGCTCTTTTTATAGTTTTTTACTAGCTTTGGTCCTATCTACACCTAGTATCCATCCTAGTTAAAAATTAGGTTCTATTGCTTATTTAAGGGATCAAATGGAGTCTAAAAATCATGAAAAAAAGTCCTAGCACAACTTCTTTTTGTCCCTCGAGAGTTCACCGCTCAAGATTCCCTTCATTTCATCTTTGTCGGGTCGGAAAAAAAATTCAGCTTCAAAATTTGTCCTTCAAAATTTGTCCCTCAAAATTTGTCCCTCATCCGTCAAAATTTGTCCCTCAAAATGTTTCCTTCAAAATTTGTCCCTCAAAATTTGTCCTTCAAAATTTGTCCCTCAAAATTTGTCCCTCATCCGTCAAAATTTGTCCCTCAAAATTTATCCCTCAAAATTTGTCCTTCAAAATTTGTCCCTCAAAATTTGTCCTTCAAAATTTGTCCCTCAAAATTTGTCCCTCATAATTTGTCCTTCAAAATTTGTCCCTCAAAATTTGTCCTTCAAAATTTGTCCCTCAGAATTTGTCCTTCGAAATTTGTCCCTCAAAATTTGTCCTCAAAATTTGTCCCTCAAAATTTGTCCTTCAAAATTTGTCCCTCGAAATTTGTCCTTCAAAATTTGTCCCTCAAAATTTGTCCTTCGAAATTTGTCCCTCAAAATTTTTCCCTCAAAATTTGTCCCTCAAAATTTGTCCCTCAAAATTTGTTCCTCATCCGTCAAAATTTGTCCCTCAAAATTTGTCCCTCAAAATTTGTCCTTCAAAATTTGTCCCTCAAAATTTGTCCCTCAAAAATTGTCCTTCAAAATTTGTCCCTCAAAATTTGTCCATCAAAATTTGTCCTTCAAAATTTGTCCCTCAAAATTTGTCCTTCAAAATTTGTCCCTCAAAATTTGTCCTTCAAAAATTGTCCCTCAAAACTTGTCCTTCAAAATTCGTCCTCGGCGCCAGAATCAAGTCGTTTCTATCAGATTTGTGATGAAGTGTTGATAAGAAAGAATCTCACATTCAAGGCCATATTCCGAAGTCTTCAGGTGCTTTTGAGACAATTGGCTGTCAATACCAGAATTAGACCACCTACCCAAAATTAGCCAACTCTCCCTCCACTTTTGTCAGATCAGCGCGAACAGTGATGGTGCAGTAAATGATGGGATCCAGTGTTGGTGCAGTAAATGATGTGATCCAGTGATGGTGTAGTAAATGATGGGATCCAGTGATGGTGCAGTAAATGATGGGATCCAGTGGAAGCCACTCTCTTGGCCGCGCGTGTGCAGTGAACAGTGATCGTGCCTTAAATGATGGAATCCAGCGGAAGTCACTCTCTGGGCCTCGAGATCTATATAAGAAGCAGTTTGCACTCGTTTGAAAAAAACTTATAGACGGTCAGAGATATATGTTAGTGAAGGATCCTATTGGAAGGATATATAGAGATTCAGGAAGCTGAGAGATACACTTATTGTCGTCTCTCTATGATTCTAGCTTTTGTCGATTTGGGTCTACTTGTGTTACGGTGGTATCTTGAGAGTGTTCTAATCAAGCTTCTCCTTGATTATTCTCTGCTCACTGATGTGATTTTGCCCACTGTAGAAGAAGCTTCTCTGTTGGAGAATATACAGAGTGAGAGCTTAAGTGTTGGGGGCAGTCGGCATGACAATGAGATTGGATATACTGGGATAATCACTTATAAGCTGGAGTTCATAGCATTGTATACCACACTTGTATACCTTCTCTGCGTTTTTATTACTTTCTCTGTGCTGAGATGTCCTAGTTCATCTTTCGAGTGATCAGACCTTTTGTACTGTTAACAATTTTATCTTTTGTGTACTAGCGTGATTTTTTTTTCAATCTTGGTCGAATTGGCCTTTTCAACATCTTTGTAACACTCTGACCGTTTCTTGGTTTATCATCTCAAGTAGTACCTCACACAATGATGTTACAGGGTATACCTCCCTAAGGAGAACCTCCCTTGAGTAGAAGGAGTACTGGAAGTATAGACCCGGTTACCCCCTCTACAGTTTGGCACGCACGGTGGGACACTTGCATTTTTGTGTGAGGTAATTAGTGCAGTATAGAGTGTGTCACACTGTTTCTTGGTTTTTTTTGCATCCTGTGAGTGGGTACATGACCCACACTCGAGTAGACAGAGAACCTCTTCATGTAGAAAGGAGCATCAAGAATTCAGCTCTACCTTCGTGGAGTACCCCACTGCCTTTAAATTTGTCCGTTGAATTGGCTTCAACCCCACTCTCAAAAGACAAGCTGAGGAGGACATTAGATTTTTCCTCAGATACTTCAAAAGAAGCACCTGTGCCAATGGAGGATCTTTCTCATTTACTCTCTAGGTTGAATATCAAGCTCCCTACTTTTAAGGGGCTGGCTTATGAGGATGCGGATGATCACGTAAGGAGATTCATTTCCTTATGCTGCAGACGAGGTCTGCAGAATTGAGAGGATGCAATGCTGGTACTCTTCCCATCTACATTGGAAGGTCTTGTCGACAAACGGTATAGTCAATATGCAGATGGCCACTTCACTACGTGGGAGGTACTGAAGACGACATTCTCGCAAACATTCAGACCAAGTGACTCCTCGGAAAGAGCTCTAGATCAGCTAGAGAATTTAAAGCTGAGACCAGGTGAATCCTTTCATGAACTTCACACTAGGACAAAAGCACTTGTTTCACGTCTTCCACATGCTCCAGGTGATTTCCTGGTTAAAAAATGGATAGAGAAAGTTTTACCCAAGTCATCTCAGTAGAAGCTTCGCGAATCTCTTAGATTGGATGCAACACTAGATGATTTTGTTGCAGCTGCATCACGCATTGTGGAAGCTAGGCTACATTTCAAAGGAGATACTCAACCAAATTATGCATCACACTTAGATCCTATTGAGCAACTCAGGAAGGAGTTGGAAGCCTTAAGAATGCAGCAGAGTCAACAAGAAGAGAAGGTCATACCACCACCACCACTGCGCCACAATGTTGATGAAGTAGCTCAACTTTGTCGTGAGTTAGAAGATTTGCGCACTACAGAGGACATACAAAGGCAGGTTTCGTGTACAATATGTAGCAAAAATGGACATTCAAATGTTAATTGTCCTAACAAGGTGAGCTGTCAATTCTGTGGCAAGGATGGTCATGAAGCAAGAGAATGCTACTACCTCAAGGGAGTACAACAGCATGGTAACCCTCCTGTTCTTGATTCGTATTAGGCTAGTACTTCAAATGCACCTAATAGAGAAGAGACCCATCTAACTCGGCCTAGATATAATAGGCCACTGATGTGTTATCACTGTGGTGAGTATGGCCATATGCAGAACAGGTGTTTTCTACCAGAAGGTGCACCTCCCTGCCAGCATTGTCCAGATGCCAAGGATCACTATACCAGAGATTGCCCAAGAAGCCGCCCTGCTCCAATGCACATGATTGTAGACTCCCCACAAGTAGAAGGTATGACCACTCAGTCTTATGCTGTTTCATCTTCTTCAGTGCCCATGATGACTAGAGCCAGGCAAGCGGCAACCTGGAGAGAGGAACAATAGGAACTCAAACATAGAGATGAGGAAAAGAAGGCTGGTTGGAAGGGCCAAGCAGACATTGAAGGAGCTTATGATATGGTGACTACTTCCCTTAAGGACCAACCTGCAATCTCTCAGGAAGACACACAAGAGGTTAAGATTGAGAAAATCTTGAAAGGTATTCATCACAAGGTTAGTTTGTACCAACTCATAAAATTGGATTCAAAAGTAAGAAGTGATTTATTGAAAGTTATACACTAGGCCTACTTAATCCCACCACCGAGTGTAGATGGTTTCATGGTTGGCTTTCCGCCCACACCCTTGGTAGACTATCAGAGCTCAAGGCTATCTGTGTTCATAAACGATGAAGGTCTGACTGGTGTCATTATAGATGGAGGCTCTGGCATCAATCTGATGCCTGATTTTACAATGAAGAAACTCAAACTAAACCTAACCAAGGTAGCACCCTTCACTGTCACATTAGCAAATCAGCACCATGTTATGCCCCTCGACATCATTGAGAAGGTACACATGTCAGTACAAGGTTGTAAATTCCTCCTGGATTTTGTTGTGATTGCCCTGCCACAGGAAAGCTCTTATCCTCTGCTTTTGGGAAGGCCTTGGTTAAGACAAGCAAAAGCACTACAAGATTGGGGAAGAAACCAGATGTGGATCTCCTCGAAGACTAGTAACCACTTACAGGTACACTTACAGGTACACTCTTATCCTCTGCTTTTGGGAGGGCCTTGGTTAAGACAAGCAAAGGCACTACAAGATTGGGGAAGAAACCAGATGTGGATCTCCTCGAAGACTAGTAACCACTTACAGGTACACTTAGAAGAAGGATGTGACTCCAACAAGACAACTGGATATGTAGATACTCAGGTAATGCCTTCTGTACCCCAAGAAGAAGAAAATTTGTTAAATTGGATGATGGGTGGTGCAGAGTGTTGCACTGTTGAGATTACTGAAATAAATGAAGAACTTGCAAAAGAAGCCCAAGGAAGGGAAAAAGAGTCGAAAAATGAAAATTTAGGCTCAATCACTCACAAAGGAGAAAAAATGAGTTCTTGCAGGAAAACAAAGATTGAGGTCAAGAAAGAGCCTTTGGAGATCAAATTTGGCCATTTTTCACAAAATGATCTTGGTGATAAAAAAGTAGCAGAAAGTGAGTTAGTATCTTCGGGGGGCCCAAATAGTCAAATTGGGCCATCAGACCAAATTAAAGAGCCTTTGGAGATCAAATTGTGAAAAATGGCCTTGGTGGTCAAAAAGTAGCAAAAAGTGAGTTAGTATCTTCGGGGGGCCCAAGTAGTCAAATTGGGCCATCAGACCAAATTAAAGAGCCTTTGGAGATCAAATTCGGCCATTTTTCACAAAATGGTCTTGGTGGTCAAAAAGTAGCAGAAAGTGAGTTAGTATCTTCGGGGGGCCCAAATAGTCAAATTGGGCCATCAGACCAAATTAAAGAGCCTTTGGAGATCAAATTTGGCCATTTTTCACAAAATGGCCTTGGTGGTCAAAAAGTAGCAGAAAGTGAGTTAGTATCTTCGAGGGGCCCAAATAGTCAAATTGGGCCATCGGACCAAATTAAAGAGCCTTTGGAGATCAAATTTGGCCATTTTTCACAAAATGGTCTTGGTGGTCAAAAAGTAGCAGAAAGTGAGCTAGTATCTTCGAGGGGCCCAAATAGTCAAATTGGGCCATCAGACCAAATTGGTGCATTCGATCAAAATGGGCCAATTTTGCGAGGATTCAACACTACAGAGTTCTACAAAAGGGCAAAAAAGCCTAAAAATGTCAAAATTGAAGAAGCCTTTGAGGAGGCTAATTTTGAGTCTCAAGGGCCTAATTTTGAGCTTGAGAGCAGAGAAAACCTTCCGTTTTCAGAAATTCCTCAAGGATGGATCAAGCAACATATTGTGGAACATAAGGTGAATTCCACCTCTGCTCACAATGCAGATGCTTTTTCAAGAGAGATAGAATTGCATGAATTTTGGCGAGCATACTCAGGGTGATTAGGAGATCGAAACAACTTTGTTATGTGGTGCCAAAATCGCGATCTCAGCTTATTTCAGCCTTCAAATGCACTATCATAGTGCTTGTGCAGGCTATTACGTCTTTTTGTGCCAAAGAAATATACAGGTTTCGATTCGCTAGTATAAGCATTTTGAAGTCTGCTACAGGTTTAGCAGAACTTGATAGGGTAGTTTTGTTCAACTTTTTGAGATACAGTCAATTTTCTCCATCAGGGTCTTTTAATTAGTGGCCATGGCTAAAAGCAATGATGTATTCCATATGTTGGCTATTGAGGATAAGTTGGATGGTACGAATTACCCATTATGGGCTTATATGATGCGTGATGTATTGGTTGCAAAACGAATATGGAACATTGTGTAGGGTGTTGAAAAACATCCTATTACACCTATAAATACAGGTACTGAAGCTGATGGAGATGACATCGAAGATGGTGATATTTTGCAGATTCCTATTCGTGTTGCGGTTTCTGCTACACCTACTATAGAGCAAATTCATTAGGATGGTAGAGATGCTCAGGCACATGCATTGATAGCCTTGCCTATCAAACATGCCATTATTCCTCACATTTGCTCTTGCAGAATAGCTAAGGATGTTTGGGGTACACTTACCACATTGTACCAGGCTAGGAATGAGGCTCGTGTTGTTTACCTTCAAAAATAATTTGAGAATGAGCATATGAATGAAGGTGATTCTATGGACAATTTTCTAACAAAGATCAAAGATTTGAAGGAACAGCTAAATTTTGTTGATGAAGTCTTGTCTGATAGGTCACTTGTGCAGATTGTTCTGAATGGTCTTCCAGATTCATACTAGATTTTACTCTTCATTTGATGATTAAAGGCAATCCAAATGCCTTAACATTTGAGGAGTTAGTCTGTGTTATGTTGCAAGAGAATCCATCCAGGTAGAAAAGGTCCAATATGCATATTGCAGATCAAGCTTTCTTGGCTAGTGAGAAGGGCAAAGGTAAATGGAGCTCTTCTACTAGTAAGCAAAAATCTTCTAATTGTGCACAATCAAAGAAGGATGATAGAGACAACAAGAAAACAAAAAAGTAGAAATTGTTTTGCAAGTACTGTAAAGCAAATGATCATGTCATAAAGAATTGTCCAAAACTGGCTGCAAAAAAAAGGCAAAGAAAAAAGAGGCTAGAATGGTTGTTGCAGAGGCCTCTACACCAAAAACAGAGTCTGCTAATCTAGTGCAGAATGAAGAATGGGTGTTTACTATTGTTTGCAATTTAGACCCATCTTCTTCTTAATAGTGTGTGTCTACAGTAGACTCAGATCTTTTGTACTTTGATAGTGGGGCAACCAAACATATTACCTCATAGCGTAGTTTCTTCACTTCACTCGAGCTTGCCCTACAGGGAATACTATCGCATGCACCAACAACTCCTCATATCCTATCATGGGAGTTGGTAAGATCATTCTGACTACTACTGATGGTAGTTCTTTTACATTGTCAGATGCTTTATTTGTACCACGGATCAAGAAGAATCCGTTATCATTTTGAGCTTTAACCAAGATTGTATTGGTTGTGAAATTTGTTGATGATAGATGTACAGTTCATGATCTGTCAAATGGAAACCTGATTATTGCTTTTGGCATTTTATGTCATGGGTTGAATAAGGTCAAAGACTATGAAAAATCTGTGAATGATTCAAAATGTGCAGTACATGATTCTCAGGCTATGTCAGATGCAAAGCTTTGGGATGCATGCTGCTAGTTTGCTACGCCTACAAAAATCTGAAATGGTGTCCTCAAACTTGAGGCACCCGGTAAACATGTCTATGAAGGCTATATTTTGGGCAAAATGCATTGTTCCTCATTTCCAAAAGATGGTTGAATTTGAGCTACTCAAAAATTGCAGCTTGTTCATAATGATGTTTGTGGTCCTATGCAGACATCCTCTTTTGGAAACTATCTTTACTTCATGACTTTTATTGATGCTTTTTCCAAGAATGCATGGGTAATCCTTTGAAAGCAAAGGCCAAAGTGTTTATGTGCTTCAAATAGTTTTTGGTTTTGGCTGAAAATCTGTTAGCATGTAAAATGGGCACCCTCCATTCTAATCAAGGGGGCGAATATATCTCTTCTGACTTTAATGCATTTCTGACTGAATGTGGGATAAAACATTAGTATACGATGCCATATACACCTCAACAGAATGGAGTTGTTGAACAAAAGAACATTTCACTCATGGAGATGGCGAGGTGTATGGCTAAGAGTTAAGCTTTATCACATAGTTTCTGGCTTGAGGCTGTCATGTGTGCAACATATGTACTTAACAGGTGTCGCACTAAAGCATTGTAGTCTATCACTCCATATGAGGCTTGGCATGGTCACTTGCGTGTTTTTTGTTGTCTAGCATATGCATTAGTGCATGAACAACAATGCAAGAAATTGGATGATAAAGCAGTGAAATGTATTTTTGTTGGGTAAAGCTCTAAAAGCAAAGGCTATCGTATGTATCATCCACAGACAAAACACATGTTGGTTAGTCATGATGTTGTTTTTGTGGAAGATGATATTCAATCACTACTTTCATGTACTAAGGAGACATCAGTTAGCTCCAAAGACATGTATGATACTTTGCTGCCTCTTTTTATAGGTGGATAGTCTAGTGTTGGTCATAAGGAGGCAATTTCTTAGCCTTTATAGGTTTCATGTGATGATGTAGATCATTCTATTTCTGATGCAAATTTACATGATGCACTTGTTGATGAGAGAGCTGATATTGAGAAGGAAAAAACTATGCCAAAATGGCTAGTATAGACTTTGCATGACAGCAAATTAGATGCACATCTGTCATATCGTACTCGTTCAGACTCTCATAGTGCCTCTTTTGCATCAAATTGTTGTGATATGGTTGCCTCTAGTCTCTGTGATGAGAATGAGCCTGTTTTATTTGATGAAGCACAAAATTCTAAAAATTGGATGGTTGCTATGCAATTTGAATATGATGTTATCATGAAAAATGGTACCTGGTCTTTATGTGACTTGCCTTCTGGCAAGAAGGCCATTTGCACTAACTGGGTATACAAGCTGAAGTGTAAGCGTGATGGAACAGTTGACAAGTATAAGGTTAAGCTTGTTGCAAAGGGTTATGCGCAAGAAAGAGGCATTGATTTTGATAAGACCTTTGCTCCTAGATGTGAAATGACTACTATTCATAGCATTTGTGCTCTTGCAACTCATCATGGTTGGAATGTACATCGGTTGGACATTACAACTTCATTTCTGAATGGTGACTTGCATGAAGAAGTGTATGTTTTTCAGCCCCGTGGCTTTGTGCAGAAAGGGCATGATAATTAGGTGTGCAATTTAAACAAGGCATTATATGGTTTGAAGCAAGCACCATGTGCTTAGTATGAAAAAATACATGCCTATCTGATTGCACATGGTTTTGAGAACAGTCCAACTAAGAGCACCTTATATGTTAAGCATGCAAATGATGTGCTTCTGATCATTGTTGTGTATGTTGATGACATGCTGCTTACTAGTCGTCATGAGAAGCATATTGCTGATTTAAGGGCTGATTTGCATGCCTCTTTTGAGATGTCTTATTTAGGGCATTTGAATCATTATTTGGGCATTCAGTTTATGCAAGTTTGGTGGAATAGCTTTGTGTCAAATGAAATATATTGACATATTATTGCATCATTTTTTTCTCAAAAACTGCACACCTATTACCACTTCTATGGAGATAGGTTTACGATTGAGTCTTCATGATGCTGGAGATGCATTTGATGTTGTTCTATTAGTAGGTTGTTGGATGCTCAATTTACTTATGCATTACTTGGCCAGATATTTTTTTTGTTGTCTCACAGATGAGCAGCTTTATGCATTGCCCAGGTGTCAAGCATTGGCAGGCAGTCAAGCACATCTTTTTCTACTTGAGTGGTACCCAGATACTTGGATGTTTTATCCCAAGGAGGATCAATACTGCCAGATTTACATGCTTTTTCTGACTCTAAGTGGGCTAGTTGTTATGACACTCATGTGTCCACTAGTGGCTTTTGCTTCATGCTTGGTAGCTCATGTATATCTTGGTTGAGCAAGAAATAGCCTACAATGGCCACTTCCAGTTGTGAAGCTGAGTATAGGGAAGCTTTCACAAGGATCGTTGAATGTGTGTGGCTTAGACGCCTTATGGCTGATTTGGGTATTGGTTAGTCTCCTGCCATCACCATCTTCACTGAGAGTCAGAGTGCATTGGTAGTTGGGAGGAAACCTATGTTCCATGCTCGCACTAAACACATTGAGGTGCATTATCATTATGTCAGGGAGAGTTTCCCCCCTGGAGAGATCATCTTGGCATATGTGCCCATGCAGGAGAACATTGCAGACCTTTTTACGAAGGCTTTGCTTAGGGAGAAGCTTGAAGCTTTCTGCAAAGCTTTGGGCTTACTTCCTTTTGTGGATTGATTCCACATAGCTTGGCACTTCCTTATACATGTGTGCCAAATCTTTTTTCATTGCATCACTCTTAGGGGGATTTGTTGATATGTTTAGGTAGTGATGTGTGTGAACACACGAGGACCGTTGGGGCACTTTTTGGCCTCTTTAAGGTTTTTTTCTCCCACTTGTATATATGCCTATTATCCTAGCGGGACATATAACTATGTACATTCTAGTGGTAATACATTCAATATTGTGTGTTTTGCTCCAAGCTTCTTCTTCTCCCTTGTGTTGTTTGCGTCCTTTCACAAACCTCAAACTCCAACAATAGGTATTTTTCATTACATCCTGAATAGAAGATACATGAGGGTGGTGCTTCAAAAAGTTTCCATTTACAAAAATCTACTTTATTTACAAAATCATCGCTTTCTAAGCGATCTACTAGTTTTACAAAAATATCACTTTCTAAAGCTATCTATTATTTTTACAAAAAATATCTAAAATACTATCTTTTAACTATCTTCAAAAATATTTGAATAATTCCATGCACGTTCACACCCTCATGAGTCTTCACTTGCTAAATCAAAACACAAATCACATTAAAAACCTCAAGGCATTAAATCCATATAACATTCCATCATTCCATAAAGTATAACACGTTCTCGATCACATATCCTGGAGGACAACTTGTGTCCATTCCACCCATGTTGTTGTGCTACTTTTAAAGTTGGGGATCAGGAAATCTAATGGTAACATAGCATTCTATCCAAAGGCCATCTGAAATGGGGTGGCATTGAGTATTGTTTTGTAAGCAACTCGATAAGACCAAACAACATGATGAAGTTGTTTATCCCAATCAGAGTGTTTATTATTTATTAGTTTTGTCAATATATTGCATAGTATCTTATTTGTGCTCTTGGCTTGTTCCACTTGTGGATGATAGGGGATGGACTTCTTATGTATTACCAAGAATTCTTGGAGAAGGTTTTCAATGACTTTATTCAAGAAGTATGTACCTCTATCACTTACTAGCTCTATTGGTAACCTGTATCTAGTGAACATGTTCTCGAATAAGAACTTAGTTGTCATTTGAGCATCATTCTTGGTCATGGCTTTTACTTCTACCCACTTTATAAGGTAATCTATGGCTACAATAATGAACTTTGCATGGGAGTTTCTAGCTAGGGGGTTAATAGGACCTAAAAAGTCTACACCCCACTTCGCGAATGTGCATCCTCCTATCATTGGTCTCAACGGAAATCTTCTATGATCATATATTGTGCACGTCGGCATGTGTCACATCTCTTCACATAGGTATGTGCATCCATATGAAGAGTGGTCCACCAAAGTCCTAAGAATAGAATGGTCTTAATTACTCAGTCAGGCTCGAAGTGTCCACCTGCAACACTACTATGTACAGTTTCTAAGATTCTCAAATAGTCTGATTCGTGAATGCACATTCTTAAGTAACCATGTTTGCCTCTTTGATATAGGTTGTCCCCTATTAAGGCATAGTCTTGAGCCTCTTGCTCCATGCTTCATTTTTTTGCTAGACTAGCCTCATTGGGTAGTGTTCCCTATCTCATAAGTTCTACCAATGGAGCACTCCATTCTACAATTAACCACACGTGATAGAGGGTAGCATACTCCACTAGGGGTCTCTTCTAGCACATTGGACAATTCTTAATCCTCTCATGTATTTCTCTATCCATACTAGGCCAATACACTCCTAAAAATTTTAGATTTTGCAATGTTTGTTGTTTAGAATAGTGATTTCCTAGCAATCCTTCATGGGCTTGTTGCAACCAAGTGCTATCTTCATCCTCCTCAACACAACAAGCTAGTACACCCTCTATATCTTGTTTTTACATACTTCCTACCAATATTTGACATATTTGTGATTTTATAATTTCATCGTTGTTCTTTTTGACATTCTTATTTGCGGGTTTGAAGATTAGGACAAATACCAACTTATTTGCCCATAAAAAACAACTTCTAAATGAAACAGATAAGCATCAGGAAGTTCATCGGACACTCCATGACTCTCCCGAAGTGATGTGAGAAATGTGATATGCCTTGAGGTGGGTCCTACCTTTCCTAACAACCACTTCAAAGTTGTATTCCATTAGTAAGAGGAACCATCTTACTAATCGTCTTGTATTGCAAGGTTAATTGAACAAATATAATAAAGCTTGATGATCAATGAAAAACTTGAACTTGTTGGCCAATAGATAATGTCTAAACTTCTTCATGACATATACCATGCCTAAGCCTTCTCTTTTAGTTGTTGTATAGTTTTGTTCAGCTATGTTTAGCTATCTGCTAGCATAAACTATAGGCAAATCTAGATTTTCATCACCTATGGGTTGTGCTAGCACACATCCTATTGCATAATTAGATGCATCTACATGGACATGGAATGGTTTATTCCAATCAGGAGTGGTTAGTATTGGTGTTGTGCACACACATCTCTTCAGCTCATTGAAGGAATTTTTGCATTCGTCGTTCCACTCTAAATTTGTTAACAGAGCGTAAAGAGGTTTAGCTATGATTACATACATGCGGATAAACCTGTAGTAATATCCACAATGTCCCATAAAGGCTTGTACCTCTTTAATCTTCCTTTGCCTCCACAATTGCATTATGGCTCTTACTTTGTCCTCATTTGTTGATATTATGTTCTTAGAAACAATATGACCTAAGATCTTACCTTGATGTACCATGAACACACACTTTTCTAGGTTCAAAAAAACTAGATATTCTCTACACTTGTTGAAGATCTGCCTGAGCTCTAGGATGTGGTGTCTTCTTTCTTGGGAATGAGCACATAAATCATGCACATATACTTCTAAGCTCTTTTGAAAGAACTCTTTGAAGACATGACACATGAGCCTTTGGAATGTTCCAGATGCATTGGTGAGCCCAGATGGCATCACACTAAATGCAAAGATTCTCCACTCTATGGAGAAGGTCATTTTGTGTTGATCTCCTAGGGAAATGGCTACTTGGTTGTAACTTGAAAATCCATCAAGGAAGCTATAAACTTCATTGCTTGCAACACAGTCCAATAAATGTCTGGTGATTGGAAGCAGATAGCTATCTTTGATCATAGTGACATTCACTCAGTACAATGTATTTGGACTCACTCTAAAAAACACTCCTCTAACCTAGTTCCAACCCTCACAGCAAAGACAATTTAGAGACATCCAACACTTGTTAGAATCCTTTATCATGAATTGTGTAAAAGTGGGATCAGGCACAACACCTCTTCTTTGGTTCATAGTTTCAAATAGACCCCCCAAGAGAAAGTCTAACTAGCGGGACATAGATTCAGATAGTACATCAAGAGATGTCCAATGTGAGAGTTATTGTTGGCATACAAGTCAGATGAAGAGCATACTAGCGCAACGGAGGAGTCATGCACAATACGGCAACAAGGCCAAATCATTTTTTCCATGGACCATTTACAACTCAAGTGATTTTAATCACTACACAAACATTGTAAATTCCGTTTTTGGTAGAATAGACTCCATTTTGTGCAAGCCGAGGAGTCCTCGAGCTTGAGGAGTATTAGAACTAGCTACATATCAATTTTCATAATTTTTAGACTCTGTTTGAGCCCTCAAATAGGTTCTAGAACCTAATTTTTAACTAGGCCGGACACTAGGTCTAGACAAGACCAAAGCTAGTTAGAAAACTATAAAAAGAGCTAGAGAGCTCATTTTTGAGGTTGGATTGTTTGTGAATTGAGCTTATGTAAGAGACTTTTTTACTAATGCAAAGAACTCCATTGTTCCTCTCCTTGTTCTTGCCTTGTGTGTGCGTGTGTGTGTATGTGTGTGCATGCTTGTGTGCTTCTCACTCACACACTTGTGCCTTCACTTGCTCATAGTCTTCATACTAGTCCTCACGTCTCCACGGATTGACAATTATGAGGTGAATCTTCTCACGTTGGTACTCACCATTGTGCTAGAGTGACACCAAATTTGGCGCCGTTGCCGGGGAGAGAGCTTCGAGGACGAGCGTGTGATGGTAAGACGTCGAGTTGAGACATTGGAGTTATAGGTAATATCCTTCCTTCTCTTTATTTTTCTTCATTTTTTCCTTACTTTCGCATCACCATCATCACCATCATCATCCCCACCATCTCCCACCTCCATCTCCATCTCCACAAAAAATTTCAGTTTTTTGGTCATATTACACTCCCCACCTCATTTCCCTCATTTCATTGTGAGAGAGAGCGAGAGAGAGCTTACATGCTATCTGTTTTTGGTGTGTTTTTGAGCTTTTGTTGCAGGAACTAGTTGTACCACCTTCTCCAGCAGTGTGCGCAGGTACGACAGACTCTGCACAGGTCCCGGGACGACGACCTCTGTCTGTCGCGACAGACAGAAAAACTTAATATTTTGTGAATGCGTGTTTGGCACGGTAACCTACACCATTAGAGCACTCCAAATCACTAGAAGTTTCTCAAAAATTTGCGTTTTTTCATCTATCGCGACAGACACCGTCTATCGCGACAGACACCGTCTATCGTGACAGACAGAGACCCACGATAGACCCCGTATATCGCGACAGACACCTGTCTATCGCGACAGACCAAATTCCACGATAGATACCGTCTATCGCGACAGACACCGTCTATCGCGACAGACACCGTCTATCGCGACAGACCAAATCACGACAGACGATAGACAGCGTCTATCGCGACAGACCACTCTATCGCGACAGACACCGTCTATCGCGACAGACCACTCTATCGCGATAGACACCGTCTATCGCGACAGACCACTCTATCGCGACAGACACCGTCTATCGCGACAGACCACTCTATCGCGACAGACACCGTCTATCGCGACAGACCACTCTATCGCGACAGACAGCCCCCCACGATAGTTTGTGTCTATCGCGACAGACACCGTCTATCGCGATAGACAGACATTTTCGGCAAAAATTAAGGGGTAAATTTTTTGGAAATTTAGGCTAAATTTTGGGCATATTTGCACTCTCAAATACTCGCACACTTGCACGGGCCTTAGAAAAATGCATTAAAACTCCTGAAAGGTTCTGTTTGTCTAGTTAACCCCCTTAACCCTGAACGGTCATAACTTTTTCATACGAAATCCATTTTTTGAGCTCTAGGGCTTGTCGGAAAGCTCGTGGCATATACTACACGCCCTCAACTATTTTTTATAAGAATAATGCATTGATTTTCAGATAGGATATTTGGAAGTTGACACACTGAGGGGTAGGAACACCAAGGGAGCTCTAGAGGAAATTTTTAGCAATACAGAAGGGGGAACAAGGGTCATTAAAAAAGTGTCTGAAATAAATTGTCTGTCAATTGAAGGATCAACTTGAAGCTAAACTTGGGATTCTTACAGGATCATCGAGAGCTCTTGGAGAAAGCAAAGTAAGTGCCAAGGCGAACAAGCTCGGGAACGTGCTTCCTGGGTAGACCAGCATCGCCAAGAGGAGAGACTTGAGGTTGGAACATCACTTAACCCCCTCAGTCTATTCTTAGCATAGGCTAAGTGCGAGTAGTTGTTTTGATTGACTAGGGGTACGATAGGAACACTCAAGTTTGAAGAGCCCTTAATTTCTCAAGTGCAAGGGTAGGCAAAATTGTAGTCAAGGGATAACTTAAAGGAAAAAGAACTTAAGCTAAGCGGACGCAGAACATCAAGTACGACCCACGAAAGTGCTCCTGATGACGCTTAACTAAAAACAAGAAAACACATCCAAAGGAACTTAAAAGGAACAAGTGACTGGTACCAAAGAATCAGCAACGTACAAAGGGCATATGAACCTTAGGTCAGGTAGACACCTAGGGAGAGACAGACAAAGTCTTAGATCTTCAGAGGCTAGTGTCAATCATACTGCGAGGTCTTGGGCCCAGCAGTTGAGCCATCATTCGTATTACCCTAGTTCTGAGACTAGCGAGTCTGAGATGTCCCACGGTATGGAGAGACCTACAGGAAGTTCTGGGGTGCCATATTTACATAGGGTGGAAGGCCCTTACAAGATGCAACTCGAGTACCTTAGGACCAATCGATTAGGTGCTAGCATCTATGAGGACGGCCTAGGAAGAGCGGTGGTCCAGATTAAAAACCCTGACCAATCCATTGGACTAGAGCGCCCAGCTGTCAAGTTTGAAAATGGAGCATACTTGGACAAGGAAGGGACAATATATGTAGTCACCAGTCACCCCGATAGGACAGATGAATTTGGGAATGTGGTCCCGAAAACGGACTTAGGTGACCTAGAGCAAGGAAACATGGGCGAAGATCCTAGAACCCCCCGAGGCAAATCTGTTCTCACGAGGATTATCACACCAGAGTGGATTACCCAAGATAATAAGAGCATAGATCTCCTCTTGAACCGAGAGACGGATGAAGCCTTTTGGAGATATAGACCTAGTCAACCGAGTGAGGTAGGAACAATCATGATATATGAGTTCAAAGATCCTGATATTCCAGGAAGAGTGACCTACTTAGATCACTCTTCAGAGAGGATCTTTGGGGTTATAGAAAATGATAGGCATGCTTACACTTGGAAAGGAGAACTTATCTTCCCCCAACCAAGATCGAATGTGTCCTTTGGTCGCCAAGGAGCTGGAACATCTCAAGCTCAGGGGACTCA
The DNA here is from genome assembly GCA_020310875.1 of Ceratopteris richardii. NCBI lineage: Eukaryota > Viridiplantae > Streptophyta > Polypodiopsida > Polypodiales > Pteridaceae > Ceratopteris > Ceratopteris richardii. The sequence goes on along the minus strand of CM035427.1, from coordinate 65,813,070 downwards.
AAGAGAAAGGAGTCGAGAGAGACCTGAGGTAAGCTTTGCCAACTCTTGGGGAAGAGAAAGAACGAGAATGGACACGAATACAGGGGAACCTGAGGGACATAGAGCCCCAGGAAACCGAAGAAATGCCGATGATTTTCCTTTGCCAAGACCAAGAGAGCACACGAGGACCTTGAGACCGACCCAGCTAGTTAAGTCCATGAAAAACTACTTCGATGTGTTAGAGGGCCGCCGAACCAGGACGGATGAACCCGGACAAGTGCCTTAAATGTAAAAGTGCTAAATGTTAACGTTTGACTGATACTCGTTTATGGGTTTAAGCGTTACTCTACTTGCGATTCAGATACTTCACGTTCAATTGGTTTCAAATACTTCTAACCGCAATCCCTCTCTTAGTCACGTGGGTTCTTGGGAGTGGTAGGGGTCTGTTAAACAGAGGCCCTGTACTATTTTCCCAATTTAACACACAATTTTACGGTCATTCCATCCTTAGCTCAGTATCCGTCCCTGAACAACGGAAGTCTGTTCAGTGTATTGGAATTAGAACTTCAAGACTGAGGTTAGCAGGCCGATTACGTACTCTACACACAAAAGATACTTCAAAGACCACCTGATTCGTACTTCTTCAAGGCGGGTAGGTGTGCCAACTAAACCTTATACCTTAAAGTTACGCGGAGTCGAACAGTTAATCTCCTCGTAATAACCGATCAACCATAAACCGACGCTGTCTACTCACATAGCTACTAATCTTCCCGTAGTTGGGGTAAACAACCAATATAAGATGCAGTAACGAATTCAGTTGCTTACAAAGAATCTACAGACAATTAGTTCGAGGTTACTCTTCGCACTACTTACTTCACAGAAGAACTAACAGATAACATACCCCACTTGTGCATACTCAGAATCCTACTTAACCATCACCGAACAGATTCGCCACACAATACAGCTGATTCGCCTTCCCGTATTAAGGTGAGTATACGTGACTAGTAGGAGTACAGACAGAACGGATCAAGCAGAACTTATCCTTTCAACAACATATACGCACACACAAGACGTGATAGCAATCTCAGCTATACTTAATCAGACAGCACACTACAATTCCCACAAAAACCCGGGACTTGGTGCTCTTTCTTTTCATTGCCTTAAATAGAGGATTTTTTTACAAGGGTGCGCTCTTCTGCAGTTACCTGCACGTTCCCTGAAGATTCTCTTTTTCATTTAACCTCCCTGTCCTCGTACTCTTGTCCTTGTTCGGCGGCCGTCCAACACTTTTACATTTAAGGCACCTGTCCGGGTTCATCCGTCCTGGTTCGGCGGCCCTCTAACACTGGCACGCATGGTGGACTCGAACCCGCAGGTGCATTACTGTCTTCATCCTCCTTTTGCACTGCCTGTAGGTCTATTCCAGGGTTTGACTCCCCAATCCTTTCTAACCGTACTTGTTCAAGTGGCGGAACAAGTATAGCCAGCCATCTCCTGCGAAAAAGTGTCCAGCTATTTTGAATACGACTATCCAATTGCTGTTTTAATAAGTCTATGTCCGTATTTGTCATTAATGTGGCATTTAGTTCTACGCCTTCATCTTTTAATATCTGCCTTTCGAACTCCTGCAAAACTTGTATCCTTGACTGCAAAATTTCATTTTCGGCTTGCAGGTTAGCATTCAGGGTAGAAAAACTTGACATTTCGGCTTGAATTTGTGTTTGGATATTTTGCTGCCACTGATTAAAGTCTTGAGCACACTTTTTGGCGGTGATCAAATCTGCCATTAGTTGCCGGTTGTTACTCTGTAACACCGATATTAAAGCTTCTTTGTCGTCCAATTCTTTTTGCATCTGTGTCATTAATGAATTGGACTTAGTCATCGTGGCGAGTAGTAATTCGTTTTTGTGCTGAAGCGTTTGTTCTTGTTGCCGCAAATATTAAGAAACCTCTTGTAGTTTGTTTTGCATCCTTATGAAAAAATCGGGTTGGAGATCGTCCAGTAATTGCTCTGGACTGGCAGTTGGCAAGTTGTCTGCCATTCGTCGTTTAATGGACAGCCGAAACGGCGTCCCTACGGTCTGGTTCTGTGCGCTGTTACCTGTGTGGAAGAAAGGTGCAGACGAGGTGGAGGGTTGAGCTGCTTCCTCAGGCTCTGTGTGGTGTTCTGTATCGATTCGATCATGTTCACCGGAATAAAAATGGGGGGACCAGTGTAGCTTCTTATCCTTTACTGATTGGACAAAATTAAATATAGCAGCTAAATAGGCTGCTAGTCTGCTGTTGGTGTGGGATCTTCTCTTATCCCCGACAATGATTTGTGCGTAGAGGTGGTTATACAGCCAATGTGTCCAGCTAACCGGACCTCCTTCTTCGGCATGTAATAGGGGGGAAAAATTTTCTTTCGACATTAAGTCGAATTTCACTAGTAAACAGAGCTTTTCTAAATACCATTTAAATTGTTCTCGTCGGGGATAGGTGGCATTTTTCAACATGAAATACCGTCGGGGGCCTTCACAGTCGCCAAATTCCTTCCTCAGATCCTCATTCGAACATTTAAGATAGCGGGCGTCATCATAGAGTGGTAGTTTAAATACGGCTGAGACTAGTTGGGGCGAAAATCGTACCTGATTTAGAATGAAGCCGCTTGTTTGTCGCATGCTATGTAATTGGTCCTCTGCATCGACATTAGCAATCCACTGCTCCCATGGTAATTGGGCAAACTGAAGGAGCCCTATCTTTCGTAGCCAGTCCTCATTCTTTTTCGAATTGATGTCGAGGTCGATTTTAAATTCGGTGGAGAATTTATGCTGAGTCTTTACTGATGCAGAAGTTACTGCGTCATCTGCTTCATCTTGTAGGGTAGTATCTGTTGTCGTTACCACGTGGGTCTGTGTATTGGCGCGCTTTCTGAGTTGCCATCGGAATAAGTCAGATTCCGACATGCTTGTTGAAGGGTTGCTGAGAAGAATATGCTGGAAGTTGCTAATTGGCGCTGAATCTCGAAGAATACTAATGAAGAATGCTATGCTCTGTATACTCATTTTATAAACACCGGTGCTGGAACGGCCATTTGCTAAACTGATTGTATGTCAGTAGGACATGACTCTTCCCTCCCTTGATAATATTTGTATCAGAGTAAAAATCATTATGCCGCGTGTTACTCCATAGATTGGTGCTAAACTGAACAAGACCTTGCATGGGCTCATGTACGAACTTTTGAGATAAGCTATGCAGTACTTAACCATCCACCAGATCAGGCGTACAAGGCCATTGTTTTTCAAGCTACTCTGGTCAATGAAGCGGCTAGATGGCTTACGGAATACGACATTAATCATTTTGGTACCTATGATGCAGTACGAGATGCCTTTCTACAACGATTCAGACTTAAGAAGAATCCTGCTGAAATCTTTGAGTATCTACAGAGCAACCGACAGAAGGCAAATCAGACTGTCCAGGAATACGCTACTCTCTTCAGAACACATTTACGGCAGATACCACAGGCACATGCTAATTTACTTGACGATGTCATCTCTCAATGGTTTATCAATGGACTAACCCCACAACTAAAGCAGATTATGATCATCAGATGTGTTGGAGCAATGACACTGGATGCAGTCATTGCAATGGCTCTACAGTTGGAATCCAAGGTTGGTGGATTTTCAGAAGACTTGGAATGGTTAAGGACAAACAAAAATATGACGGAGGATATAACCAGGCAAGTATACTGCACCACGTGCAAAAATTCAGGGCATACAAGTGCTAACTGTGCGCTAAATCAAACATTCTGCGCTATCTGCAACACTGCCGGACACTCCACCGGAAATTGTGTCTACAATGCCAGAATACAGGGAACAGCAACAGTTAATGCTGTTATTCAAGAACATGGACAGGCAGCGAATCACTATGTACCTCCACAACTGAGAAACAACCAGCCACAGGGATATCGGAACTACCGAGGACAAAGGAATAACAATTATAACGCCAACCGATGGCAGAACGGACCACCCCGGGAAAACCCCAATTTACCACCGCCACGCTGTCATTTTTGTGGTGAATTCGGACACATTAGAAGATATTGCAAAGACGCAGCTGAGTATGATCAAAGGAAGAAAGAGCGGCAAAACCCAATGGCCAACATGGTACAAATTACTCCGGTAGAAACGCAAACTGCTACAGTCCAAACCCGATCAGGTAAACAACTGCAACCAGCAGCAGAAGTATTTGAACCAGGGATACGAGAACAACATAGGATGTATAACAAGGCTAGTCACTGGACCGCCACAGAACCACCAGTGTTCCCAGAACCCATTCCGGTGACTCAGACCTCGTCAGCAAAGGAAGGAATGCAACAAGAGGAAGCAGCAGCAGAACAACCATCAGCAGTAGACATAACAGCAGATACATCGGCAACAGCAGAGACCTCAAGTTCAAAGGAGCAGGATAACCAATCTCAGCAGGTGTTGGCAGCAGTCAGGGAACCGAAGGAGCCACAAGACGAAGAGAGTCAGAGCGAAGGGACAGCACAAGCAGACACGGCAGTCAAAGAAGATCTGGCAAGTAGGCCATCTAATCTTTCAAGACATCAAGGAGTTGAGCACACAAGAAGAAAGAGCAAGTAGGGAGCTCAAAGAGGTGTATGACAAATCAATAGAGAAAACCCCTACACAAATAGTGATTTTCATCACTAAAAACCATTGTAAATATCATTTCGTATTTTTGTAGCTCCATTCTGTGCAAGCCAAGGAGTCCTTGAGCTTGAGGAGCTTTAGAAGTATCTACCTGCCAATTTTCATATTTTTTAGATCTCGTTTGAGCCCTCTAATAAGCCCTGGAACCTAATTTTTAACTAGGCCGGACACTAGGTCTGAACAGGGCCAAAGCTAGTCAAAAACTATAAAAGGAGCTAGAGAGCTCATTTTTGAGGCTGGATTGTAATTGAAACGAACTTGTAAGAGCTTCTTGAAAGTAATCTAAAAACTCCATTGCTACTCACTCTTTGTCTTACTGTGTGTGCGCGTGTGTGTGTATGTGTGTGCATGTTGGTGTGCTTCTCACTCACGCACTTGTGCCTCCACTTGCTCGAGGTCTTCATACCATCCTCACGTCTTCCCGGATTGACATTAAAGGAGGTGCTACTCATCACTGAGCTACAGCAGGCCTGGGAAATTTTATCCAAGGCATCTATCACCTTACCTCTCGGCCAACTTTTGGCGTTAGTACCTGGAATTCGGCAACAGTTTCAACAACATTTTAGCCCGGCACCCTCGTGCATTCCGGCAACCGCCGCAGTTCAACCGGAATCTGATTCTACGGTTGATCATGCAGTGCCCTTGATTACAGTATGGTATAAGAATCAGAAGATCACGCAGGTATTAATTGACGGAGGCTCCGGCGTAAACATTGCAACAGCAGCATTATGTAAAAAGTTAGGCTGAACCGAAATCGAACCAGTTCAATTCTTTGTCAGAATGGCTGATCAATCTAGAGTCCATCCCGTAGGACTTGTACGGAATGTCCCCATTACTCTACAAGGTACGACTTTCAAAATGACTTTTGTTATACTAGATCTGCCCGAATCCACCTTGGATTACAACCTTCTTTTCGGCCGACCTTGGCTGAAGCATGCAAAGGTAATACAGGACTGGTCTGCGCAAGAGCTCACATTCAAAGATGCCAATCGTAAATATGTGGTAAAACTAGATGCTATACAACCCTGCGAACTTCACGCCAGACCTTATCTCGCTGAACCAGTTCATATGTTAGACGGACTATCAGATGATGAAGAAGAGCAATTTCTAAAGAATAACGCCGATTTAATGTCTCTAGGAACTATTGATCTACAGTCCGTCATTAATAACTGGAACACTTCAGTTTGTGCAGTAGTAGCTATCACCGAAAAGTCTGAACAAGCAGATACTAAATTACAACCACTATTCAAGCCAACCGAGGATACAGAGAACCCACAACAATTTTATGCCCCTGAAGACCAGCTGATCACGTACAATCTAGGAGACAAGGACCATCCTCGACCTGTAAAAATAAGTCAAAACTTACCGGAAATCTTTCAGGCTAATTTGATTCAGCTCCTTCGCGAATTCTCAGACGTCTTTGCATGGGATTACAAAGATATGAAAGGATTAGATCCGCGCATATATCAGCACAGAGTCATGCTGAAGCCTGAAGCTAAACCAAGTAGGCAGCCCAGCTATCGGATGAATCCCAATTATGCATCCCAGGTAAAAGCCGAACTGGATAGATTATTAAAAGTAGGATTCATCGTACCAGTAGAACATGCTGAATGGATTTCACCAATTGTGATTGTGCCAAAGAAAAATAAGCAACTACGAATCTGTGTAGATTACCGGAAATTGAATGCAGCAACAGTACCAGATCCTTTCCCGATCCCCTTTTTGGATACCATGCTTGATAGGGTAGCAGGCCACAAAATGTATTCATTCTTAGATGGATACAGCGGTTACAATCAGGTTAGAATGGCTGAAGAAGATATACCAAAAACTGCTTTCATTACCAATTGGGGTGTCTTCGCCTGCACTGTAATGTGGTTCGGATTAAGAAATGCACCAAGCACATTTCAGCGATGTATGCAGGAGATATTTTCTCCTTATCTCACTTCATTCATGCAAGTATATCTTGACGACTTCTCAATCTTTGGAAAGATGATAGCACATTTAAGTCATTTACGATGTTGTTTTCAGAAGTGTAGAGAATATCGACTCTGTCTTAACCCAAACAAATCCGTGTTTGCGGTTTCATGTGGCAAACTACTTGGGCATATTGTATCTGCTCAAGGTATTCGAGTAGATCCAGATAAGATTTCGGCAATTTTAGAAGCCCCGGTACCCGCAACTCCAAAAGAAGTAATGCGTTTTATGGGTCAAATACGATGGCATGGCAGACACTTACGGTGGCTTGCTCACCTCGCAGTACCACTGAACAGGCTAATCACAAAAACTCCCCGACAGTTGGAATGGACTGAAGAATGTCAAACTACATTTGATCGGCTCAAGTATCTCCTGACGCAAGCCCCAATTTTACAACCACCGGACTGGGACAATCCGTTCCATGTTTTTGTCGACGCCTCAGATATTGCAATTGGCAGTATTCTGATGCAGAAAACAGATAAGTGGTTTCGCCCTGTTTATTACGCCAGTAGAAGGCTTGCACCGGCAGAAAAGAATTACTCCACTACTGAAAGAGAATGTCTAGGATTGATTTACTCAATCAAAAATTTCAGACATTATCTACTAGGCCGGAAGTTTACCTTTCATGTGGACCATGCTGCCCTTGTGTATCTAGTAAGACAACAACATCTAGGCGGACGATTAGCCCGATGGGTGCTACTCTTGCAGGAATTTGATTAGTCATTCACCGACCCGGAAAAGCACATGCCCTAGCAGATTTCTTATCTCGCCTGGATTCCGGTGAAGCTCCGGTAGGCATAGATGACACGACTCCTGCGATTTATAATGCTGAACCACTATCCGATGAAACGGCCAACCCACAAGCACCATCTACATACTATGATCAGATTCTAACTTTTCTCACCGAAGAATGCTTCCCATCTGAGACAACCAAGGCAGTTCGAAGGAAATTGGCAGTCTTTAGCCGCCGATTCCGGCTAGTAGCAGGAGAACTATATTATACAGATCATACCGGAATCTTACTTCGCTGTATTCCACCTCATGAGGTTAATTCAGTTATCACTTTGGCGCACTCAATTCCTTCCGGTGGCCATTTTGCAGTAGACTTAACTCACCGGAAAATTCTGCAAGGAGGTCTCTGGTGGCCAACGATGTACAGAGATGTCGCACAGTTTGTTAAACAATGTGATACTTGGCAAAGAACTGGTCAGCCCTTGCAAAGGCATCTTTTTCCTCTGCAACCCATCTTACCACTCGAACCATTTCAGAAATGGGGACTAGATTTTATCGGTCCAATCACACCCCCAGCAGTCTTCACTAACAACAAATACATACTAACCTGTACAGACTATGCAACAAGATGGGCAGAAGCCTGGGCTTTACGATCTGCTACAGCGGTTACGGTAGCAAAATGCCTACTCACGGATGTCTTCCCACGATTTGGCTTACCCCTGGAAATTGTCTCAGATCAAGGCACTCATTTTGTAAACAATCTAATGAAGGCCCTTACACAATCATTCCAGGTCACACATAAATTTAGCTCTCCTTATTATCCACGTGCTAATGGATTGGCCGAAAGTACAAACAAATCATTGTTGAATATCCTCCGGAAATTGATCATGGAAGCACCGGAAAGATGGGATCAACTACTACCTGCAGTATTATGGGCATACCGGACTACATATAAGGTAACAACAGGCTTGACACCTTTCAAACTAGCTTATGGCTTAGAAGCAATAGCACCCATGGAAATAGTCATCCCAAGTCTGCGTGTAGCAATCACTCAGAAGATGCTACTGGAATATTCGCTGACAGCACGAATGGACGCACTCAGAGAACTTGATGAGCACCGATGGCTCAGTTTTTTAACTATGCGCGAAGTACAACTAAGGCAAGCCAAGACACACGATCGATATTTGAAGACTCCAATCTTTTCGGTAGGCCAGCTTGTACTCTTCTATAATGCAAAATCGGATAGAGCAGCAAGAAAATTCAAACTACGATGGTTCGGCCCTTTCAAAATCTCAGAACAAATCGGTCCGGCAACTTTTCGGTTGACTACGTTGACCGGAAATCCACTTCCAAAGGTAATCAATGGGTCGAAGCTGCGGCCGTATTATCCCACTACTAGTACGCATTAAATTATTCGGCGGTGAACCGCGTTTTGTATAATTCTTTGTGTTTTTCTTTTTCTCCCTTTTTAGTCGTGTTTTGTACGAATCTTCATGTTACCAGCCGCCCCTCCCTACCGGTCACTCAAGCACGCACGCCAGCATGCAAACAGTATCATTCCCGCACCGCACAATGATTCCCACCCCCCACCGTGTTCTCCTTATTTACCCCCCTCGGTTGAGCCAAAAACGCTATTGTGTTCTCGAGAGTATACCTATTATCCCTGTCTTCTGTGTTGCCTGTAAGTGTGCTCGTAAACACCATGGAAGCGCTAGCCAACTACGCTGCTTTCCGTGATGGTATCCCGACAGACGTCGGCGAATACCTGCACTGCAGAGGATTGGCCAACTTCGCTGAGTTGCCCTGGCACTCAGTGGAAGCCCACCCCTTCTCCGCGCAGATCATCCACGCCATCGCCCAAATCCCCATCACCGAATGACAGTGGGTCTTCCCTTCCCTCCCATATAGAACCGTCATCTCCTTCCAAGCCTTCTCTGCAGCCTACCGCCTCACCCCGCAAGAACGCGAAAATGGCCCTAGCATCCCTGTAGCTCGCATGACCGAACTCTTCCCCCGCTCCTCATCAAACGAATATGCCATCCTCTGCCGCCCAGAACCCGAACGATCCGCCCTACAGTTCCTCGTAGCAATCCTCAACCTGCAAAAACGAACCTACGACATCTCTCGCCCCTTCTATTCCGCCCTGGAGTTAGCCTCCCGCGAACCTGTCAACTTTGCCTCTTATTTCTTCCAACGCATTCATAAGGAATCCGTAGCGATAGTAAAACAACTCCAGAAAGGCACCTCTCCGCGCTCTCGCCTTCCCCACATCATCTCCTTCCTCTTCCCAACCATTCTCGCCGCGCAACCCCCACCCACAGGCCCAGCACTTAGGCACGAAGAATCAGCACAACCGCTCGATGAAACTGAAGAAGACGACGAAGAGATCAATCAACTCTTCCGCACTAAGCGAATCCGGATCAGCTCTTCAGAAAGCGAAGTCCAAGGATCCGCCGGAAAGAAACAAGACACCGCAGAGGACAAACAAGAAGAAACATACCACGACACCGCCACTTCAATACACAACGACACCTCGACGGAGCAGCAAGACCAGCAAAACCAAGCAGAGACAGAGATAGTGTCCACCGAAAAGGAATCCGAGCATCAACAGGACGAACCAGAATCCGCCACAAAAGCACTGGATAATCTCATCGCAGCCATCAATCATACAGAAACCGAACAACAGACAATTACCAAGGTAACCACGACTGACACTGTTCTTCCCACCCCACCTGTCAACCCCGACCTCCCACCGGAACCATCCCGCCGACCCGCTTCTGAACCTACACCCTCCTCCTCTTCCTCCCCTAATTACTCTCCGCCAAACTCCCAAAACCTACTCACCGATACCTCCTCTCAGCCTCGTCAACCACAACCACCACCCAACGTATTTTTGGAACTAGCCTCCATGGGGCAGTTCCTCATGCATTTATCACACCAACTGCCCATACAGTTTAAGGAAGCCACGGACAACCTGAAGGCCGAATACCAATACAAGGTAGACGTCCTGGAAGCTGACATCACCCCCCTCCAGGAAGAAATCGAAGCCACAAAGACTGAGAACCATCAGCTACAGACGCAGTTAGCAGAGCTCCAAGCCAAATTCTCGGCAGAACAGACGCTAATAGAGCAAAGAGATACAGCCCTCAAGCAACTTGCAGCCAAAGAACGACTCCTACATGCCGCGCATGAAGAAATCCGAGCCCTGAAGGCCACCCTCCACGAAAACGAAGAAATCAACGCCTCTCTCGAAGAATTGATCGCAGAGACAAAGACTCAATTACAGGAATCCATCCAGAAGAACCAGGACCAACAAAAAGAAACCGAACAAATCCAAGAACAGTTACGACGAGCCGAAGAATGCGCAAATGAGGTTAACAGTATCCTAAAACGCCAACTGATACGGGAAGGACAATACCTCAAGGATATCGACAAAATACAGAGAGAACGAGATGCGTATCGGAAAACTCTCGACTTCCAAACCCAGCAGTATGAACGCCTAGACAACCAAGTGCGTAACCAGAAGGAGTGTATTACAGAGCTGAAGACCAAACTGCCCGAAATGAAGACTTCCAAGGATGCCGCCCTATCCAACGATTTCTATCTACAGGAAGCTTTTGTGCAGACCCAAGCCGAAAACGTGCTCACCGAAGCAATCGCGCTTAGCTCTGTTAGAATAGATGCGCAGGTTTTAGAGCCCGACACGCTAAAACAACTATTAGAAACCCTTAAGAAAAAGATAGCTCGCACATTTAGATCGGCTAGGAGTATGTATCTCGAAGGTCTCATAGAAGAATAAGTATATTCGCCCATCCTAATTCTTAATGTAACGATGGATTTGCAATGAGTATGATAAGCAACTTTTGGTTTTCTGACATTTTCGCACATGCAAGGTCTTGTTCAGTTTAGCACCAATCTATGGAGTAACACGCGGCATAATGATTTTTACTCTGATACAAATATTATCAAGGGAGGGAAGAGTCATGTCCTACTGACATACAATCAGTTTAGCAAATGGCCGTTCCAGCACCGGTGTTTATAAAATGAGTATACAGAGCACAGCATTCTTCATTAGTATTCTTCGAGATTCAGCGCCAATTAGCAACTTCCAGCATATTCTTCTCAGCAACCCTTCAACAAGCTTGTCGGAATCTGACTTATTCCGATGGCAACTCAGAAAGCGCGCCAATACACAGACCCACGTGGTAACGACAACAGATACTACCCTACAAGATGAAGCAGATGACGCAGTAACTTCTGCATCAGTAAAGACTCAGCATAAATTCTCCACCGAATTTAAAATCGACCTCGACATCAATTCGAAAAAGAATGAGGACTGGCTACGAAAGATAGGCCTCCTTCAGTTTGCCCAATTACCATGGGAGCAGTGGATTGCTAATGACGATGCAGAGGACCAATTACATAGCATGCGACAAACAAGCGGCTTCATTCTAAATCAGGTACGATTTTCGCCCCAGCTAGTCTCAGCCGTATTTAAACTACCACTCTATGATGACGCCCGCTATCTTAAATGTTCGAATGAGGATCTAAGGAAGGAATTTGGCGACTGTGAAGGCCCCCGACGGTATTTCATGTTGAAAAATGCCACCTATCCCCGACGAGAACAATTTAAATGGTATTTAGAAAAGCTCTGTTTACTAGTGAAATTCGACTTAATGTCGAAAGAAAATTTTTCCCCCCTATTACATGCCGAAGAAGGAGGTCCGGTTAGCTGGACACATTGGCTGTATAACCACCTCTACGCACAAATCATTGTCGGGGATAAGAGAAGATCCCACACCAACAGCAGACTAGCAGCCTATTTAGCTGCTATATTTAATTTTGTCCAATCAGTAAAGGATAAGCAGCTACACTGGTCCCCCCATTTTTATTCCGGTGAACATGATCGAATCGATACAGAACACCAGCCTGAGGAAGCAGCTCAACCCTCCACCTCGTCTGCACCTTTCTTCCACACAGGTAACAGCGCACAGAACCAGACCGTAGGGACGCCGTTTCGGCTGTCCATTAAACGACGAATGGCAGACAACTTGCCAACTGCCAGTCCAGAGCAATTACCGGACGATCTCCAACCCGATTTTGTCATAAGGATGCAAAACAAACTACAAGAGGTTTCTCAATATTTGCGGCAACAAGAACAAACGCTTCAGCACAAAAACGAATTACTACTCGCCACGATGACTAAGTCCAATTCATTAATGACACAGATGCAAAAAGAATTGGATGACAAAGAAGCTTTAATATCGGTGTTACAGAGTAACAACCGGCAACTAATGGCAGATTTGATCACCGCCAAAAAGTGTGCTCAAGACTTTAATCAGTGGCAGCAAAATATCCAAACACAAATTCAAGCCAAAATGTCAAGTTTTTCTACCCTGAATGCTAACCTGCAAGCCGAAAATGAAATTTTGCAGTCAAGGATACAAGTTTTGCAGGAGTTCGAAAGGCAGATATTAAAAGATGAAGGCGTAGAACTAAATGCCACATTAATGACAAATACGGACATAGACTTATTAAAACAGCAATTGGATAGTCGTATTCAAAATAGCTGGACACTTTTTCGCAGGAGATGGCTGGCTATACTTGTTCCGCCACTTGAACAAGTACGGTCAGAAAGGATTGGGGAGTCAAACCCTGGAATAGACCTACAGGCAGTGCAAAAGGATGATGAAGACAGTAATGCACCTGCGGGTTCGAGTCCACCGTGCGTGCCAGTGTTAGAGGGCCGCCGAACCAGGACGGATGAACCCGGACAGGTGCCTTAAATGTAAAAGTGTTGGACGACCGCCGAACAAGGACAAGAGTACGAGGACAGGGAGCTTAAATGAAAAAGAGAATCTTTCAGGGAACGCGCAGGTAACTGCAGAAGAGCACACCCTTGTAAAAAATCCTCTATTTAAGGCAATGAAAAGAAAGAGCAGGAAGTCCCGGGTTTTTGTGGGAATTGTAGTGTGCTGTCTGATTAAGTCTAGCTGAGATTGCTATCACGTCTTGTGTGCGCGTATATGTTGTTGAAAGGATAAGTTCTGCTTGATTTGTTCCGTCTGTACTCCTACTAGTCGCGTATACTCACCTTAATACGGGAAGGCGAATCAGCTGTATTGTGTGGCGAATCTGTTCGGTGATGGTTAAGTAGGATTCTGAGTATGCACAAGTGGGGTATGTTATCTGTTAGTTCTTCTGTGAAGTAAGTAGTGCGAAGAGTAACCTCGAACTAATTGTCTGTAGATTCTTTGTAAGCAATTGAATTCGTTACTGCATCTTATATTGGTTGTTTACCCCAACTACGGGAAGATTAGTAGCTATGTGAGTAGACAGCGTCGGTTTATGGTTGATCGGTTATTACGAGGAGATTAACTGTTCGACTCCGCATAATTTTAAGGTATAAGGTTTAGTTGGCACACCTACCCGCCTTGAAGAAGTACGAATCAGGTGGTCTTTGAAGTATCTTTTGTGTGTAGAGTACGTAATCGGCCTGCTAACCTCAGTCCTGAAGTTCTAATTCCAATACACTGAACAGACTTCCGTTGTTCAGGGACGGATACTGAGCTAAGGACGGAATGACCGTAAAATTTTTGTGTTAAATTGGGAAAATAGTACAGGGCCTCTGTTTAACAGACCCCTACCACTCCCAAGAACCCACGTGACTAAGAGAGGGATTGCGGTTAGAAGTATTTGAAACCAATTGAACGTGAAGTATCTGAATCGCAAGTAGAGTAACGCTTAAACCCATAAACGAGTATCAGTCAAACGTTAACAGATGGCACTGGAGACCCCTATGATCATGTAGCCGAGTTTAAACAAGTCTTGAGAGCTGAACAAGTTGAAGACCTGTTCACGCAGTACAATGCCTTTGGTTTAACCCTTAGGAACACCGCCCTGACATGGTTTCAGCCACTAAACGAGAGGCAGTTTAGAAGCATAGATCAACTTTTAGAGGCATTCATTATCGAATTCTCTAAAAGTGGCATAAGGCATAATACTTCCTCATTGATATATAGCTTCAAGCAGACCCCGCAAGAGACTGTGAGACTTGCAGGAAGAAGATTTAGGCAATATCTTGAGCGATGTCCTGGTCTTGAGTTACCCACAGCCGCTAAGCAAGTGGCTTTATTCTTGGATGGATTGCTAAGTACCAAATTGAGATCATATGTGTACTTGAAGGACCCCCGGACTATAGAAGAATGTGTACGCATGTGCATCGATATTGAGGATAACCTAGGGGAGGAGTTAGAGCTATCCAAAATCTACAAAGATTCAGATAGTACCTCTAGCCTCTCTTCCTCACAATCCACATCCATTGAGGAACTTGCGGAAAAGTAGCTCAAAAACTAGGCGTCTCTAGTAAACAAATTCCTAGATTTGCCCCAGTAAAGAGGTGCTATACTTGCGGTGGTGACCATATGGCAAACGCATGTCCCATCACGGCTCAACCCCAAGTGAACCCTAGCAGCCAATATTGCACCATAGAGCGAAGGTACACAAATCACTCAGCACAGGACTGCCCATACAATAAGCAAGCGGTTAGGCAAACCTACCCTCAGCCATACCCTCAACAAGGCAGATACCAGAGTCAATATTCACCACAACAGTATATTAGGCCTCAGCAAAATTACCAACCGCAATATCAGGCCCAACTGAGACCCCAGCCAGTGCTAGCACAGCAACCACCTGCTCCTACTAATGTGATTCCGGTCAAGTATGCTGCTGCAGAAGAAAACCTGAATAGAGCGATAGTCCCAGTAACACCATTAATCTCAGAAAGTGATCCCAGTGACCATAGCTTTGATTCTACACATGTTGATAGTCCCCAGGCTTACTACATGTAGTCTCCTGAACATGGTGAGTCTTACTACAGTGAGGAACCGAGTGAACCTATTTGGGAGCCTGAATATGCTAATGTCATGTACACAAACCCCAACTCTAGACCTCAACCTAGGCAGATACGACCCCCTTTTCCTAGAGGACCTTGCTTCAGATGCCAGGGTGATCATCTGATACGTGATTGCCCCATGCCTGCACCTACACAACCCCAATCAGTGACGATCCAAGGCTTTTGCCACGAGTGCGGAAAGGAACATCTCTTACGAGATTGTCCCAAGAATCCCAACAATATGCCAAAAATCACTCCGATTAATGTTATTGGGTTAGTGGTCAATTCCACAGGAAGTGTCACTTCCACTGCACCAGTGCAGGTAATCACTAGAGCTCAAGCATTGCAGCAAAACCAAGGGGTAAGCCAGGAAAAAAGCCCAGACGCTAGCGATACTGAGAGCCAAAATAAGAAGAGAACAAGAGCTTGGAGAGATAGTCGTGAACGTATGAAAAGGCAATGGGCAAAGAAGATGAGCGAACTTGAGGAAAGTCTACGAGAAACCAAGGCCAAAATCATAGAGATCACATCTCAACCGCACTCTCACACATTCCCACCGCTACCATCCCCATCACCCTCCATCCCTCCACCCTCTAATACACCCCACGTAACCCACCCACCACCCCGAGCAGGATCAGTATTAGCTGATCCCACTCCTGAAGACATAGACATGATGCTTAAAGCATATCAGGCCAGAATCCAAGAAGGGCCTAATGTAACGGATCATGACAAGTGCTACCCCAGAGCTGACCTAGAGATGGAAAGAACCAAGCTTTGCGCGAAAACGGTCGCATTGGCTCAGACTATGTTTGAATCCAGTCGCCTTTTCAATTACTCGGGCTCAGCCAAGACGCAATTACACTTGGATGGACTTCTAGAGAAGTTAGAGGGCATAATTGCAAGATCTGCCAAGGAAGAAAAAAATCAAGAAAGAGATAAAGCAGGCAAAAACATGACCCATTCCCCACCGAAAGCTTATGTGCCCAATTCCACTGAACCAGACAACCCCCCCCCCCTAGAAAGAATAGAGAATCTAATTGCACAATCACAAAAGGAACTCGCCCCTCAACACCATGACAAGGCTAGTGAAAGAGCAGGTCTTCCTACCCAGAAAGCCTATGTGCCTGAAGCTTATGTGCCTAACTCCACTGAACCAGACACTTCTTCTTCTATGAATCAATACACACCAGAATTCTTGCGAGAGATTCAAGAAGAGAAATGGGCTAAAGAGAGTGAAGTTCCTCCCCCTATTGAACTTGTGGATGACACACACGATCAATTCCCATAAGACCTTCCTTCCATTTATGGAGAGCAGGAGAGTGCCCAATCTCAAGAAAGATTAGACTTCGAGTCTAATTCTTTACAAGAACTACCCCATTTCACAGGCCCATGGGAAGCAAAGTCCACCTGTATGAGAGCACCTACAGTCATGGTAAGAAACGAAGATTCAGTCATACCTAGGAACACAGAGGTAGTGAAGAACACCAAAGTGCAGTGCAATCTCACTTTGGAAGAGCTGCTTAAGGTTAGACCAGAAGTGTGGAAACATGTAGCCAATCAAGTGCCCGAGATAGCAAAACCTCGTTCCCAGGTAGGATCCCAGAGAACAGTGCCAGAAATACCCTTGGATAAGATAGGAGACATGTGTGAAGGTGAAGAAGGGAACACCTATCTTCCCATTACCTACCAGGGGTACACCACCAAGGCAATTTTGGACTCAGGCGCAGGAGTTGCAATTGCTACCACTTCCCTATGGAAGCGTTGGGGCAAGCCAGCACTCAGGCCCACGAGGATGAAATTGCAGATGGCCGATGGTCACATAGAGCGACCCTTAGGGCTGTTAGAAGGAATAACTCTCACCACATGTGGTGTTGAGTTCGAGCACACATTTGCTATATGTGATTTTAGCAAGAACCATGCCTATGAGATGATTTTGGGAAGACCATTTATGCGACAATTGCAAGTGGTACAGGACTGGGGAACCAATTCCTTGTACCTGCAACACTTAGGTGTTACGACCAAAGTGAATCTCAAAGATTACTCTCATAGAGATGTCCCTCCTATCCAATGGAACCCCATCCATAGAGCCAAAGATGATACAGAATCGGTGCATTCCATAGGATCAGGATCCTCATGGATGCATGAAGACACCCACTTATGGATGTGCAAAGTAGCAGTAGCAGAAGAGAAGAGAGAAGAAGCCAGAGAGATAGGTGCAAAAGAAACACATAGATCAATTCAAGACCCAGCCTATGCACCTGTAGTGTTTCCCGATGAAGAGTTTGAACCTCACGACTGGGCAGAAATCCTAGCAACAATGGATGTAGCCATCAATGAGGAACAATGGACACCCCACTGTGATGAGGATGGCTATGACATTTCAGTCTTCTCCATAGAGCCAATCATGGGAGAGGCAGTGTTAGAAGAGTGTGAACCTAGCCCTGATGCATTTGAGGATGCAAGTGACTCTGATCTAGATTCAATCATTATGGACACACCCTTTGCATCAGAGGAAGAATACTTCTATGAAGTAGAATTTCAACCCCAGAGGCATGGAGAGCTTACAAATGAGGTAAGACTAGCCACACATGTGACCCTGAAGGAAGAAGGAAAGAAAAGAAAGAAGAGAGAAGTCACACAAACAGAGGAAGAATCTTTGTTTGAGGTCCCAGAAAATTTTAAGAAGTATGAGATAGATGACAGAAGAGTTATGATAAGAATGCCTAAACGGGAGGAACAATCAGGAGCGGCCTATGATAACAAAGAAACCACCAAGAAAATAGTAGTATCCCTAGAAGAAGGAGAAGAGAGATGCACATACATAGGCCATGACCTGACAGAAGAGGAAGAACAAGAGCTAATAGCCTTGCTAAGAGAGTACAGAGATGTATTCGCTTGGAGTTACAAGGATTTGAAAGGAGTGGACCCTGACATATGCTCACACACTATCCCCATGACATCAGATGCCAAACCCTCTAAGCAAAAGCCATACACATACAATGATAACTATGCTGCCAAGATCAAAGAAGAGATAGATAGGCTGGTTGAAGCTGGATTTATCTATGAAATTGAGCACACTAAGTGGGTATCCCCCATTGTAGTGGTGCCCAAGAAAAATGGAAAGCTACGTGTGTGCATTAACTTGAAGAAGGTTAATGCAGCCACAATTCGAGATAACTATCCGCTTCCTATTACTGAGCATCTTTTAGAAAGGGTGGCAGGCAAGGAAGTGTACAGCTTCCTAGATGGGTTCTCTGGCTACAATCAAGTGGCCATTGCACCAGAAGATCAGCATAAAATGTCTTTTGCCACATAGTGGGGTATATTCGCTTTTAGGGTAATGCCATTCGGGCTGACCAATGCTCCCGCAACCTTCCAAAGGCTGATGTGCCATGTATTTAAGGAGTTCCTGAGGAAGAACTTATAAGTCTATGTTGATGATCTTTGTGCTCATTCCAACATTAGACAAACTCATATTCCTGAACTCAGACAAATCTTTAACAAATGTAGAGAATATCAAGTCTGCCTAAACCCAGAAAAATGTGTTTTTATGATCAGGCAAGGCAAAATTCTAGGACACATAGTGTCAAAGAATGGCATATCTACGGATGAAGAGAAAGTAAGAGCTATAGCCAAATTACCTAGGCCAAAGAATGTCAAGGAAGTACAAGCTTTCATGGGGCATTGTGGTTATTACCGACGATTTATACACATGTATGCCATCATTGCAAAGCCTCTGTACGGACTTCTGACAAACTTTGAGTGGACTGAGGAATGTGAGAATTCCTTCAATGAGCTTAAACGGCGATTATGTTCAGCACCAATCTTAACCACACCAAATTGGAATAAGCCTTTCCACGTTCATGTGGATGCATCCAATTATGCCATTGGATGTGTGCTTGCTCAACCTACTGGTGAAGGTAATATGGATCTTCCTATTGCCTATGCTAATAGACAATTGAATGCAGCTGAACGAATTTATACCACTACTGAGAGAGAAGGCTTAGGCATGGTATATGCAGTTAAGAAATTTAGACACTATTTGATTGCAAATAAGTTTAAATTTTTTACTGATCATCAGTCATTGCTATACCTCGTAAACAAGCCATGCAATACAGTAAGATTAGTAAGATGGTTTCTCTTGCTAATGGAATATGATTTTGAGGTTGTGGTAAGGAAAGGGAAGACTCATTTGAGAGCAGATCACCTTTCTAGGCTCACATCGGGAGAAGCCCCACAAGGAGTGTCAGATGACCTTCCTGATGCTTACTTGTTTAATTTGGAGGTGGTGCCGTAGTGGGCTAAGCCATTGGTACCAGTGTTGACATACGGACCTAACCACCCAGTAATAAACACACAGGATAGAGAGGTAGTAAAAGCCCAAAAGTATCACATCATGGCAGGAAGTATGTACAAGCACACAGATCAAGGGATCTTGGCTTGTTGTGTGGAAGAGGATGAGTATGCTAAATGGTTGCAATTAGCACATGTAGGTGCGTTAGAGCAACACTACTCAAAGCAACGAACCTTACAGACACTAAGGAGACTCGGAGTGCATTGGCCGACTATGGAAGCTGATGTCCAAAAGTTGTGCAAGGATTGCCCAATCTGCTGCACTAAACCACCTGTGGAACATGCCACTCTTTATCAAGTGTCCATAGTGCCAGATTGGAGTGAACCACTAGTATCCTTTCTGAGGACGAAAACATTCCCTCCAGACATGACTCTGGCTAGGAAAAGGAGTTTAGAACAAGAAGCCCAGGATTACTCACTCATTGGTGATAATCTATACAAGCGTGGTAAAGATGGTTACCTGAGACTATGTGTCCATGAGAGTGAATATCTCAAAATCTTGGATACTGCTCACCAAGGTGTAGCAGGGGGACACTTTGGACCAGATCGGGTAATCAAGGCAATACTATTTGCAGGCTTTTGGTGGCCAACCCTTCACATGGATGCACATACCTATGTGAAACGGTGTGATGTTTGTCAGAGAACTCAGTACCCTATACGCAAGGATGAGATGCCACTGAAGCCTATGATGGGCGGACGTGCATTCTCTAAATGGGGAATAGACTTTGTTGGTCCTATTAATCCCCCAGCTAAGGGTTCACATGCTGAATATATCATCATGGCCACAGACTATCTAACCAAGTGGGTAGAAGCGAAAGCTACTACAAAAAATGATGCTCAAACAACAGCAAAGTTCTTATTTGAAAATGTATTCACGAGGTACGGATTGCCAATAGAGTTGGTGAGTGATAGAGGCACACACTTCTTGAATGAAGTCATAGAAAACCTTCTCCAAGAATTCTTGGTGATGCATAAGAAATCGGCCCCCTATCACCCACAAGCTAATGGCCAGGCTGAGAGCACTAATAAGATCTTATGCAATGTGCTGACTAAACTAGTGAACAATAAACGCTCTGATTGGGACAAACAGCTAAACCATGCTGTTTGGGCATACCGGGTTGCCTATAAAATGGTACTCCAAGCCACCCCCTTTCAGATGGTATTTGGCCAAAATGATGTGCTACCCCTGGACTTTTTGATACCTACATTGAAGGTAGCACAAGAGCATGACTGGACAGGCCATGAACTCTCCTCTCGAATCTTTGATCTTGAACGTCTAGGCGAAACACGATTGAGAGCTGCAGCAGGAATCTATGCAGCGAAGAAGAGGCAAAAGGCATATTTTGATACACATGTGAATGATAAAGGCTTGAAAGCAGGCGACCTAGTCCCAGTCTATACATTGAAGCAGCATGCACGGAAATTAGAGAAAAGAGGTTACGGGCCAATGATTATCAATAGAATCTCCACAAGTGGCGCAGTTAAACTAGCCACTTTAGAGGGCGATATTCTACCAAGTTACATAAGTGGATGCAGAGTCAAGTTATATCAGGAACCCCTTACTGAAGAGATGCTAAATCGACTCAACACTGCCAGGGAACGTAAAGAAGAAGAGAAACGAATTAGAAGAGAAGCACAGGCAGAAGCTTTAGAACGCATCCGACGAATGAAATTGAGGAGACAAGGCAGAGACCCGCCTATGCTTGACACTCAAGAATCTGTAGGCTATCCTATGGCCATGTGCGATACTTCAGGTGGGCATTCCCATAGAATAATCGACCGACGGCCTTTTTTAACCCTAGGAGTAGGACAAGGAAAGGGTGCAAAGATTGTAAGAGCTTTGATTGACTCAGGTGCATCCACTAGTGTTGTCAAGTTCTCTTACTGTCAAGAATTGAAATTAACTGTCGATCCTATAGAAGCATATCTCATAGGATTGGGAGGTGTGGAAACTCCTTGCATGGGCGAGGTGGATCTTCCCATCTCCATTCAAGACGAAGTGATGACAGTCAAAGTACTAGTGTGTCAAGATGAGGACCTCACTGAGCCTCTTGTCTTGGGTCAGGATTGGATCTATGATCATGCAGTCAACCTCAACCTAAGAAGTGGACTTCTTCAGGTATGGGTAGATCATAGCCGAATTACAGTTGAATTGGAAAATGAGGCACTCAAGGAACTAGGCAAGGCACAAACTCCTGGTCCTTCCAGGGGCACACATGAAGTTGACAATGCTATTTTTGTCCAAAACTGTATGATGCAGAAAGAGGCTAATCTCAACAACGGAGCCAGGGAGAGGACAGAACTCCCTTCTTTTCCAAAGACCAGAAGGTTGCAACAACCCACGGCAGATCAAATACAGAAGAAGCAGAACACTACCGATACTAAATGCCAAAAAAAGGAGCAAAGCAGATTGTTTCAGCCATGGAAGCAAGTATGGAGGCGAAAAGGCGAATACCCTGTTTAGACCAGGCCGACCCCACGGCCAAAACCTCTTATTAGTAGTCAACAACATGACATTAATGAGAAGTCCTTCATTAATTCTTCTGCGAAGGTGAAGTCTATTTGGGTACCCAAGAAGTCAATGAAGGCCAGCCCACAATCACGACAAATCTGGGTGCCTAAGGCTTGCTTGCGGGCTCAAATAGCTACACCAAGGCCGCAACCAGTACAACATGTTTCACTCACTCGAACATCTGAGGCCCAGTCTTACGCATCACGCACGGACACATATTCTTCCATGAGCACTAGTAGAATCACTTGTAAATGGGTCCCTAAAAAGCCTCATCTTCAAGCAGATACCCCTATCAAACTCTTCAGAGTCTCCACAAAATCAAGATCAAAGCCCATCCACTGCATTTGGCAACCTAAAACTTGTAATAAACCCCCGGACCCCAGTTGTAAATCCATGCCCACCTACTAACTACGTCACTCTCACACTACATCATTCCACTTAGTTCTTAGGTCCAACCAATTCCTAACTACACACACAAGCACCGAGCACTTATTAACCTACTAATCTCTCCCGAACCTCATGATAATGTTGTAATGGGGACAAAAACGGTTCTAACTTGTCCTTTACAATGTTAACACATGTCTCTATATTCTCATAGAATCAGGAGGCAAGAAGTAACATGGCAGAAGCGACAGGTCCGAGCTCACAAGTAGGAATACTTACTGCAGGAATCGATGTGGATAGTCTACCTGTGGATGTGCCACCAACTGAACGACCTGTGGAGCTGCAACACCTTCAGCAGATCCCGGTACCGGATCCACCCACAGGGATCACAGAAAGAGTCCATGCCAATTCTCATTGGTTCAATGGCATGCCAGGTCCATTAGGAGAGGCCAAGTATATATGGGAGTCTAAGTGCGAGTATGACAGATCATGGGTTCGATTCCAATTTTTCTCCAAGGAGTTTGAGACTCTACAGAACACCGAGGATCTCCAGACCATATGGCAACGTGCAGGGCTAGCAGAATACTTTGAAGCACCACTACCTAAACCGGATCTCCTCTGATGCTATTATTTGGTCTCCACATTACAAGCTAATGAAGAAAAGGACAAACCAGGATCATTTGTTCTTCCTTCCTTGCTGGGCAACAACGAGTTAAAGAGGTTTGAACTTACTGTGGAGTTGGTGAGCGCTGCTTTGAATATGCACGGCACACATGTACCTTCTGAGAAGGATGCTCTTGTTCCTACTAACATGAAGGATAGGAAACTATTGAAGCTTAAAGAGATGGCAGCACTCACACCAAATGTGTCCATCCCTCTCCGTATGTGCATGCAACATTTTGCTTTCCCCGACCAAGACCGCTTCACACAACCACACAAAAGAATCTGGTTCGCTCTCTACTTAGCGGAGGCAGGTGTGTTACCAATTAAGCTGCCGGTATGGATTATAGATCAATTGTATGAAGCAAATAAAAGGTCTTCTAGGAAATTAGTGGTGAACGGTTGCTGTGCAATCACACGCATTATTTACCGGTGCCTAGCATACGATGTTCCCATTGAACGTGCCTTAACTTGGGCACAATTACAAATGTTTAAGAAGCTCAAGACGTCCACACATCAATCCAAGCGCATGAGGGGTGCAATCCCTTGTGTCCAGACAAGGGAAGTTCTGACTACTCCTGAAGTATCGCCACGAAGGGAGACCATTGTACCTCCCTTTACCATTAGGATACCCAGGTCTGGATCTGAAACTACGACACAAGCTACCCCTTCAGCTCCTCCTGCTCCATCTGAATTTGAATTTGCTACAACTGGAGATGCTGAAGGAATGGATCCTCAGGACTTCGAAGCATTCTTACAAAGTACACAACTCTCTGATGTAGAGTATTATTCAGATGCAGAAGAACAAGGCACATCTTCACAAAGAAGAAGAAAATCTACAGACGACCGCCATGTACATTGGAGTGACGCCCAGCAAGGTCAACAACAAGGACACCTAGAAGAAGAAGGAGCATATGAAGAGGAGACCACTGAAGCCCCAACCTATACAACGGAACTCCGAAGGCTGTATCAAATTATGGAACGAGTGCGATCGCAACAACTGCTCACCGAACAGAGCAGTAGAGTACTCATGACTCAGCTGTTGGAAGAAGCCGAAGTTGACTCAGAATATAGTGAAGGTCTCTTATTGATGACAGAAACATATGGGGTAGTAGAAGCAGTGCGGACCGCCATTAGGAGGTCTCCAGTTCAATATGATCCACGAAGATTCCAGACATGACCACGCTCAGGTAAGAATATCCAGATCCCCATTACAACGGCAGAAGGGCCAAATATTACATCCGAACCCATCAGGACAACCTCCCAAGCAACAGAAACTGCTAGCCAAGAGCACCCAGTCACCCATGAGGAATCCACCGAGCCACTACCACCCACACCCCCACCATCGCCTCCTAGAACAGAAACCGTGGAAATCACCTCGACCACTCAACCCACCGAACCAACCTTCATCTTCCATACTCCCATCTCTAGTTCAACCCTATTCTCCACCTCTGATAACCCAATCTATGAAGCAACCCCCATCACTACACAATCCACCGAATCGCTCATAGAGCCTGCCCTAGGACAACCATCCCCCATGCCCTCAGCCATAGGTCATCCTGACCCTAGATCCATATTCATGGGTTTCCCTGCTACCACGCAACCCTTCATGCCCTCCTCAACTCTACAACCTCAACCCCCGACCTCCATCTCTCCACTTCTCCAATCCCTCCATAACTTCCTTGCTAGAACTTTTCAACCCAGGTCTCAACCATTCCCTTTATTTTCAGCTCCCCACCCCACTTCTCATCTATTCACCACTTTCACACACACACCACCTACCATTCCAATGTATATGGTAGACCCCACACTCGCACCCACTCCTGAAAGTATGGACATTTCACCACCCACGGCACCTCCCCCTCCCCCCACGCTTCCACCTCCTCCCATTCCCCCTCCACCAATTTCACCCACACACTCGTCTTCAATAGACACATCATTCACTCTTCCCCTTCCCCAATTCCCTTCCCATGCATCTTCCATTGTAAACACCACCCCCTCATCTATAGGAAATGCATTGGACACCATGCTAGCTTGTATATCAAACTTAAGGACAGATTACAATCAGCTCCAGCAACAGAATGAACGCCTGCAAGAGCACTCGGAGACACTACAACACAGACTTGCTGTACTAGTGGAGGAAAATGCTCGCCTCCACACACAATTCCAAACTCTCCAAGAGGCTCATAGCATATTGGAGGTACAGTTACAGAACACAGATCAGGAAGCAATACAAGTGGTAGAAGGTCATCTACGGACACAACTGGAACGCAATTCAAAGCTTCAGCGAAATATGGCCCTACTCAAGCGACATCTTGCTGCCGCTCATGAAGAGAATCGACGCCTGCAATTACAAAATCAGGAGAACCTAGAAGCAGCTATCGAAAGCACACCTGGGGCACCCATCAGCCCATCAAAGTTTCAAGCAGTGACCCCCGACAATATCAAGATCATATTGGAAGACTATGCCATGCTGCTTGAAGCACATGACCTGCTGTTGAGCCCTAACCGGTTGAAACTAACAAAGTCAAGGTCACAGCTATGCATAGGCAAGAGTAAAGTATCAAATTTCCAGGGTCAAAGTGCACAGAAGTATTTTTTCTCTTAAGGTTCAAAGGGTGAATTTAAAGTCTTAGGTGCAAAAGTAAAGAATTAAAAGGAAAGGTGAAGGTATGGAAGCGGCCGTGTATGCAAAGGTGGAAATAGGGCCGCCCAATCAAAATTTTGTTTTAAGTCTAAAGTCACTACAGGACAAAGTAGTGAGTCGTTGGTGGCCAGTTCAAAGACAATCTTGGGACATTGAAAGGGCACCAAGATTGTATTACAGTTAGAGTGCACGGAACCGGCGCACTCAACAAAGAAAGAAAAAGGCTATTCTTGGGGACACACTGGAAGTAAGAAAGAGAGAGAAGTGCAAGAGACACCGGGGGTACGACGACACAGAGAGGTGGAAGTGAAGAGTGCAAGAGAGGTGGCTAAGGAAGAAGGCAGAGAGTGCGAAGCTAGACCCCAAGGACCTCAAGGTCTCTGTGCAGTGTGCATGCCGACAGAAGATACTCATTCCTCATCTTGGTGGAAGCTTGGTGCAAGGTGTGCACAAGGATAAGCTTGAAGCAAGTAGAGGACTGGTGCAGAGGAGGCCGACTGCAAGAAGACTTCGGGATAATTGGTATTTTGTAATTAAGCACCCTCTGTAGTGCGCACAGAAGTATTGACTCGGATTGTGCTCAAACATTGTAATTGTTTTACTGTAATCAAACTCAAGATTCCAAGGTGTGCTTCTGCAGAAGCTTCCAAGGTTATTTCCTCTGTGAAGTTTACCAGCTCATTTCTTTCTTTATTCTTTCCTTTTTCTCCTACAAACCCTCAAACTCCTTCTCGTCCAAGAATCCCCCAACAAATTTGGCACACCCGGTGGGATATCCAAGGAGAATTGAGCATAGGAGAAGATCTATTGCACTTGGAGAACAATATTCCAGTGTCGACAGTAACACTCCAGTTGACTAAAGAGGTACATACTTATATCAAGTGTCTCATATTAAGTGAACTATGAACAGCTCATGACCGCGACCCGGTCACAAACCTTGAGGGTCACGTGCAAGCAGACAAGAAGAAAGGCGATCAGAAGATCATCGAGTCCACTTTCATCAACTTCATCGGTAAGAAGCATGGCAGGACAGGTGGACCTAGAAACCTTACTCTCCAGATTAAACATAAAATTTCCCTCTTTCAGAGGTTTAGCTCATGAGGATCCAGATGAGCACATTCGAAGATTTCTGGCATTAAGCAAGACTAGAGGTCTAATGGGTAGGGAAGATGCCTTCTTGATACTCTTTCCGGCCACATTGGAAGGATTGGCAGACAAGTGGTTTAGCCAGTTTGCTAAAAACCACTTTACTTCTTGGGATTTGATGAAAGAGGCCTTCAAAAATCAGTTTCAGCATGGCAATACTACGGAGATCATTATAGAAGAGCTAGAAAACTTGAGATTGGGTCCAGGAGAAAAATTCCCAGAGTTTGTGACCAGGGCCAAAGCACTAATGGCTAAACTACCAAATCCACCGCATGATTTCTTTGTCAAGAAGTGGTTAGTCAAACCCCTACCTGTGGTCACCCAATGCAAAATAAAAGAGTTAGTGTTACCTACTGCCTCTGTTGAGGAGTTCATTAATACGGCCACACGCTTGGAGCAGATAAGGCACCAGTATGGTGCAACTTCTTCCCAACCAACCTATGATGCAGAACTGGAGGACCCAATGATCCAATTAAGAAGGGAGCTGGAGGGCTTGAAAAGGAATAAGCCCTACACAGAAGAGGAGACTGTTGTGGCTCAGCTGAGAAGGGAGATTGAAGCACTCAAGCTCCAAAAGGAGGAGGAGGCCCAAGCAAAAGAATTAGCTCAACTGAGGCAAGAATTGCAAGAACTCAAAGGAGGCGGTATCAAGAGTGGACTCTGGTGCTCCATGTGCAGCAAGCAAGGGCACATAGTAAGTGAATGTCCTCTGCTAAACGTGACTTGTCAATTATGCAGGAAAGTTGGCCATGAGGCCCATGAATGCCAATCCAGGGGAATGCCTACAACGACATACTGGACACAGGGAGGACCTCTGCCACCAGCAAATGTAATGGCAGCCGCAGCAAACCAAGGTAACAACTATAATCCTAGACCAAGGAATAATTTTGCAAATGGGCCTAGAAGGCCCATCATTTGCTTCAGATGTGGAGAGTGCGGGCACTACCAATCTAGGTGCACTCTCCCAGAAAATGCCCTCCTTGCAGGAACTGTCCAGAGGCCAAGGATCACTATACAAACTGTTGTCCTAAGAATCAAGCCTCTACTTCCGGACCCCATCTCCAAATGATCTCTGTATTCAAGGAGGAAACATTACCTCAGGTCAATGAACCCTCACCGTCTACCAGGGTGGTACAATTAGAAGAACTTGAATCTTTTGCAGTACAGACAAGAAGCAAAGGGAAGGCTCAAGTGGACGAAAATCAAGAATCAATAATTAGGGAATTGAACAAAGACAGAGTTGCATCTAAAGACAAAGCCACCACAAGTGCAGACACAAACCAAAAGGAATATCTCATAGGCACTAGTGATGCCATTGGGCATGCCTTCAACAGGGCTCAAGAAGAGTTTGGCAAAGCAAATGAAGCTCATTCTCTTAAAGAGTCAGAGGCTTCAAAACTACTCAAGTCCATGAAGAAGGAGGTTAGTATTTTTGAATTAATAAAGATGGATGGGAAATTCAGGTCAGAATTATTGCAGATAATTGATGAGGCTTCTACTACAAGCTTAGTGGCAAAGACTGCTATTTTACATAAAGGGATAATTATCGGGGAAGCACCCCTTACGGATTATAAAAGTCCTCGGCTTACAGTATCAATCAAGGGTCATGAATTTCAAGGTGTTATTGTGGATGGTGGTTCTGGCATTAACTTGATGCCTGAACATACCATGAAAAAGATTGGACTCCACCCTTCAAAACCTGCAAACTTCATTGTTACTTTGGCAGATCAGAGCAAAGTAAGGCCCTTGGGGGTAATCCCAAAAGTTCCACTTGAAGTACAAGGTAATCTATTCATTCTGGATTTTGTGGTTTTAAGATTGCCCCAGGTTGAAGGAGGATTTCCTCTCTTAATTGGAAGACCTTGGCTGAGGCATGCCAGTGTCATTCATGATTGGGGCAAGGACACTATGTGGGTACAAAAGAAAGGGCAGGAGCTGACACAGATTCATTTAGAAGAGGGCCTAGACAATCAAGGAAACACTAGTATGATGCAAACAGTTAGCATTTGCATGGAAACAGAATCGGAGGATCAACCCCAAATAGATTTTGAGGAAGAAGAGGATATTCTAAATTGGCTCCAAGCAGGCAACTCTTCCTCTTGTTTTGGAATTTTTCTTAATAATCCTTGCACGACTGAAGGTTATGATGAAGATAAGGAAAAGGTCCAGGTTGATGGATTGGGAGAGCCCGTCACAGACCACAGAAGGGGCAGGAAGACACCCCTCAAATACAACTTGGAGGAGGATGTGACAACCACAGATAAAGAAGTTTCTAAAGCTAAAAGCAAGGTAAAAAATTCTGGTGTTGAATGTTCTTTCCCAATTCAAGAAATCCCTGCAGGATGGATGCAGGACAAGGAGGAACACATTGAAGTCCAAAATACACCTGCTTATGAAGCAATGCACGAAAAGCTAGTAGAAGAAGACAAGGAAGCAGATGCACACGAAGATAATATGGTAGTGAGAAATCCTGTCCAAGAAATACACTTAGGCACTCAAGACAATAATCAGCCAGTTTTGGTGGCCACTTGGTTGTGGAGCCACCCGGGGCTCCTTGAAAAGGTAAAATCATTCTTGACCCAGTATGTAGATGTTTTTGCCTGGCATTATAAAGACTTAGAAGGAGTGCCTGCAACTTATGGAAAGCACAGAATCCCTCTGGTTGATGGAGCCAAACCCATCAGAGAAAGGAGTTATAGACTTAATCCAAAATATGCTGAAGCTGTCTATGTGGAAATCCAAAAGATGGAGGATGCAGGAATCATCATTCCTGTTGAACACTCAGAGTGGCTCTCACCTATGATTATAGTACCGAAGAAGAATACTAATAAAATCAGAATTTGTGTTGACTTTAGAGCACTCAACAAGGTGACCATTCCAGATGGTTTCCCTATGCCTTTTGCAGAACAGGTCATTGAAGAAGTGGCTGGGCATGCATTATATAGCTTTATGGATGGATTCAGTGGCTATAACCAAATATCAATACATCCAGAGGATCGTGAAAAGATTGCTTTTATCACACCTTGGGGAACATATGTGTATGTAAAAATGCCATTTGGGCTCAGAAATGCTCCAGCCTACCCTCCCTCTCCTTCCACCCTCCCCCTCCACTCCACTCCCGCTTCCCCTCCACAACCCTCTCCAACTTCCCCGCCCACTAGAACCACCCTCCCCCGCCCCCCTCCATCAATTCCCTTCCACACTCCCCTCCTTCCCCCCTCCATCCTCCTCTATCTCTTCTGCATCCCTGCCTGCCGTTCACACGGGAAGCCTGTAGCCCTGGTTTTCGTTCCCGCGCCATCCACAATCATCTCCATGCTGTGATAAGACTCCTTCACCGCAAAAAGTTCAATAGCCTGCAGCTCCTTGCAATCTCTCTACCGGGTCCTTTCTACGTAGAACTCTATGGCCGATCCCACCGCACCGGAAGACATCTCGGAACTCACTCCGTCAGCACTGCATACAACCAATCCAAATTACCCTCCTCCTGCGTCTGCCACACCCACCACCGGCCTCCACTCCCAGTTCCCTACGTTGCCCGTTCCCACTGACCCACAAATTGATGCATCGCCTTCCTCATTTCCTCCTGCCATCCTACATATTCCCACTTATTCGGTTCAATCTGATTCCACGGATATAGATTCTCCACCTCCACTCCCTCGACCTCCTTCTCCTTCTGCTTCAGCTTCTCATTCCTCACAACCAAATTCGCCCTCAGGAGATTATATACGACTTTTTCGTCCGCCTGATTTAGATATGCAGATTCGTATTCATTTATCTCTCCCAACCATTGAACTCCGTCGCCTTTTCTCTGTTGAAAATCTTCAACAGGCGGGTCTCTGGGGCTTGGCCAACGTTTTCCTGAATGATCCCTCAAATTATAGTGATGTCTATGAAGTTATCCGCCTCTTTCCTCATTTTCGCACAGGTCCTCTCTCCATTTCCGCTCTTGCTGCCAGCCTCGGCTCCTGCCCCGTCGATTTCCGTAATCCTCCGTTCTTATATTCTGGATTGTCAGCCTCTGCCACAATTGCCTTTTGTAGAGATCGCTTCGACACTAATGCCCGATTTTCCATCCGCATGACGTCCATTCTTAATGCATTCATTTTCTTCTTTTTGCTTCGTAGTCCAACATCTTCACTCCCATGGTCCGATATTCGTCTTGCTGATCCGCTTTTTTGCTTCCTAAATAGCCGCCCATACCCTTACGCCGCCCTCATATATGGTTCCTTAAATTTGCGCTCTCGTCGCCTTCGTGAAGCTGTCTCCAGAGGCTCTCACACATTCTCCTTATATTCTGGTCCCTTCATAGCTTGGCTTTATCACATACCATCGCGCTCTGACCCTAATTCCCCTCTACTTCCGTCGCAGCCCAACATACCTTCCACTTCAAATCCTCCCCCCTCCCCTCCACTCTCCATCGACTCGGCCTCCGTTTCCACACCGCTACCCGCTCCCCTTGATCTCACTTCCCCCCCTCTACACTCTTCTTCGCATATCTTTTCCTCCTCTCCAGATATCGCGCCTATTCCTTCCCCTGATTCTGCTCCGGCACATGGCCCTTCTTCCACACCAGCTTTCCGACCGCTCATTCAAACGCAGCTCAACCCCCGACACCCGACCTGTACACCACCTCGTCCTCCCCTTTCCGCCCCCACTCCGTCCACTGCGGTTCCATTCAAGCGACCCAATCCGCCTGCATCTCCTCTCCATCATCCCGAGGCATCTCCTCTCCATCATCCTGATCCACCTGTTGCACCCTCCCCTCCAATTGATCTCCCTTCCGCCCCTTCCTTTTTGCATTTGCTCCGCGATGCCAGTGCAGCTGCTTCTGGTAGTGCTCATGCCTCCAAAGTGTCTTTGGATTCTGTATCAGCCGCCGCTTCTATTCATCAACAATACATTAATACCATCGACAACATCAATCGAATAGCTCACTCTCAATGGCACTCGCTCAATGAAACGGCCCGCTTACTCATGGATGAGCACGACAAATACCGCGATATGGCGGAATCCGCATTACAGAACTTATCCGATCTTCAAAATCGCTCTTCCTTAGGGTTATGTGATAATGCTACTTGCCGTCGTATCAAACGCGAACGGGACCACCTTAGGCAGTGCCTTAGTTCTCTCCAACATATGATTGAGCAAGCTTCTGCTCCGCTGCCCTCCTCTCCCCAACCCTCAGCTGCCGATCTCACTCCCCCTTCGCAATAATTTACTTCACTTCGCATTTAGGGCTTCAGCTTCAATTCTTTAATTTCAACACATCTCATCATACTTCTCCTTTTATCATGATCCAGGTTAATAAATACTAGTTGCAGTCTTTATCTGTTGTTTTCTTTTATGCTTCATCAATAATAGCCATCTTTCTCTATTTCCTTACCTCCGTTTCCTCTGTGGTTCTTCTAATGTGGTTCTTCTGATGTTTTCTCTCTGATTATTGAAGCCTCCTTACATTGTATCATTGTGGTCTCTCCGGGACGGAGAGAACTTTAGGTGGTGGGCATCTGTTGAGCCCTAACCGGTTGAAACTAACAAAGTCAAGGTCACAGCTATGCATAGGCAAGAGTAAAGTATCAAATTTCCAGGGTCAAAGTGCACAGAAGTATTTTTTCTCTTAAGGTTCAAAGGGTGAATTTAAAGTCTTAGGTGCAAAAGTAAAGAATTAAAAGGAAAGGTGAAGGTATGGAAGCGGCCGTGTACGCAAAGGTGGAAATAGGGCCGCCCAATCAAAATTTTGTTTTAAGTCTAAAGTCACTAGAGGACAAAGTAGTGAGTCGTTGGTGGCCAGTTCAAAAGACAATCTTGGGACATTGAAAGGGCACCAAGATTGTATTACAGTTAGAGTGCACGGAACCGGCGCACTCAACAAAGAAAGAAAAAGGCTATTCTTGGGGACACACTGGAAGTAAGAAAGAGAGAGAAGTGCAAGAGACACCGGGGGTACGACGACACAGAGAGGTGGAAGTGAAGAGTGCAAGAGAGGTGGCTAAGGAAGAAGGCAGAGAGTGCGAAGCTAGACCCCAAGGACCTCAAGGTCTCTGTGCAGTGTGCATGCCGACAGAAGATACTCATTCCTCATCTTGGTGGAAGCTTGGTGCAAGGTGTGCACAAGGATAAGCTTGAAGCAAGTAGAGGACTGGTGCAGAGGAGGCCGACTGCAAGAAGACTTCGGGATAATTGGTATTTTGTAATTAAGCACCCTCTGTAGTGCGCACAGAAGTATTGACTCGGATTGTGCTCAAACATTGTAATTGTTTTACTGTAATCAAACTCAAGATTCCAAGGTGTGCTTCTGCAGAAGCTTCCAAGGTTATTTCCTCTGTGAAGTTTCCCAGCTCATTTCTTTTTTATTCTTTCCTTTTTCTCCTACAAACCCTCAAACTCCTTCTCGTCCAAGAATCCCCCAACACCTGCTATCAGAGGAACTGGGTCAACTGAAGCAGAAACACCAAAAAGAAACAACAGCAGCCTCTCAAACCACCTCCTCCGCGGCTTCACTTCTCACAGACTCAGAGGCCTTAAAAGATCTGCAGAAACAGGTCACCGAATTGCAAGCACGTCTACTACAATATGAGAGACCACCTTCCCCTCCAGAGGCTCCCACGGACGAAGAAGTAGTACAAATTCCTATGGAACAGACATTTGAAGAAGAATACGACCCACAACCCTTCCCAGGAGGCCAACAAGCGGAAGAAGCTCAGGACACATTCGAGGCACCACGGCCTCCATGGCTACGTCAAGTGGAGGAAATCGAGAGTTCTCACGAAGAGCGCACAGTAGTGCAAAATCAGGCCATGAGGGTCATAGAGGAAACTGTGCTACAATCTGCTTACTTCAAGAACCTGTCATCGAGACGCCTTATCCTCTCATCTGAACTCCAATACAGGCCTTATTATATTATCTTGGCTGATTATAATGCAGAAATACAGAGAGTCACGGGTCAGATTCCTACCTTTGCTAATTTCAACCCGAAGACCTTCCTCCAGAGGCGCAAAAAGGCAAAATTCGTCAACCCACCTGGCGGCAGAAACTTCTAGAGACATATCCAGAAATGCTACGCACATGGAACAACGCGCCTTTACATCTCCTATATAATCCATGCTACGGTCCAGTTCCACGCCGCAGGTCTTGGAAGGCATTCAATATCAAAGTGCAGAACAATGCGCAATGCAAGGAATGGCTAAACTACCCGTACATTGCGCCACCACAGGGACCACCGTCGGTAGCATACATGATGGGAACAATTCGCCATTGGATGCCGCGATTGAAGCCCATGCCAGATGTAGCAGCTCAAATGATGCTTAAAATTTTAGATATGATGCAGGTAGCCCTGAAAACTTTTAGAAATGCAGCCGCACCATAGGTACGTCTCCCGGGGTTTACCAATGGAAATTATGATTTGGTGTATGACATGAGCACCACCCCCAGTATTCGTGTGGCTTACGCCTGGCATGCACGCATCAAATTACTCCCTGCATGTTACAAACAGACCTTCGAAGAAATGTTCAGATCAGGTTTCTGGGAGTATCACTCGGAGATCTTCGCACCGAAGCCAACGCACCTGCTCCATCTCTTTGCTTGTGAACAAGCAATGTACTCTGAGTACTACACCACCCCGCAACCAGAGGTCCCTGGCGCAATAAATTGGGATGCATTGGAAGCTGATCTAGCAAGAGGCTTAAGGATAGGAGAACACGAACTTGCCACCAATGTCATCCAATACTATATCGACCACCCGATAGAACAGAGGTCTGTCAGGGGCGATAGACGCTAGGAAGGGGGGTGTGTTGGCATACAAGTCAGATGAAGAGCATACTAGCGCAATGGAGGAGTCATGCACAATACGGCAACAAGGCCAAATCATTTTTTCCATGGACCATTTACAACTCAAGTGATTTTAATCACTACACAAACATTGTAAATTTCGTTTTTGGTAGAATAGACTCCATTTTGTGCAAGCCGAGGAGTCCTTGAGCTTGAGGAGTATTAGAACTACCTACATATCAATTTTCATAATTTTTAGACTCTGTTTGAGCCCTCAAATAGGTTCTAGAACCTAATTTTTAACTAGGCCGGACACTAGGTCTGGACAAGACCAAAGCTAGTTAGAAAACTATAAAAAGAGCTAGAGAGCTCATTTTTGAGGTTGGATTGTTTGTGAATTGAGCTTATGTAAGAGACTTTTTGACTAATGCAAAGAACTCCATTGTTCCTCTCCTTGTTCTTGCCTTGTGTGTGCGTGTGTGTGTATGTGTGTGCATGCTTGTGTGCTTCTCACTCACACACTTGTGCCTTCACTTGCTCATAGTTTTCATACTAGTCCTCACGTCTCCACGGATTGACAATTATGAGGTGAATCTTCTCACGTTGGTACTCACCATTGTGCTAGAGTGACAGTTACCCACTTAAGCCAAACAAGTACCCTTGTTTTTGGATGGACTGTTGAGCTATAGACTACGATCCTACGTATACTTGAAAGAGTATAGAATACCAGAGCAATGTGTGAGAATCTGTATCAACATTGAGGAAAACTTAGGTGATGAGTTGGAACTCTCCAAGGTCTACAAGGACACAGACAATTCTTCTCATTCATCCTCGAAACATTCTACTTCCATAGAAGACCTAGCTGAGAAGGTAGCCCAAAAGCTAGGAGCCTCAAGCAAACAGATACCCGAGATAACTTTAGTCAAATGTTGTTACACCTATGGTGGTGACCATATGGCTAACACTTGTCTGAACGTGACACAACCTCAAGGTAACCCTAGTACTCAGTACTGCATGATAGAAAGGCAATACACTAATCACACTGCACAAGATTGCCCATACAACATGCAAGTGGTTAGACACAACTATCCCCACGCCTATCAACAACCCAATAGATATCCACGTCAATACAACACTCAACCCTATTATTAAAGACCCCAACAGAACTACCATGTACCCTACCAAACACAACCTCGACCCCAACTAGTCTTAGGCCAATGTAATCTCAGTTAAATATGCTGCTACAAAAGAAAAACTCTTAGAGCATTAATACCCTCATCCCCATTAGTCACAAAAAATTATCCTAATTCCAACAATTTCAATTATGTCCATGTAGATAGCCTGCCTACATACTACACCGAGTCGCAAGAGCATATGGAAACATACCAATATGAGAGCCCATCGATGGAACCTAGCTGGGAGCCGGACTATGCTCCAATTGAGACAAACGCAGGGCCCTAAAGAAACATGCTTTAGGTGCCAATGAGATCATTATATGAGAGGG
The DNA here is from genome assembly GCA_020310875.1 of Ceratopteris richardii. Taxonomy (NCBI): domain Eukaryota; kingdom Viridiplantae; phylum Streptophyta; class Polypodiopsida; order Polypodiales; family Pteridaceae; genus Ceratopteris; species Ceratopteris richardii. The sequence continues at coordinate 65,776,824 of CM035427.1, read as the reverse complement.
TGCCCACACCCTCCACTAGCAGGACAACCCCAGTATTATAACTTTTAAGGTTTTTGTACTAATTGTGGTAAAGAGCATGTCATACAAGAATACCTGAAAAACCCTGCCAATGCCTCTAAAGTAACCCCCATTAACATGATAGGCATTGTGCACACTTCCACTGGATCCACCCCTACCTATGTACCTATTCAAGCTATAACAAGAGCCTAAGAATTATTGCAAAATCAATAGTGGAACCTTGATAAGATAGCTGAGAGTAGAGAAATTGAAGAGTCCACTGGAAGAAAAACCAGATCCTGGAAGGATTCACGAGAGAGACTCAAGAGGAAATGGACTAAGAAAATAAGTGAGCTAAAAGGAAGCCTAAAAGAGACTAAAGCCAAAATTTTAGAATTGGCATCGCAAGAGTCAAATCAAAAGAACCCAACTCCAAAACTAGGATCAGTTCTAGCTGAACCCATATCGGTGAATCTAGATATGATGCTTAAAGCATACCAGGAACAAGTGAGAGAAGGAGCTCAAGTGGGATAATTTAGTAAGAATTATCCCATAACATACCTAGAAATTAAGAGAATCAAGCTCTATATGAAAATGGTAGAATTAGCTCAAGCAATGTTCGAAGAATCCTAGTATGTCAATTGGAGTAACCTAGTGAAACCAGAGCTACATTTTCAAGGACTACTAGAGAGGTTAGAACATTTGATTTCTACCAATGAGAAGAATAACCTTGATAGGGCCTATCCTATCCCTAAGGCACAGGAAGATACTACACCTCCTTATCACAAGTGCCTAATACCACAAACTGAGAGAATCTTTCTTCAATACATAAGTACTCACAATGATTTCTGAGGGAAATCCAAGAAGAGACATGGAAGTTGGAACAAGAAACTCACCCACCTACACAACAGATAGATGATCGTCAAGAACAATTTCCCTAGGACATACCCTCTATATATGATGAACGGGAGGAGGAACAGCCTAGTGAACAAACAAATTTTGAATCTAATTCTTTGCAAGGATTAGCTCATTTCATTGGCCCTTGGGAAGCTAAGTTGATTAATATGAGAGCACCTACCATACTCATAAGAAATGAAGAATCAATTATTCCAAGGAACACAGATGTAATAAAAAACACTAAAGTGCAGTGTCATCTCACTTTAGAAGAATTGTTAAAGGCTAAACATGAGTTGTGGAAGCATGTAGCAAATCAGTTACCAGACATAGTTGATACCCATTCGTAGAGAACTTCACACAAAAGAGTACCAAAAATACCTATTGAAAGGATTGGAGACATGAGCGAAGGAGAGGAAGGGAATACTTATTTGCCTATCTCCTACCAAGGCTACACCACTAAAGCAATCCTAGACTTAGGTGCGAGAGTAGCCATTGCCACCACTTCCCTATGGAAACATTGGGGCAAGCCAACCCTCTGACCCATGAGAATGAAACTGCAAATGGTTGATGGTCATATTGAGAAACCTTTAGGTTTACCGAAAGGAATATCACTCACTACTTGTGGTGTAGAGTTTGAGCACACCTTTGCTATTTGTGGTTTTGGAAAGAATTATGCGTATGAGATGATTTTGGGACATCTTTTTATGTGCCGATTGCAAATCGTACAAGATTGGGGAACCAACTCTTTGTACCTACAACATTTGGGAGTGACAACCAAAGTTAACCTCTAAGACTATCCCCATTGTGATGTACCCCCACTACAATGGAATACCATCCATAAAGCACCTAAAGAAATTGAGTCAATTCAATCTCTAGAATCAAACCCTTCATGGTTGCACAAAGACACTCAGTTATGGATGTGTAAGGTAGCTAAAAAAGAAGAAGAACGATTAAAAGCTAGAACCTTAGGCTCCGAAAGACACTCGCATACCCTCCAAGATCCTGCCTATGCACCTATAGTGTTTTTAGATGAGGAATTTGAGCCTCATGGTTGGGCAGAGATCTTAGTCACCATGGACATAGTGGTGAATGAATAACAATGGACCCCTCACTGTGATGAGGATGGCTATGATATCTCTATCTTTATGTTCGAACCCATGGAAGATGAGCCTACTTTGGAACAATGTACTCAAATGAGTCAAGAACCAGACGAGACAAGCAATGAAGATCTGGAGTCCATCATTATGGAACCCTTATGCTCTTCTAAAGAAGAATACCTTTATTTTGTAGAAGCCACCACCCCTGAGGTAGGGAAGGAGAATTGAATTGAGCAGCTTAAATCCCCTCCAGAGGTCAAGGACAATAAGCATAAGAAAGAAAGAAAGAAGTTACCTAGGTCAGAAGAAGAAAAATCTCTATTGGAAGTACCCAAGAACTTTAAAAAATATGAAATGGAAAAAAGAAGAATCATGGTAAGGACTTCTAAGAGAGAAACAACCATTGGAGAAGCATACGACAATCAAGAAAAGACTAAGAAGATCATAGTGACAATCGAAGGAGAGGAAAAATGCACATATATAGGGCATGACTTGACAGAAGAAGAGGAAGAAGAATTGATAGGCCTATTGAGAGAATATAGAGATTTGTTTGCATGGAATTACAAGTATTTGAAAGGCATAGACCTAGACATGTGTTCCAATAGAATTCCCATGACCCAAGAAGCCAAGCCTTCAAAACAAAAACCATACCCTTATAATGATAATTATGCAACCAAGATTAAGGAAGAGATAGATTGCTTGATAGAAGTCAGATTTATCTATGAGATTGAGCATACTGAATGGGCATCACCCATTATGGTTGTGCCCAAAAAGAACAGGAAGCTACATGCTTGCATTAACCTGAAAAAAGTTAATGCAGCCACTATTAGAGATAAGCTTATCACGGAGCACTTGTTAGAATGAGTAGCAGAGCAAGGAAGTCTACAGATTTCTTGATGGACTCTCTGGCTACAATCAAGTAGCCATTTCAATGGCTGACGTGTCATGTCTTTAAGAAGTTCTTGTGAAAGAATTTGGAAGTCTATGTTGATGATTTGTGTGCCCACTCCAACATTAGGCAAACACACATCCCTAAGTTGAAACAAGTCTTTGATAAATGTCGAGAATATCAAGTCTGTTTAAACCCAGAAAAGTGTGTTTTCATGGTCAGGCAAGGCAAGATTCTAGGACACATTGTGCCAAAGAATGGGATCTCTATGAACAAAGAGAAAGTGAGAGTGTTGCAGACTTATCAAGGCAAGAATGTTAACAAAGTACAATCTTTCATGGGGCGTTGTGGTTACTAATGACATTTCATACACATGTATGCCATCATTGCAAAGCCTCTATACTCACTTCTGACTAAGTTTGAATGTATGGATGAATGTGAGAAATCATTTAACGAACTCAAACAAGACTTGTGTTCAGCACCGATTCTGACGACCCCATATTGGAGCAAGCCATTCGCTGTACATGTGAATGCATCCAACTATGCTATCGGGTGTGTGCTAGCACAACCTACAAGGGAGAGCAATATAGATCTTTGCATAGCATATGCGAGTAGAGAGTTGAATGTAGCAGACAAAAATTACACCACTATCGAGTAAGAAGGATTAGGAATGATTTAAACAATAAAGAAGTTCAGAGACTACCTACTACTAAACAAATTCAAGTTCTTCATAGACCATCAAGCATTGCTATATCTAGTCAATAAACCTTGTAACACGGCAAGATTGATACGTTGTTTTCTACTCTTAAGGGAGTACGATTTTGAAGCTAATCACCTTTCATGACTAACTACGGGAGAAGCCCCGCAAGGCATAGTTGATGATTTACCAAATGCTTACTTGTTCAATCTGGAAGTAGTATCTGAATGTGCCAAACCAATTGTCCCTATTCTTATATTTGGACCCAAGAACCCCTCGATTAGAACCAGGGAACAAGAAATAACCAAGTCTCAAAGATACCAGATAATGGAAGTAAGTACTTACATACAAGATAATCAAAAGATCCTCGCTTGTTGCATAGAGGAATCAGATCATGAGAAATGATTGCAATTAGCACATGTAGGTGCATTAAAGCAACACCATTCGAAACACCACACACTGCAAATGTTGCATCGATTAGGAGTGTATTGGCCTTCAATGGAAGCAAATTTCTATAGAACGTGCAAGGAATGCCTAGTATGTTGTGTTAGACCCCCAATCAAACATGCAACCTTATATCATGTATCTCTAACACCAGAATGGAGCAAACCAATAGGTAGCCTACTTGATGACAAAAACATTCCCTCAAGGAATGATGTTAGCATGACAGAGAAGTCTAGAGCAGGAAGCTCAAGACTACACACTCATTGGTACATACTTATGTGAAGAGATGTGATGTATGCTAAAGAGCTCAGTTCCGAACTCCCAAAGATGAGATGCCATTAAAACCCATGATGGGAGGACATGCATTCTCCAAGTGGGGTATAGATTTTGTTGGACCCATTAACCCCCCTACTAAAGGCACTCATGCAGAATACATCATCATAGCAACATATTATCTCACCAAATGGGTAGAGTCTAAGGCTACCAAAAAGCATGATGCACACACTGCTACAAAATTCTTATTTGAGAATGTCTTTGCAAGATACGGATTACCTATAGAACTGGTGAGCGATAGAGGAACTCACTTTCTAAACAAAGTCATTGAATATTTGTTACAAGATTTATGGTGATTCATAAGAAGTCCGCACCCTATCATCATCAAGCCAATGGACACGCAGAAAGTACTAAGAAGATCCTTTGCAATGTTCTGACTAAGCTCTTAAATAACAAACGCTCAAATTGGGACAAACAGTTACATCATGTTGTTTGGGCATCTCGAGTGGCCTATAAGACCATACTCAATGCAATTCCCTTTCATATGGTTTTTGGTCAAAATGTAGTGCTTCCCTTGGATTTTTTGATACCCATCCTAAAGGTTGGACAAGAGCATCAATGGATTGGCCACAAGTTATCATTAGGGATCATGGACCTGGAATGATTAGGAGAGTAGGTTGAGAGCAGCAGCAAGCATATATGCAGCCAAGAAGAGACAAAAAGCCTATTTCGATGCACATATGAAGGACAAAGGCTTGAAAGAAAGAGATTTAGTCTTATTCTATATGTTAAAACAATATGCACAGAAGTTAAAGAAACATGGCTATGGACCTATGATTATAAACAGACTTTCAACACCAAGTTCACGTTGTCGTCAAGTTCTTGCGCGCTTAAGGGTGCACACAAGGTGCCAAGAAAAAAAAAGGTCGAAGTTTCTATCAGCAAGGTTTCAATATAAACGTTCAACTCTTGTATGCTGAGTATACACTAATTTAAGTGCAACCAATAATGCCATCAATACCACAACTAAACGTCACGTTTTCATCACAAATAGGTTGTCTTTATTAAGCGTTAAACTTCGTTCCCCAATGTTCTATAGGTTTCTGCCCTTGAAATCTTTTCCTATGATTGATCTTTTCACACTTGAGGTTCTACCCACATTTGACCATCACACACTCTGCACCTCATTTTCTCAGTCACTTTTCATCTCTTTGAATCTGAACGATGCTCAAACAGAGTGCAATATACAATAACATGGTACTGCATTGATTTAGATTCACATGTCATAGAGTCAAAGTACGAAACTGAGATCACTGTTCTTGATGGAAATATTCTAACAAGTAAGCATAGAGCAATTCATAGCATGACGTGATGCGCAAGAAGTCTCGTCAGAATTATCTAACATCGTCAAAGAAAAATTAGAATTCAAATAGTTATATTTGTAAACAAAACAAAGAAAATTTCATGTGTGCTTCATCGATCCTAAACTGTTTCAATCCTCATTTTAATATTGTAGAGGCCACAACACAATGTTTTGTGTGCGATCAATGTATTCAAAGGCAAAGCTCAATAATATGGTAAAAGTACTCTCTTTTTATTTTCGATTGAATCATCCATTACATCTGCACATTACAATCCTTAGCAAAATTGTTCAGTTCGATGACTTGTAGCCATCGCACGATCCTCAACAATAAGATATAACTTAATTCAACACTCTAATAAACCTTTACCTTCAATGTGTGCCTTTACCTTCAATGTGTAAAGCAGCATAAGCAAATTCAACTGTGTAGCACAACAAATAATGCAAGGATGACTTTGTTATCGAGCGGTATTATAACAATATGCGATCCGAGAAAGAAGGTATAATCCAATTATTTACATTCCCTCAGACTTGAAGAGAAAAAAAACTACCATCAAGAATGTTCAAAATGATTGGCATACATACATTGATCTTTGATTGTGACAAGATGCCGTCAGGACAAAAATTTACCTCATAGCAGTAGCTTAACAGTTCTTATTTCACATAGATCTAAGTGGAAATTCCTCCTCATATGCGCGCACTCTCCTCCAATTCTTTCGTCATTTCTCTCTTTGTTTACGCAAAGATATATAACAAGATGCCTGTGTGCTCATGTTTAGAATATGAGAGTTTTGACCATACCTCGCATTAAACGGAAGGTTCTCCAGCAGATCTTATAATCAACATCATCACCTTGCAATAGAAGACAGTTGTCCATCAGATTTCTGAAACAGAATTAGCATCACCTCCTCTTCTGCAGGATGTGCGTCCATGTAGCTATCTAGCAGAGAATGAAAAAAATTCCTGAGCATGAGCAATTTCCCTGAAGGGCTTGAGTCTCATCTGTTGACGAGCAGAAAAACAGTCTCCCTGTCCTCTGCGACCACTGCTACAACAGTATATGATGATCTTTTTGTTCTCTCTCTCTCTCTCTCTCTCTCTCTCTCTCTCTCTCTCTCTCTCTCTCTCTCTCTCTCTCTCTCTCTCTCTCTCTCTCTCTCTCTCTCTCTCTCTCTCTCTCTCTCTCTCTCTCTCTCTCTCTCTCTCTCTCTCTCTCTCTCTCTCTCTCCACAAGTCCCTTCTCCGATCAATGTTATAGGCTCATTAAACCACAACAGCAACAGCCTACTGTGGTTGAAACAAAGAAATATCCATTGTGTGGTCAGATCGAGAAAAATCAAGTACCACCCATGTCTGAAGAAGAGCGCCCTCCTTTCCTTCTCTCTCCTCCGAGAGATGCTCTACTATAGATTCCCCTTCGCTATTTAGCAGAGTCACCAGCAATTCCGAGCATAAAGAAACTTAACCTGGTTTTCCTCTTGTCATATCTCGAATACTTGACAGAGATCTGAAACTAATAAGAAGCATTGCTGGTATTACATGTATGCACAGCGTAGGACATTCCTTTCTTCTGTCCACTCGTCCTCCTTCCTTCTTTTTCCCGATGGTCTGAGAACTCCCTGCCACCCTCCTCAAGGCTACGATCCCCAAGCTTCGATTCGATAGAACGTGGAAAAAAATTGGGCTCCTCCCTTCTATCAGAGATGCCTCCCCCTCACAGAAAAGAAGAACCAGAGCGAGCCACAATGCGCTTTTTCTGAATGAACCGGAACCCCTTGATTCTCGAAATCCACTCCCCTCGTATTTGCCCACCTTTCCTCCTTTTTCCAAAAGGAAAAAAATCCACACGTCCATTCTCACCAAATGAAGCTTGAAAACGTGTTCTTTACATGTGTCACTTAATGGATTTTCTACCATAAATCTGACCTTCTCCATAATTTACAAAAAGTACTCAGAGAAACCTACAAGTGATGTTACATAAAGAACCTTCTTTTATTTCTCCGCAATCATCAGGTGCGAGCCAAACCTTGCCATGGCAAAAGTCTTACAATGCCCATCCAAATCTTTGCCTTCCCAACTCCTTTTTCTTTGGATGATCCTTAATAAGAGAAGATTGTAATTAGTGGAGATGAAATCTCCACGACAGCGGTACAATTAGCCACTCTAGAAGGAGAAATAATTCCTAAGTAGTGGTTGTAGAGTCAAGCTTTATCAAGAACCTCTCACTGAGGAGATGCTTAGAAGACTCACAAGGTAAAGAAACTCAAAGATGAAGAGAAGAGAATCAGGGAAGAAGCTCAGGCAGAGGCGTTAGAACGCATTAAACAAATGAAGTTATGAAGACAAGGACTAGGGAGAGAACACTATAATCAATTGGAAGGCCTCAAAGTAACCCCCTGTACTAACATGGAAGCTCCTAGATATCCTATGGCAATGTGCCAGACAAAGTCAACTATTTATCCTAGCATAGTGGATAGGAGACCATTCGTTACGATTAGGATAGGACAAGATAATGTGCTCAAGGACATTAGGGTGCTAATTGATTCAGATGTTGCAACTAGTGAGATTAGGTGGTCTCAATGTCAAGACATGGGACTAGCAATGCATCCTATAGAGGCATACCTTGTAGGGCTAGGAGGCATGGAAACCCCTTGCATGGGTGAGGTGGATCTTCCCATCCTCATCGAAGATGTAACCTTGATGGTGAAGCTCCTAATTATGATAGAACCACTAATTCTTGGCCAAGATTGGTTATATGATCACTCAGTGGACTTGAATCTTAGAAAATGTTCTCTTCAGCTTAGGATAGTAGGCCAATAGCGAGTAATGCTGCTCGAGTTCCCTAACCAAGCCTAATCAGAGGAAAGCAACCATAGCCCATACATAATAAATACAAAGGAGAATTGGAAGATATTTGGACAAATCCCTCCTCCAATGAGGACCCTTGGTCAGATGGGCATGATGAGTGGACAAATGGGCACCATAGTATCCTTGGGTGCTCCCTCCACACTTTCGGCATGCCTGCCTAGATCTGTTGTGCAGAATGCCTCACCTCTTGATGGGCCGGTCATGCAAGTGTTGGACCTCCATTCTTTTCCAAAGTAGAGTGTCAACCTGACTTCTCAACCACCACCACAAAAAATGCATTTGGTTTGGATTATGTCTTGCAAATACGAGACCCCAAACCATTGACCTAGCCAGTTGGATTCAAGAACAACTATATTTGGCCAACCAGAGGTGGATTAGGAAGAGAGTCATTCATGGATGTTGCACAATTACAATAATTATGTACATGTGTTTAGCTTATGACATTCCAATTGAGAGAGCCCTATCGAGTGCAGAATTAAAAAAGTTCAAATGCTCTAAGAAGTCTTGTAAAACACCAAAGTCTAGAACAAGCAAACAAATGAGAGGAACCATACCATGTCTACAAGTGCCTGCTTCTCCATCCCCTCAACCATCACCCCAGCAGTACCACCTATTCAAATATGTCTATCATGACCAATCACATCAAAAGGAACTACTAGTACCGAACCCCCATTAGCAATACCACCTATTCAAATTTGTCTATCATGACCGATCACATCAGAAGGAACTGCTAGTACATCTATAAGCTCTCAAGCAACTACAATGACACCTACAACCACTACAGCTACAGAATTAAGGGATGTCGCAACCACTATTCGTGTTGAGGCATTTACATTCCCTATACCAAACCTAGAGATAGAACCACTTAATACAACATTCGACTTTGAGCTCCAAGATGCTTTGTCAAGCAAGTTTCAGTTCTCCGAGGTTCAATTCTTCTCACACGAATATGAACGGCCGAGCTATCCTAGCTCCCCACTAGAACATGAGGGCATGCAAACTGTATCAAGTTCAGATGATGAAGACAAAACAGTCACCAAGGAAGACGATGACGACGAGGAGATTCAACAAAGTCAAGAATCAGAAGAGGACGATCAACAAGGACAACACGAGCAATAGGCATATACTCAAGGTGACACAAGCACCAAGGAGGAGGGAACCTCAAATGTAGCTGCTCATACTATCACCATTCAAAATTTGTGTCAAAATATGCAAGCCATTAGGTCATAGAACAACAAAGCAAAGAAATCCTACAACAAGAATCAACAAGTGGTGGTTTTGAAGCTTCTTTTGTAAATGCATTCAATGAATTAGTTCAGCCTATGGGCATTGTTGAAGTGCTCCATTTCCTAAAACAAAAGCCCCTACCAAAGTTTGACCCTTGACATGTCCGCTTGATGTCAAGGCCACGTGAGTACATCCGTGTACCAATCAAAACCCAATCCTCCAATTAACAAGAAGCAAGAATGTTATCGATATGCCACCCCACAAGGAAGCCATTATCATAGATTCTCCACCACATCCATCAACCTCCATGCCCACCACCATTGTGGATCTCACCTCTTCATCCAAATCCACCCTCCAATCACCTATACATCCAATCTCCCCTGTGTATCCTAGTACATCTTCCTTCGATCAACCCATCTCGAGTGTTGTAGCAGAAGCCCCAATGCAATCTATTTCTACTCATCATGCCTTACCCTATAACCCCTTTTCCACATCAATATTTCCCCAATCCCTCTCAATCCTTCCTCATCCCTTCCATTTCATCAAATCCCTTTCCCCAACAACCCTTCTTCCAATTACAAAGCCCTATTACTTTTTCACCAATGACACCCCCCAGTCCCAATACCCTACCTCCAACCTCTCCCATGCATCAATCAATTTTTAAACATCCTCATGTAACATATTAATCCACATTTGTAAATCATGTATTACACCTGCACACTCACCCACGGTCACTCCATTGTTCACTATTAGTTCATTAGATCACACATTTAGCCATATGGATATCTCACCACCAATCGCACCTCCACTCATGTCTACTACCACGCTACATCCACACACCTCCACTATCACCACAACATCCACACTGCCTCACCCCCCCCCATCGCCTCTGCATTATACATCGACCAACAATCAATTTTTAGCACACCATCATTATTTTCATCATCCACTATAGATATCGCATTTCAGCAAATATTCACATGCATGCTTCAAGTATGGGAAGAGTTCGCATCTTTAGGAAATCACTATCAAGCTCTACAATAGACCACCACTCAACTCCAAGTGAGCCTTAATTCATTAACAATTGAGAATCCATCCCTGAACAAACACCATCAAGAACTCCACAATGCCTATCACTCAATGGAGTTGGAGTTGGAGCAAAAAACCAAAGTAGATATCAACGATGCAAAAGAACATTTACGAGTCTTGATCGTCAGAAATGCCACTCTAACACACAACATGGTACTCTTGAGACATCACCTAGGTGTAGCAAAAGAAGAGAATCATCGCTTAGAAGAACAAAATAGAGAAAATCTTGAAGTTGCATTGGATAAACCTAATGAACGGATCAGTCCAAATTGCTTCAAGGCAGTCCCATCAAAAACTATGCAGATGCTGCTAGATGACCATGCACATTTATTAGAAGACTATGACAAACTGATAGAGGAATGTTAGACACTTAAAAGTGATGATGCAAGTTTATGACTCCAAGCACTTGTTCAACCACCTACCATCCAAGAAGTCACGCCGCTAGAAACCTTGGAGGAATTGACCACATTACAGGTGCATGTACTCGAAATCCAAGTCAAATACCAGATCCATTGGAGGTACCTAGACCGGATTCACCACCAAAAATCCCTACAATAGAACAAACATTCACCATCCTTGTGGAGGACACTTTTGAAGAGGAATATGAATCTCAACATGCCCCTGGTGGATGTGTGACTGAGGAAGGACAAGACACGTTTTAATTACCCACATCGGCTTGGATGAACCCAATTGGAATTGGGTAAGACTCATTCTATGCGTCTAGAAGCCCAATTATAGGCTATGGTAGTAATCGAGAAAAGATTCTTCGATCTCTACACTTTGCAAACTTGGCACCGCACAATTACATCTCTAGTAATGAACTCCAGTATAAGCCATACTTTATATACATGGCCGAGTACAATCTTGTGATCAAAAAAGCCATGGGCAAGAAACCCACACATGCCACTCAATTTTAACCCACTGAGCTACCACTCGATGCACAAAAAGGCAACATTTTCTAACCCAACTGGCAAAAGGAATTACTGTAGGAATATACTGAGATGATGTATACTTGGACAAAGGCCCCATTACACTTAACGTACAACCCATGTTATGGCCCTGTACCTCAGCATCGTTCTTGGACCGTGTTCACCATCAAACTACAGAATAACAAGCAATGCTAGGACTAGCTAAATTATTCGTATTTCACACCACCACAGGGCCCCCCACGGTTGTGTATATGATGGCTACCATATGATGGTGGCTCACCTAGCTTCACCACATGACTGATGTAGCCGCCCAAATGACCATCAAAATTTTCCATCTGATGTAGACCATGTTTAAAATATATAGACACATCAGACCCCCACATGTGTCCACCCTAGGTTTTGAGCATGTTAACGGTGATCTTGTTTATGATATGAGTACAATGTTGTCGCTCTAGGTGTGTTATGCATGGCAGTGCACAATTAAGTATTTACCAGCATGTTACAAATTAACATTTGAGGAGATGTTTACTATGGGCTTTTGGGAGTACCATTCAGAAGTGTTCCTCAGTTGGCCCACACCCTTGTTACAACTTTTTGTCTGTGAACAGATGATGTATTACATGCATTACAAACTCTTGCCCCATGATGATCCTTAAGCAATCGACTAGGAAAAATTAGAAGCACATTTAGCACAAGGTCTCCACATCACCGAATAAACACTCACCGATGATCTCTTGTCGAATTACATCACCCAAGCCCTGCAACCAAGATCTATCGGGGATGACATATGCGAGAGGGAGGGGGTGTTGGCAGTGCAACTAGTAGTGGCCATAGACATTGGCACAGAGGAAGCATGTGAAAGGGAAATGTAGGAAGTTCGGGGACCAAACCCATTATTTTTCAAAGAAACATGTTCATTATAAATTGGTCAAATCATCAACATTGATTTTTATCACTCATATAACATATGTTATATAGAAAACCCCAATTTTGTCACAAGCCGCTCTATTTTGTGCAAGCCGAGGATTCATGAAGCTTGAGGAGCTTAGGTAGAATGCTCATACCAAATTTTGTAATTTTTAGACTTCATTTGGACCTCCAAAGGACCCTTGAAACCTGTTTTTTAACTAGGCCGAATACTAGGTTCAAAACCAGTCAAAACTAATCAAAAAACTATAAAAAGAGCAAGAGATCTCATTTTTTAGGTTAGCTTGTAGCTTATTAAAGGATTAGCGATCAAGTTTGTAAGAGCTATTTTGAGTAATTCGAGTGTGATTCTCACCTTCCATTGTGTCTCCTTTATCTCTACCATGTGCGTGTGTGTGTGCACTTGTGTGCTTCTCACCTTCACATTCACAAACATCACTCATTCACGATCTTCACATCATCCTACCTCTTTTGCAGATTGATAATTAAGGAGGTGTAACTTCTTGACGTGGTGCCTACCCTTGTCTAGAACAACTCAAGGCTGAGATACATGGGTTTGCCTTTATTCTCTCCTTGAGAACAGGAAACCACTTCAAAGAACCCTTTGGAACTTAGCAGAATACTGAAAACCTAGCCTCTAGACAAACCAGTCAATGAAGTGTGCCAATCAGGCCACAAGTGCACTTTTCCATGCCTGGACTTAACTCCGGTAGTTAAACCAATCCACGAAGTGGAAATGCGAATAGACCACACTTTCAAATGAGACCACCTCAAGGCATTGGACCAGGAGCACAACTAGTACATCCTGTTGTCCCCATAATCCTTCAGCCTCCAAAACTAGGTAGAAGATTAAGGCCAATTCAAGTGGCCAAGTGTATGAGAAACCATTATGATGGTTCTGAAGAACCCTATGACCATAGTGCAGAATTCAAGAAAGTACTACATGCGAAATAGGTGGATGATTTCTTTGTCCAATATGAATCCTTTGGTCTAACCCTTATGGGAACAACTTTGACTTGGTTCCAACCATTGGATCCTAACCGTTTTGCAAATATTGAACAATTCTTCCAAGAATTTATTGGCGAATTCACCAAGAGGGGTATCAAACACAATTCCTCTTCATTAATCCATAGCTTTAAATAGACCCCTAATGAGATGGTAAAGACTGCAATCAGACGATTCAATCATTATGTAGACAAATGTCATGTGACTCAGAGAGCCTCCCAACAGAAAATGATATCATTGTTTTTAGATGGTTTAACCAATGGGACATTAAGAACTTTGGTTTATGTGAAACGATTATAGACATTACGTGATTGTTTGCAAGAGTGTATAGATTTGGAAGACAACCTAGCGGATGACCTAAAAACCCTCAAAATCCCACTAAATCAGAGGATATGATGAGAGGTGCTACCTCTAGCACCAACAATGTAGAAGAACTTGCAAACTTAGTGGCTAATAAGCTAGATGTCTAGGGACAGAGAACTACCAGAACCCCCCTATGAGAGTACTGATGTTAGAAAGATGCATGCATTGTGGTGGAGACCATCCATCCACATATGTGCAAGAGGAAGGCCAGTGCCACCTCAACCCTATCAATACAATAGGTAAACAACCCAAGGACCTAATGTGTATTATCACATTGAATAGAAGTACACCAACCATAACACGAAAAATTGTCCTTTTAATAGACAACCTAGACCCTCTACACCAAAACAATATAGACCTTATGGATACCCACCCAGGGACTAGAGCAGACAGGCTCCAAGATACAACCCAAACCTAGGACCACTCCTAACATCAAGACCATATGAGTACACAGGATATAGTCAACCACAACGAGTGTTAGGACAACAACCACCACATCCTCAGAATATAGTACTTGTAAAGTATACGCAACCGAAAGAAAATCTAGAAAGAACCATTGTGCCAGCAACGCCATTGGCAAACACAAAAAACCTAGGTCAGGGGTTCGATCAGACTCAAGAAGATTACTATTCCTATGACTCAAGTCTTGCGAAATATGACTTGGCCTATGAGCAACATTACTAGGGATTGGAGGGATATGAAGGTTCTTATGGACTAGAATATGCTACTCTCATGTACACCGCCCCAAGGGCCCCAATTCCACTTAGACCCACAACAAGACCACCCCCACCAAGAGGACCATGCTATAGATGCGGAGGAGATCACTTCATTAGGGAATGCCCTTTGCCTTACAACCCACCATCTCCACGTGACTGGGAAGGCTACTATAAGGATTTTGGAAAAGAGCACTTATTCAGAGATTGCCCCAAGAACCCCAATAAAATCTCTACCACCGCACAAATCAATGTAATTGAAGTAATCGAGTCATCAAGAAGTGACAAAGAATACATTGTGCCTCTAAAGGCCATTACCCGAGCAAAGGCTAAGGAGAACTTAAAGAGAGAAGTAGTGTACAACCCAAAGATTGAGGAGTAGCGAGAACCTAGAGTCCAAGTTGTTGAAGACTCAAAGGAACCGAAGGACACTTCTAAAATTAAAAAGGCTCAAAGATGGAAGGCGAGACGAGAAAAATTTAAAAACAAATGGATTAAAAGAAGGACCAAGGAAAATGAGAAAACCCTAAAACAAATTGAGATCGTTGAAAACCATGAAGCACACAAGAAAGCCAACATAGTGACTAGGAAGTCAAGAGAAGGACAAGCACGATCAATTCTAGCAGATCCCATGCCTGAAGACCTAAACATGTGGTTGAAAGCCTATTAGTCCAAGATAGAGATAGGACCAAGTCTAGAGCAGCATGAAAGAATCTACCCATGAGGAGACTTGGGGAATTAAAGACTCGAAATATGCAAAAAATAGATTGAAATTTCCCAAACCATGCTAAAAAGACCTATACCAACTCTTCCAAAAACCAAAATATTGGAATTGAAATTTTAGGGATGTGTGGAATCTTATAATTCACAACAAGAAAAGGAAGAGGAACAAGAGGAATGGAAGGAAGGTTTCGGCGACAAAAATGAAGGAAAACTTTTCTTAGTACTTGAAATTGAAGCCAACTAGCCCAAAGACCTGTGGGACAAAATTTGTAATGATGGATGGAAAAGAGATGAAAATAAGGAACCACCTTTTGAAGAACTAGATGCTTCTAGAAATCAACCAGACTTAGAGCCATAAGCAATCTATGAGGAATTATCCTATCTAGACCATGAAAGAGAAGCAACAATGAGCCTAACAACTCTTCCTACTTATACAGGAGAATATGAACAGAAGTCCGAACTTTTATATGCACATACAATAAAGGATATGAAGGAAAGAAATTGAAAGATGGAGCCTCAAGCATACTGTCGGAGTTGAAGAAAACAAAAGTCCAATGTTCATTAACATTGGAGGAGTTGCTTCATATCAAACCTGAGTTGTGGAGAAAACTAGCCCAACAGTTGAACTTAAAAGAAATTAACCCAACCATGGAAGAAGATAAAGTGGCAACCACGGCCACAATAAAAATTTTGATTGATAAGTGGGAGAATTTAGCAAGGGAGATGAGGGAAATACGTGCCTCCCCATCACCTTTAGAGGATACATGACCAAAGCAATCTTGAACACCACAGCAAAATAGAAAAGAAAGAAGTCCAGGGAAAATGCCAAAGTGCTAGTCATAGAGAAATATCAAAGGAGCTAACAGGATTAGAGGAATGAAGTTTAGGTTGAACAACATCATGAATCATTCAATGCGCCTAAACATTTCAAGCAATATGAGGTTGAAGAAATAAAAATAGCCATTCAAATGCCAAAAAGAGAAGCTCAAGAAGGAGTAGCATATGATAACAAAGAACAGATTACAGATGATTCATCCATATGTATGCCATAATTGCAAAACCTCTGTACGGGTTGTTAACTCAATTCATGTGGATGAAAGAATGTGAAAAAGATTTTAACAAATTAAAAATCAGATTGAGTTTAGCACCAATTTTGAAAGCACCTAACTGGAATAAACCATTCCACATTCATGTGGATGCGCCCAATTTCATAATCGGATGCATCTTTGTGCAACCAACTGACAAAGGAAAATTAGATCATCCTATAACTTATGCAAGTAGGAAACTAAACCAAGCTGAACGCAGCTACACTAGTACTGAACAAGAAGGCTTAGGGATGGTTTATGCAATAAAAAATTCAGACATTACCTCCTAGCTAAAAAATTTAAGTTCTTTATTGATCACCAAGCACTACTATACTTGGTCAATAGACCCTACAATATAAGAAGGCTAGTGAGATGGTTTCTACTACTGATGGAGTTCAACTTTGAAGTAGTAGCTATGAAGAAGGAAAACACCCATGTAAGAGCTTATCACCTGTCAAGAATGACTCACGAAGGACCACCTGTAGGAATAGCTGACGAGCTACCTAATACCTATTTGTTCAACTTGAAAGTATGTCCAAAATGGGCTGAGAAGTTGATTCCTATACTTACTCATGGACCACATCATAGGAACAACAGAAATAGCAATAAAGAGTTATGGCAGACAAGAAATCTCGACATTTTGGCAGGGATTTTATACTTCAAAGACTCAAATGGAGTACTTTTAAGATGTGTGGAAGATGAGGAACCTAAGAGTTTACTTGAAGAAGCCCATGTAAATAAATGGAGAATTCATAAAGGCATTAGTGGAACAACACAAGAATTGAAAAGATTAGGTGTGCATTGGCCTAATATGTGAAAGGACATGCATGAGCACGTCAGTGACTACCCAGTGTATCAGGGAACTCCACTGAATGAACATTCCTCATTATGTTATTCCACCATTGCCCTAGAATGGAGTAAAGTGCTAGTTAATTTTTGAAATCACGTACTTACCCTGAAGGAGCAAGCCTAGCTAGAAAGAGAGCATGGGAAGAACAGAGCAAGGAATACACCATAATGGGAAGGCAGTTATTCAAAAGAGGAAACGATAATCAATTACAATTATGTGTACATGAAGGAGAATACTTGCCTATTCTAGAAATGGCTCATGCAGAAGCTATTGACGGTCATTTTTCAGCCTACAAGACTATCAAAATGATTCTATTCATCGACTTATGATGGCCAACCTTACACATGGATGCAGAAACTTTCGTGCAGATTGTGACATATGTCAATGAACTAAGTATCCTATAAAATGTGATGATATGCCTCCAAAACTGATGATCAGTGTCAGAGCATTTTCAAAATGGAGCATTGATTTTACTGGATGAATACCCCCCCCCTCGCCCACAAAATGGTCACATGTTGAATATATCATTGTAGCCATAGATTATTTGATGAAATGGGTGGAAGCAAAAGCACGATGAAATGATGCCCAAACTATAGCAAAATTCTTGTTTGAAAATATATTCACTCGTTTTGGACTACCAATTGAAATCGTAAGTGATAGGGAAACACACTTTATTAATGAAGTCATTGAGTCACTTATGAATGAATTCCTAATGATCCATAAAAAGTTGGCACCCTATCATCCACAGGCTAATAGGCAAGCAAAAAGTTCTAATAAGGTGTTATGCATGGTGTTAACTAAGATAATCAACAATGGAAGGTCAGATTAGGATAAACAATGGCCAACCTTACACATGATGCAAAAACTTTCATGCAGATTATGACATATGTCAATGAACTAAGTATCCTATAAAACATGATGATATGCCTCCAAAACTAATGATCAGTGTCGGAGCATTTTCAAAATGGAGCATTGATTTTACTGTATCAATAACCCCCCCTGGCCACAAAATGGTCACATGTTGAATATATCATTGTAGCCACAGATTATTTGATGAAATGGGTGGAAGCAAAAGCACAATGAAATGATGCCCAAACTATAGCAAAATTCTTGTTTGAAAATATATTCACTCGTTTTGGACTACCAATTGAAATCATAAGTGATAGGGAAACACACTTTATTAATGAAGTCATTGAGTCACTTATGAATGAATTCCTAATGATCCATAAAAAGTTGGCACCCTATCATCCACAGGCTAATAGACAAGCAAAAAGTTCTAATAAGGTGTTATGCATGGTGTTAACTAAGATAGTCAACAATGGAAGGTCAGATTAGGATAAACAATTGCATCATGAATATCGGCCTTTTGTGTGGCATATAAAATAGCTATTGGAACCACTCCCTTTAATTTAGTCTATGGATAGAACACGATATTGTCGATTGATCTCTTAGTCCCTACTTTAAGAGTTGTTGAGAAATATGAGTGGACGGGACATGGATTATCGAGACAATTAGATCAAATAGAAAATTTGCATGAGACTAGATTACAAATGATAGTTGGCATCTATGCGGCAAAAAGGAGACAAAAAGCCTATTATGATGCACATATCAAGGATAAAGGACTTAGAGAAGGAGACTTAGTATTGGTGTATGCACTTAAGCAACATGCAAAGAAATTGCAACAATGAGGATATGGATCGTTGCTGATAAACAAAATTTCTACAAGTGGAGCGATCAATCTTGCTACACTTGATGGTGACATTTTGCCCAACTACATAAGTGGTTGTAGATCAAATGGTATATGGAACCATTAACGGAAGTCATGTTAGCAAGACTCTTAGGAGCGCAAAATAAAAAGAAAGAAGAGGAATGATTACGAGAAGAACCCGAGTGGAAGCTTTAGAATGAATATGAAAATGAAAGGAATGGATACGACAACAGGACGAAATATATTTACAAGGAGAAGAACCCATTCCTATGGCAAACTACCACACAAGCCAAACAAAAACCCTAGGAAACTTCATCAGACAACCATACCTAAACCTAGGTGTATGTAAACATGACTACCAGTTAGTGGATTCTTTGATAGACAGGGGAGCAGCCCTAAGTAGTATACGAGCCTCATTAGAGGAGAAGCTAAAGGCACATCTTATTCCAACAAAAGCGCATATGATAGAAATTGGAGGCAGCATCATTGAGGAGAGATTTCAATGTCTTTGCATTTAGGGAACAATATGATGCAACAAAGACTTGGTTTGCATTGAATCTTTTGGAAGAACTGGTCCTAGGACAGGATTGGATTTTTTAATTTGAAGTCACTATCCACCTTGCCAAGGATACATCTTGGCAAAGATCAACCATAGAGAAGTTTTTAGTATTCTAGATGAGAAACCTCTAAAACTAGTAGGGGAAGAAAGCCATAAGAATATGAGTCCAGGTGACCTAGTTTAAGAAACTCCAACAAAACCATTGTCCGTTGGTTTTTATATTTCCCATACACCTACACCTTATACTAAGCTGCATGATCAGCCTATCATTTCTTATCAAGAGAGTGAACATGAGGGATTGATTGAGGCCAATCCGCTTAAAGAAATGAGAAGATCACACAATCTACAATCTCACTAGCAACAAGGACACAACGATGCCCAAGCATAAAACAAGTATGGATTCTTAAGGATCAAACTATAGCAATACGAATGTAGAAGTAATTTGATAACATACCAACACCCTAGGAGGCAAAAAAAATCACAAAGATCCAAAGATACAGCATAATGAATCTTGGATCTTACATGTATGGGTACCTACACGATTAGCGAAAGCTCAACAATCATAGCAACAAATGTGGATCCCAAAAAAGATCAAGGAACAGACAAAGCAAAAAATAAGGACCCTAGACAAAGCAACACACAACATTGTCAATGACATCAATACATTACCCAAAGGCAAACGATCATAGGAATATATAAAGGAAAAGAAGCTCCAACACAAGAGCATGTACATCTAGAGGATTAAATCCAAGGACACATGGTTGAAAGCACAACGAGACATGACAAAAAGAAATCAGATTACAACATTAAAGTTGAAACCAAAGGAGCGACAAGGAGTATGTCAGAACAATAAAGAGAATTAGTCCACCACACATGCTGAGTTGATTGCATTCAAAGTATGCATGATAGGGCCACATTAAAGGCCACGCAATCAGCACACAGTATTTCTACAAAGTAATAAGACTTAGCTTGTACTCTGATAATTCTCGTAAAATTACTATTGTATGTAATAAAAAAATTATATATCAAGAAATGGCAAAAAATACATAATCAGGTATCATGATATACTCACACTTGTGAGAGATGAGTGGGATCATGATGCACTCAATTGACAAATGAGAGGAGGAAAGCAATTCTCCAAATCAAGTTCTAACAATAAATTCCACTTTGAAGTGCAGATGCTTTTTGAGGATTTTGAAGCGACGGTGCAAGAAAAGATCTTGGACTTTCCCTTGGAGGGTGCACCAAAGCAAGAGGACACTAGTTTCATGAAGATCAATATCTAGGAGATCATTTGTTTCTCATCAATATAAGAATCATGGAAAGGGACCATCAATTCCTTTTAATGACACAAGATTTTTGTGTGCTACAAGAAACTCCATCAACCGTGGACATATTGATGAAGGCTAGCTTTCAAAATACTTTGCCTTACCAATCTATAAGCTTGACTTTGAAAGATGCACTCGAGTGATGAATACCTTGCATCTGGCATTGGATATGCCATTGAAGCCCGAAGGAAAGGTGTTGGATTTACAAGGGGATTGGACGACAATCAAGTTCACACACAAATTGATTAGAGATGCATTTGGATGGACCAAAGATGGTATTATGGATCTCAAAGAAAAATGCCACGAATCTAAAAACCAAAACATTTTTGGATATCAATAGAATTGACATAGAGGAAGTGATTCGGCTGGTGCACCATCATTTTTGTTTTCCAAATATGCATCCATACACTGCGCGACAGAAAATAGTGGCACAACTTTTATCTCATGCAATCAAACAAGTGGGCAACCAAGTGAATCTAATGCCACATGTCCAAGAATGATTATTTGAAGCTAAAAGCAATGCGGCAACAAAAATTCATAAATGGTAGTACAACATTGACCATATTAATATATCATGCTCTAAATATTCGAGAGAATCTCCAAGAAATGCCATCGATAGTGGAAATGGAAAAATATGTGAAATTTGTGACTATCCCTAAGAAAAGAAATAGTGATGTGATTATAAACGAGGTAGGGATGAGTTCTAAACCTCTCATGAGGGAAGCAAAAAGATTAAGGGAGGAAACAACGATGGAGGCAACTCCAGAGTTGGAACAGCCGACACCTATCACCGAAGTTCAATTACAAGAAGTTCTACTACAAACTCACATGTACAAAGAGGGCCAAGTGAACCTATAAATTCAAGGCCACCATTATTGCCAAACCAGTACGGTACAAAAAAATTATCTAGGAAAAATATTAACACAATTACATCGATATAAAGGATTGGGATTAGCAAATTCAAGCTCATCATACGAAGCTCAAGATGAGATGATCAGTCCACAATGGACGTGGCCGGTGAAGAACCAATAATACCACAAACTTGGTTAAATGTAGATGTGGCCGAGTTAAAACCAATAGTGAAAAATATGATAGAAATAGCCATGGACACTCAAAAGTACCTGATGGAAGCAGATAAAGTCTTGAGTGAATAATTGTCTGCACAGGTAATGTAGTCTCAACAGGCTCTGACAAAAAGAGAAGAAGATCTTAAAACAACAGTGGAGGAATTCAACCAAATCAAAGAAGAAAATGTGCACCTGATGACTAAAGTGAAGGAATTTAAACAAAAATATGAGACAAGTGAAGCAGAGAAAACACAATCAATGAATCGAAGCTAAATTTTAGAGGCACAAATCAAAATACATACGGACGAGGCAAATATGCTGAGAAACTGAAATAAGTAATTAATGACTTCATTTTTACTCAATCAACCCATCACTATTGTGAATCTACAGGTGAACATATGGTGGAACTATGAGCACAACTAGACAGGTATGCTGATTAGCTCAAACAGGAGCAAGAATTGTGAGCGCAATGGGAATTAAAGTATATTGATGATACAAATGAGTTAAGGAATAAATGGAAAGCAACAGAATCAAAGTACATAGAATAATGCAATGAAGATGTCGATCAAATGGCTATACTCAATGAAAGCAAAATGCAAAGTGATGAAGCGCTTATCGCAACAAGAGAACAAATAAAAGACAAATATGCACTTATTGCAAGTTTACAAGCTCAGCTAGAAAAGCAAGCAAACATGGGGACACCAGTAGCTTCATGCTCTCAAGCGGCTACTGTGGAGATTAAGGTATGCCTCTTTCTCCCCCCATCACTAGTTCACCTACACATATTGAGGTGGGGTACAAATTGATGATTCAACAATGCCAAACAATGCAAAAATAAGCCAAAGAGAGTAGACCCTACTGGTGTCTTGACTCGTGCAACAATTCAAAGATGCAATAGTTAAAGTAATGAAAGATGCAAAAATCAAGAGCAAGGATTTGGATCAAATTATAAAGCCCTTAAATGTACCATATGGGATATTAAAAGAAGAGAGACATCAATATATCAAAAGGACTACACAAAAGGAGCCAAACCAACAATTAAACTTCATGTCTGATACATTTTCATATACACAAGAAGAATTTGAAAAGTTGATCTGATCTGGCAATGCAAATTTTTGGAAAAGAATCCTATATTGCATGTGCACTTGCAAGATGCACCATATTTACTCCAGGTAGACCCCTCTTTTTGCCCCGTACCACGACAAAGGCCATGGACACAATTTTGCAAAAAACAGTGTCATGGCAAAATAAATAATCAATGGCTCAATTTTCCATTACTACCGAGCCCATCACACAACTATTTACCAATAGAAGATTACATGGTGCATACAATCGAATTTTGGCTATCATGATATGCATCAGTCCTAGATTTAGCAATCAAAATGATGAATAAAGTGTTGAGCATGCTTCTGACAATTTTGAAATTGTTCACACATGCAAAATACACATTTTTTAACTTCATTGATATTAATCAAGGAATGAATGCTTTAATTTTTTATCTGTTTGTCTCACCAAATTGACTCACCTTAATGGCCATTTATTCATGACTAATTTTTTTGCCAAGATCCTACATGCAAACGTTCGAAGAAGCATTTTTTACAGGATTTTTTGAAGTAAATTCCGAAATATTTTTTATGATATCCACCAATTTAAACGCTAGACTCATAGCACATGAGTTAAGTTTTTTTGCTAACCATCACCAAGCACCAAACGATGGAATAAAATCAGCTCAATGGAAGGATCTCATGGTACATGAAGAGAATCTACTTAATCAAAAAGAGCACACTATATTCCAAACATACTCAGGTCACCTACAAAAGCCTGTCAGGGATGACAGAGTTCAAGAGGAGGGATGTGTGGAGGGAGAACCTAGCAAGAGAAGAAGAAGAAGGAAACCCAAACACAAAAAAATACAATAAAAGGTCTCACCCTCTGCCCAAGGCCCCGTAGGGGCATGCATCAAGTTGCAATGTGAAAGAAAGGAGGACCTGAAAAGTGTAGACAAAGAAGTTAAACAAGGTCCTTCCCACACCCATAAGGTCCTTCCAATGATTGGAAGACTCTAATGAAAGGTGATTAAATGAATGTCACCTTAGTCAATGGGTGCATGTGATGAAAAGAAATATACAAGCTAAAGAAGAATCAGTAGGCCATATAGAAGGAAACATGCCTCTTGATGCAACAAGAACTCACATAGCAGAAGAGACGGAAGCATTGGAACAAGGTTCAGATAAGATAACAAATTGTATGAACATCTTGAAAGCTCCCTCGACCGCTAATGGCATGCAATTAAGAGAAATATAAACTGCCTCTGAATCTTTAAGGCCTCCATGATTGTGGGCAGTGGACAATTCAACATACAACATCAAGCTAATAGCCATGAACAAGTTAGTAAGAGGCGCAAAAAGACAGCAAGCCTCTTTTGTGGAATATATCCTAGGTTTGGCCACTTCCGACGTGTTAGAGAAACCGGAAAAAGCTTGTCAAGGGATTACAGAGACAAAGAGGGGGAGAGTGTTGTAGAGAAGAAAAGTCAAGAGAAGCATGCCTCAAAAAATTTCAAATTTAGGCATAATTTTTCTTCTTTGAATTTTCATGATATTATATCGAGAGCCATGTAAAAGCTCTAGACTAGATGCATAATCCTTGAACCTTGTAACATTAGCCTTGTAAAATAGTAGGGATTTAGTGAATTTCAATAAAAGTGCCAATCTCTTGTGTGAAAGGACCATTTTTAGGGCACATGTATATAAGTCACTTGGTGACTCTTCGTAGAGACTTTTTGCCATTGTGAGTAATCAAGTTGAAAATTTTGAATTTGGTCTTTCTTTCCTACATATCTCCTTCTCCAAGAGCTTGCATGTGTGTATGTGGCTCGGAATGTGTGCCTAGAGGTGTTTTCTAATCCTTCCCCATCTATTTCAATCATTGTAGTGTGTGTGTGTGTGAAGCTCAATGAGTTGTGGAGTGGAGTTGGTATGTCCTTCCACTTAGTATTTTGCTCATAACTCGCAACAGGTTTGTCATATTATGACCATTGGATGCGTCTCATCGAGAGCTTTGAAGGGAATCTGCTATTGACCATATTTGGATACCGAAGCTGAGAGAAAAGGTCGAATTTGTGCTTATTACTACAGTAAGTATCACGACATGCACTTTCACAGAAACAGGTGGCTTGAGAGGTTCACCCACCTAAGTTTCATACATTATTAGCTCATCCACTTCATTCATTATCACGTATGCATGCACATTTCCTCATACACTTTATACATCTAGATTGACAAATTAAAGCATGTGTGTCAATCAACCACTATACACACTTGTTAATGATCGAGTTATAGTCTCAGTTATCACAAGCCCCTATAACATTTAGTCTTAGGTACACAATGAGGTTAGCATATTCGGGTCTCTATGAGCTCTCATGTTCCTCGTATCCATAATAATGTGCCTCATAGGCCTGGTCGTATCTGTTGATATATTTAGGTAGTGATGTGTGTGAACACACTATGACCGCCGAGGCACTTTTTTCCCTCTTTAGGAGGTTTTTTTCCCCCGGCTTGTATATATGCCTAATGCCCTAATGGGCTACTTATCTTTGTACATTCTCTAGTAATACATTCAGTATTGTGTGTTGTGCTCCAAGCTTCTTCTTCTTCCTTGTGTTGTTCGCGTGCTTCCGCAGACGTCTAACTCCAACAATTGGTAGCAGAGCATGTCGTCGCTTCATCTAGGGCGCCGTTGACACTCCTCCTTTTGCAGTCTCAGAATCGTACGAATTTTGGTGAGCATACTCAGGGTGTTTTCGAGATCAAAACAACTTCGCTATGTGGTGCCGAAATCACGATCTGATCTCGTTTCGGCCTTCGAACGCACTATCGCAGCACTTGTGTAGGCTATTTCATCTTTTTGTGCCAAAGGTATATACCTATTTTTGTTCGCTAGTATAAGCATCTCGAAGTCTGCTACAGGTTTAGCAGAACTCGTCTGGGCAGTTTCGTTCAACCTTTTGAGATACAGTCAATTTTTTGCATCAAGGTATTTTAGTCACCGGCCATGGCTGAAAGCAGTGATGTATTCTGTATGTTGGCTGTTGAGGATAAGTTGGATGGTACCAACTACCCATTATGGGCTTATATGATGCAACATGTATTGGTTGCAAAAGGATTATGGAACATTGTGCAGGGTGTTGAAAGATGTCCTGTTACACCTGTAACAACAGGTACTGCAAATACAGGTGCTGGAGTTGATGAAGATGGTGTTGAAGATGATATTGTGCAGATTCCTGTTCGGGCTGCTGTTTCTGCTGCACCAACTGCAGAGCAGATTCGTTGGGATGGCAGAGATGCCCAGGCACATGCATTGATAGCTTTGTCTGTCAAACGTGCCATTATTCCTCATATTCGCTCTTGTAGAACAGCTAAGGATGCTTGGGATACACTTACCACATTGTACCAAGCTAGGAATGAGGCTCGTGTTGCCTACCTCCGAAAACAGTTGGAGAGTGAGCACATGAATGAAGGTGATTCTATGGACAGTTTCCTAACAAAGATCAAAGACTTGAAAGAACAGTTGATTTCTGCTGATGAGGTTATACCAGATAGCTCACTTGTGCAGACCATTCTGAATGGTCTTCCTGATTCATATTAGAGTTTTGCTTCTACTCTTCGGTTGATGATGAAAGGCAATCCAAATGCCTTGTCATTTGAGGAGTTAGTCTCTGTTCTGTTGTAGGAAGATCAATCCAGGCAAAACAAGTCCATTATGCATGTTGCGGATCAAGCTCTCTTGGCTAGTCAGAAGGGCAAAGGAAAATGGAGTTCTTCTACTAGTAAGCAGAAATATGCAAATGTTGCACATTCGAAGAACCAAGACAAAGATGAGAAAAAATCAAAAAAGCAGAAATATTTTTGTAAGTACTCCAAAGGGAATGATCATATCATAAAGAATTGTCCGAAACTGGCTGCAAAAGAGGCAAAGAAGAAAGAGGCTGGAATGGTTGTTGCAGAAGCCTCTACACCAAAAACGGAGTCTGCTAATCTTGTGCAGGAAGAAGAATGGGCGTTCACTATTGTTTGTAGTTTTGACCCATCTTCTCAACATGTCTACAGTAGACTTAGATGTTTGGTACTTTGACAGTGGGGCGACCAAACATATTACCTCGCAGCACAGTTTCTTCTCTTCACTCGAGCCTTCCCCTACAGGGAATACTGTTACATGCGCCAACAACTCCTCTTATCCTGTTATGGGAGTTGGTAAGATCATTTTGACTACTGCTGATGGTAGTTCTTTCACTTTGTCAGATGCTTTATTTGTGCCAGGGATCAAGAAGAATCTGCTATCAGTTTCTGCATTAGCCAAGATTGGCTTGGTTGTGAAATTTGTTGATGACAGATGTACAGTTCATGATCTGTCAAATGGAGATGTTATTATTGCTTCTGGCATTTTATGTCGTGGTCTGTATAAGCTCATAGACTATGAAAGATCTGAAAATGATTTGGCATGTGCAGTAAATGATTCTCAGGCTATGTCAGATGCAAAGCTTCGGCATGCACGCTTTGGTCATCTGAATTTTGCTAGTTTGCTACGCCTGCAGAAATCTGAAGTGGTGTCCTCTTTGCCCAAACTTGAGGCACCTGGAAAACATGTTTGTGACCGCTGTATTTTGGGCAAAATGTAGCATTCCTCCTTTCCAAAAGATGGTTCAGTTCGGGCTACATAGAAATTGCAGCTTGTACATAGTGATGTCTGTGGTCCTATGCAGACACCCTCTTTTGGAAATTACCTTTACTTCGTGACTTTCGTTGATGATTTTTCCAGGCATGCATGGGTATATCCACTCAAAACAAGGTCTAGTGTTCATGTGTTTTAAATAGTTTTTGGTTTTGGCTGAAAATCTGTCAGCATGTAAAATGGGCACCCTCCATTCTGATCGGGGGGGAATATATGTCTTCTGATTTTAATGCATTTCTGGCTGACGTGGGATAAAACACCAGTGTACAGTGCCTTATACACCTCAGCAGAATGGAGTTGCTGAACGAAAGAACATGTCACTCATGGAGATGGCGAGGTGCATGGTCAAAAGTCAGGCTTTACCACATAGTTTCTGGCTTGAGGTTGTCATGTGTGCAGCATATGTACTGAACAGGTGTCCC
The DNA here is from genome assembly GCA_020310875.1 of Ceratopteris richardii. Taxonomy (NCBI): domain Eukaryota; kingdom Viridiplantae; phylum Streptophyta; class Polypodiopsida; order Polypodiales; family Pteridaceae; genus Ceratopteris; species Ceratopteris richardii. Next base: position 65,748,577 of record CM035427.1, on the reverse strand, counting down.
ACTAAAGCGCTGCAGTCTATCACTCCATATGAGGCTTGGCATGACCGCAAGCCATCTGTTGCTTATCTGCTTGTTTTTTGTTGTTTGGCATATGCACTAGTGCCTGAACAACATCGCAGAAAATTGGATGATAAGGCAGTAAAATGTATTTTTGTTGGGTACATTTCTGAAAGTAAAGGCTATCGTCTATATCATCCACAGACTAAACGCATTATGGTTAGCCGTGATGTTGTCTTTGTGGAAGATGTTATTCAGCTATTGCTTTCATGTACTAAGGAGACATCTGTTAGCTCCAAAGACATGTATGATACTTTGATGCCTCTTTTTATAGGTGGACAGTCTGGTGCTGGTCCTATAGAGGCAACTTCTCAGCCTTTGCAGGTTTCATATGATGATGTAGATCATTCCATTTCTGATGCAGATTTACATGATGCACTTGTTGATGAGAGAGCTGATATTGAGCAGGCAAAAACTATGCCAAAATGGTTGGTGCGGACTTTGCATGACAGCAAATTAGATGCACCTTTGTCATATCGTACTCGTTCAGGCTCTCATAGTGCCTCCTTTGCATCAGATTGCTATGCTATGGCTGCGTCTAGTCTCTGTGATGACAATGAGCCTGTTTCTTTTGATGAAGCACAAAATTCAGAAAATTGGATGGCTGTTATGCAATCTGAATATGATGTTATAATGAAGAATGGTACATGGTCTTTATGTGACTTGTCTCCTGGCAAGAAGTCCATTGGCACTAAGTGGGTATACAAGCTAAAGCGTAAACCTGATGGTACAGTTGATAGGTATAAGGCTAGGCTTGTTGCAAAGGGTTATGCGCAGGAAAGAGGCATTGATTTTGATGAGACCTTTGCACCTGCATGTTGTATGACTACTGTTCGGAGCATTTGTGCACTTGCAGCCCATCATGGTTGGAATGTACATCAGTTGGACATTAAAACAGCATTTCTGAATGGTGACTTGCATGAAGAAGTGTATGTTTTTCAGCCCCGTGGCTTTGTGCAGAAAGGGCATGAAAACCAGGTGTGCAGGTTAAAGAAGGCATTATATGGTTTAAAGCAAGCACCACGTGCTTGGTATGAGAAGATACATACCTATCTGATTGCACATGGTTTTGTGAACAGTCCAACTGAAAGCACCTTATATGTTAAGCGTGCTAATGATGTGCTTCTGATCATTGTTGTCTATGTTGACGACATGCTGCTCACTGGTCCTATTGCGAAGCATATTGCTGATTTCAAGGCTGATTTGCATGCCTCATTTGAGATGTCTGATTTGGGGCATTTGCATCACTATTTGGGCATTCAATTTATGCAAGTTGATGGTGGAATGGCTTTGTGTCAAACAAAATATATTGACACATTATTGCAACGTTTTGGCCTTGAAGACTGTAAGCCTATCGCCACTCCTATGGAGACAGGTTTACGATTGAGTCTTCCTGATGTTGGAGATGCATTTGATGTTGTTCTCTATAAGCAGGCTGTTGGATGCTTGATTTACTTATGCATTACTCGACCAGATATTTAGTTTGTTGTCTCATAGATGAGCAGGTTTATGCATTGCCTAAGAGTCACGCATTGGAAGGCGGTTAAGTGCATCTTTCGCTAATTGAGCGGTACTCGGCTACTTGGGTTGTTTTATCCCAAGGGGGGATCACTACCGCCAGATTTGCATGCTTTTTTTACTCTGATTGGGCTGGTTGCTATGACACTCGTGTGTCCACCAGTGGTTTTTGCTTCATGCTTGGTAGCTCATGTATATCTTGGTTGAGCAAGAAGCAGCCTACTGTGGCCACTTCCAGTTGTGAGGTTGAGTATAGGGCAACTTTCACAGCGACTGTTGAGTGTGTGTGGCTCAGACGCCTTATGGTTGATTTGGGTGTTGGCCAGTCTTCTGCCACCACCATCTTCACTGACAGTCAGAGCGCTTTGGTGGTTGTGAGGAACCCTGTGTTCCATGCTCGCACTAAGCACATTGAGGTGCATTATCACTATGTCAGGGAGAGGTTCTCTGCTGGGGAGATCAGCTTGGCATATGTGCCCACGTAGGAGAACATAGCAGACCTTTTCACGAAGGCTCTGCCTAGGTAGAAGTTTGAAGCTTTCCGCAAAGCTTTGGGCTTACTTCCTTTTGTGGAGTGATTTCCACATAGCTTGGCACTTCCTTATACATGAGTGCCAGCTCCTTGTTCACCGCATCACTCCCAGGGGGGATTTGTTGATATATTTAGGTAGTGATGTGTGTGAACACACTAGGACCGCCGGGGCACTTTTTTCCCTCTTTAGGAGGTTTTTTTCCCCTGGCTTGTATATACGCCTATTGCCCTAATGGGCTACTTATCTTTGTACATTCTCTAGTAATACATTCAGTATTGTGTGTTGTGCTCCAAGCTTCTTCTTCTTCCTTGTGCTATTCGCGTGCTTCCGCAGACGTCTAACTCCAACAGTATCCCACAAGACTAGTGTCATAAAAATAATAATCTCTTTGGCTTTGGTCAAATCCTTGGCCTAAGTTTTTTGAGCTTGTCAATGGTGTAGCTCGTACAATTGTTCTCTCCATATTTCTTCCGTTCGTGCATACTTTACTGGCACTATATTTTGAGGGTGTGGGGGTTGTTGTCCTAACACCGGTTGAGGTGAGTTGTATCCCATGAATTCATATGGTCTTTGTGCTAGAGGTGGTCCTTGGTATGGGTTGTATCTTGGAACCTCTTTTCCTTGATCTTTGGTTGGATATTCATACGATCGATATTGGGGTGGTGCAGAGGGCCTAGGTTGTTTATTAAGGGGGCAATTTTAAGTGATGTGATTAGTGTACTTTTGTTCAATGTGACAATACAAGTTAGGTCCCTAGGTTGGTTGCCAATTATACTGGAAAGGTTGTGGGGGTATTGGTCCTCCCCTTACACAAGTATGAGATGGATGATCTCCACTGCAATGTATGCATCTTCATAACATGGGTATTCTCCAAAGAGGATTTTGGTAGTTTCTCTGTCCCTAAACACCTAGCTTCTTGGCCACTAAATCTGCAAGTTCTTCTACATTGCTAGTGTTAGAGGTAGTGTTGCTAGTTGTATCCTTTTGAGGAGTTCCATGGGCTTTTTAGATCATCTGCTAGGTTTTCCAAATCCATACACTCTTGTAGACAGTCACTCAATGTCTGGAGACATTTCACATAAACCAAAGTCCTTAATGTCCCATTGGTTAGACCATCCAGAAATAGAGATATCTTCTATTGAGAGGGTCTCTCAGTCACAAGACATCTGTCTACATACTGATTAAATCTCATGGGAGTAGTTTTTAGAGTCTCATTAGGGGTCTGCTTAAAACTATGGATCAACAAAGAGGAATCGTCTTTAATACCCCTCTTGGTGAATTCACCAATAAAGTCTTGGAAAAATTGTTCAATATTTGCAAAACAGTTTGGGCCTAATGGTTGGAACTAGGTCAAGGCCGTTCTCGTAAGGATTAAGTCCTAAGATTCATATTGAACTAAGAAATCATCCACCTATTCTACTCTTAGCACTTGCTCAAATTCAGCAATATGGTCATATGGTTCTCTCGAACCGTCGTAACAATTCCTCATGCACTTGGCTACCTGAATTGGCCTTAGCCTTCTGCTCAGTTCTGGTGGACTAAGAATTATGGGGACAACAGGGTGTACTAGATGTACTCTTGTTCTGGTTCCTTGTGGTGGTCTCATCGAGTAAGGTGGTCTATTCATATTTCCACTTCTTGGGCATGTTTGATTGTTGGGGTAGTTCTCAGCATAGAAAAATGCACTTGTGGTCTGACCAGCTCACTCCATTAATTGGTTTGTCCAGAGGCTAGGTTTTCAATACTTTGCTAAGTCCCAAAGGGGTTTTGTGAAGTGGGTGTCTGGTCTCGAGGAGGGAATACAAGCAACCCCATGTATCTCAACATTGACCTCTTGAGGCCATCAACATGCCAATATCTTCTCCTATTCTGGTCTAGGTAGGTAACTCTAAATAAGTCTTCAAGATTTCACAATTCATAGATAGTGGTTGGATTGATGACTTCTCCCTATACAAGTGAAGTGGCTTGCAATAATATGTCCATACCGCTTACCATATACACGTTAACAAGGTAACTATCCTAGGAAATTAAATCTCCTCTTCTTACATGAGTGATCACAAACTTTCCCCTAGGAGTAGTCACAGCATCCTCACTCTCGGTTCTACTAGAGTTTTTTGGATTCTCCACCTCTCCTCTTTCATTTATCTATTCTAGATGTTCAGTCACTACATATATTGTCCTAGTTTGTCCATATAAAAATCTCCTTCGCACTTCACGGCTGGTCTTGAGACTATCTTGGACTCTGTTGAATTCCTCATCCCCATGGATCTAATGAAAGCATCAAGGTAAATAAGCAATCCATGTACATTAGTAGATACGTACTACAAGGATGTCCTATACTCTCCTATTATTGACATGAGCCCGGCCAATGGCACAGAACTATGCATGTCGTCTGAAGCCATAAGGGGTTCTCCTTCTAAATCACTAGAAGGCTCAAAGTAGAATAAATGGGTATTTTTTTGAACTACACTTCCCACATATGATATTACACTTCTTCGGCTCCCTAGCACTTGTCCGGATCTTAGGTTCATTCATTGCTTAGTTCTTGGATCTTCTCTAGTAATCTTTCAGCTCTTTTAATAGTTCTTCATCAATGGTTAAGTACTAGAATTTCTTAAACTTCCCTTTCAAAGTTCTCTGGTCACTTTTCCTTCCTCAGAATACATGATACTCCAAGGCTATGATGTTGGAGAATTCCTCTCCTAATCGCAGCGGAAAGTGTAGAAGACCTTCTCAGGATGAAGACTCTTGCCAACAGCAGAACCTTCAAATAAAAACTGGTACCAACTGAAATATCCAATGAACTTGAAACTTTGGTCACTCAAACTAGACACCTAGAGCTTTCAAATGAGATATCAAACACTCAATTTGGAGTAGATTTGAGTTGTCAACTATTTGATTCAAAACAGACTACCTGTCCACTCAGTTAGGCTGAAAACTGGACTTCACTAAAACCTGAATAACTCAGAGAGCATAAAGAATTTCATAAAACTGTTCTAGAAAATGGAAGTACTCAAGATAAGCTTTCCAACGAATGTTTAAACACTAAATTTGGATACATATGTTGAGAGATATGACTCTCACAAGTAGACTACCCAAAAAATGGGTGTGCGGCTGGACACAGCTGAAAACTGGACTTCACTAAAACCTGAATAACTCAGAGAGCATAAAGAATTTCATAAAACTGTTCTAAACAGAGGAAGTACTCAAGATAAGCTTTCCAACGAATGTTTAAACATTAAATTTGGATACATATGTTGAGAGATATGACTCTCACAAGTAGACTACCCAAAAATGGGTGTGCGGCTGGACACACTCTATGAGAGTGAACTGAACGAAATGACTCAAACCAAATGAAGTAGATACAATGGGGCTTCCACGCCTTCTTGCTCTACCATTGAGTGTCCTCCCTTGCTTCTTTTATAGCCAAGTGACCAAAAACTCTCATGATGAGTTTGAGAGCTCTTCTCCATCATTTCTCCACTACTTTGGACAACCACTCCTCTTACAATTCAGATTTTGGATTTGATTCTCTTTTGAATGATTCTCTTTTGGCCTCCACTACTTGCTGAAGTAAATGCTTCTATTTTTCATTTTTGTATTTTCCTTCTACTTGAAGAAAATCCTTTTTGCAAAAATATATACGAGCTTACTTCTTTATTTTTAACACTCCCCCTCAAGCTCACATGTGAGCTTGCACCTTCAACCATATCTTGTAAGTTGATGTCGTCCTTGAACCTCTTGAGCTTAGAAGCATCGAGGGACTTTGTAAGCATGTCTGCAACCTGGTCATTAGTTCCAATGAACTTTATATCCACATCCTTGCTCAAAACTTTTTCTCGAACATAATGATAATGCACTTCTATGTGCTTGCTTCGTGCATGAAACATTGGATTGTTTGTCAAGTGAATGCTTGACATGTTGTCACCATAAATTGGAATGGTCTCCACCTGCACATCAAGATCAGCCAAGAGCTTCTTAATCCACATAGCTTCACAAGTTGCAAAGGCTAAACCTCTATATTCAGCTTCTGTAGATGATAGTGCAACAGTAGGTTGCTTCTTTGAGCTCCATGTGATAGGTTTGCTACCTATCATGAACACATAACCTGAAGTGGATCTTCTATCCTCCTTGGAACCAGCCCAATCAGCATCACTGAAGCCCTTTACCTGCAATTCTTCATCATATCTATAAAACAATGCATGATTGACAGTGTGCTTCACATATCTTAGCACTCGTTTGGCTGAATTTAAATGTTCACTTGTTGGAGCTTGCATAAATTGAGAAAGAACTCCAACAATATAACACAAAGCTGGTCTTGTGATCGTAGCATAGATCAATGAACCTATAATACTCCTGCATGTAGTTACATCATGTAACTTCTCTCCATCATTTGAGCATAGCTTCACATTTGTGTCCATAGGTTGAGTGAGTGGTTTGCATTCACTCATTCCAAATCTGAAAAGAACATCCAATAGGTACTTTCTTTGCATTAAGTAAATGCCATCTTTCCCATAGACTATCTCAATGCCTAAAAAGTATTTCAGCTCACCAAGATCTGAAATTTTAAACTCCTTACGGAGTTTCCTTTTGATCTCTTGTATTCCTGTAACATTACTTCCTGTTATGATGAGATCATCAACATATATGCAAATATATACCTGCTTGCCTTCTTCTTTCTTCATGTAGAGAGAGGGATCTGCATTACTTGGACTATACCCACACCTTGTGAGGTACTCGACCAATCTTTGATTCCAGGCACGTGGTGCTTGCTTCAGCCCATACAAAGCTTTCTTCAATCTACAAACAAAATTTGGATGCTTTTTGTCTTCAAATCCAATCGGTTGACTCATGTATACCTCTTCTTGAAGTTCACCATTGAGAAAAGCATTTTTTATGTCGAGTTGGTACAATGGCCATCTCCTTGCTGCACTCACTCCAATCAAGGTTCTAATTGTTCCCATCTTTGCAACCGGGCTGAAAGTCTCTTCATAATCGATGCCGTGAGTTTGCTTGAATCCTTTTGCTACTAGTCTAGCTTTATGCCTTGCTAGAGAGCCGTCAGCATTTCTCTTTATTTTAAACACCCATTTATTTGGAACAATCTTCATACCTTCAGCCTTTGGAACTAGCTCCCATGTGTGATTGTCCTTGAGAGCTTTCATCTCTTCTTGCATAGCTTCTTGCCATTCTTTTTGTGTACATGCTTCTTCATATGCATCCGGTTCTTTATCTTTGACCACCTGTGTCATATATGCAAAATGTTTTGCAATAAAACTATCATAGCTCAGCCTTTCAATTGGATACCTTGCTCTTGAAGACCTCCTTTCATTTCCTTTTGAACATTGCTTCTTCAATCGGTTCAACTTTACCTTCGGTGTGATCACCTCTTCATACTCTTCTTCACTTGTATTTGAATCACTATTTTGGGCAGCACTTTCGGCTTTAGATCTTTCATAAGCTGATGTTGGTGATGAGGAATGACTCCTTAGCCTCCCCTTCCATGTTGAGCTTTCTCCAAGTGATGTAGAAGCTTCTGGACCTGACATTTGAGTGCTTGTTTGCTGAAATTCTTCTTGGACAGCACCTTCATCATCTTCGCAATCTTCTTCAAGAGTCTTCTCTTTCCCTTTGCCTCCAAACCATGGTCTTAGCTCATCAAATACCACATCTCGTGAGACTCGTAGCTCCTTTGTCACCGGATCGTAGCACCTATATCCCTTTTGCTCCGATGAATATCCAATAAAAATACATTTTTCGGACTTTGCCTCCATCTTTGTCCTTAGTTCTTGAGGGATGTGAACATAACACACACATCCAAAAACTTTGAGATGTGTAAGGTCAGGCTTCTTACCGGAATAAACCTCCTCGGGAGTTAGATTATGCACTCCAGCCGTTGTGCACTTGTTCATCAAATAAACAGCCGTACTAGTTGCTTCAGCCCAATAGTTTAGTGGCATCTTCATCTCGTTGAGCATGCATCTTGCAACTTCTGTGATATGTCGATTTTTCCTTTCAGCTATTCCATTTTGTTGAGGTGTGTACCTACATGTAAATTGTCTCTTGATTCCATTTTCATAAAGAAAGTCTGAAAATTCTTTGGAGAAATATTCTCCTCCTCCATCGGACCTCAAGGTCTTTATGTAGCGTCCTGTTTCCTTTTCTACCTGTGCTTTAAATCTCTTGAACATGGAGAACACATCTGATTTTTGTTTTATGCAAAACATCCATACTTTCCTTGAATGATCATCAATAAAAGTGACAAAATATCTATTACCAGCCACTGATGGTTGTTGTGATGGTCCCCATACATCCGTGTGTATCAAGTTGAGGACATTCCTTGCCACATAGTTGCTTTTCTTGAATGGTTGTCGAGTTTGCTTTCCTAGTTGGCATGCTTCACAAAACTCATGTAGTCCGGCATCATTGAATCTTGGAAGACCTCTTACCACTTCATGGTTGCTCATGTCCTTGAGCTTGGGAATGTTGATATGTCCAAACCTTTTGTGCCACAAATCGATTTCAGCTATCCTCTTGTTTCCAAACTGAATATACATCACCTTTCCATGCGGTTGTTGAATGTCCAAAGTGAACATCCTTCCTTTTTTCCTTCCTTGAGCAATGACCTTGAATCCTTCTTTTGGATTCTTTATAAAGCAGCCTTTTTCATTGAAGATAACATGATATCCTTTCTCTACCATTTGTCCTACTGAAATCAAATTCTTTGCAATAGTAGGAACATGAAGAACATCAGCCAATACCTTCTTGTCTCCAAGCTTGATATCTCCAACATGCTCAATTGCGTGTTGAGTTTCATCGCCGGTCTCTACACATCCTTTTCCACTTGGAGCTTGTAGCTTTGTGAACAAATCTCCTTGGCATGTCATATGGTTGCTGCAACCTGAATCTATGAACCATTTTTTATCATCACTTCTCGAGTTGTTGTAGTCATGCTTCATGGCAAGCATGGTTTGCTTGTCTCCTTCACTTGATGTACTCGCATAGTTATTTTGGCTCCTTTGGTTGCCTCCATTCAGCCTTCCATTCTTTTTCCAACAATCATTTGCATAATGTCCTAGTTTACCACAATGATAACATGTTATACCTTTATGAGGATTGTATGAACCTCGACCTCTTCCTCTATTTCTTCCTCGACCTCTTCCATGTGTGTTGTCATTTGAGTTGTCCTTGTTGTCGTCCGAGTTGTGTTGGCTGAAATTTGTATTGTTGTAGCTTCTTCCTCTTCCTCTCGAGCCTCCTCTTGAGTTTCTTCCTCTACCTCTTCCTGCATATAACATTTGACTATGGCTATCCTTACCTTTGTTGCCTTCTCCTTGTTGAGCAACCTCTTCAGCCACAAGATTTGGTATAATTTCGTCGAATGTTGGTAGAGGATCTCTATAAAGGATGTTTGTGATGAGGGGCTTCCACTTTTCTTCACTCCTCAAGCCATTGAGGGTTGTTTGGACGATGTCTTCCTCTTCTATCTTGCATCCAACTGATGCTAGTTGATCTCGAAGCTCCTTAATCCTCAATGTATACTCACTAATGCTTTGGTTTGAGCTTTTCTTCATGTTGTTGAGCTCGTTCTTGAGTTGCATCCTCCGAGACCTTGTTGAGGTAGCATACACCTTCTCCAATGCTTCCCAAACTTCTTTGGCTGTTTCTAAGCTTTGCACATGACCAATCATAGTGTTAGAAATAACTTGTGAGATGAGGAACATCACCCTTCGATTCCTCTCTTCCCAATCAGCAAATTGTCTCCTTTGTGCCGGAGTAATGTTGGGATCTTCAAGGTCTACCGGTTGTGGATCATCTCCACTAACTAAACCCCATAAACCTTTACCTTTAAGGTAATTTATCATTCTATACCTCCAAGACTGAAAATTGTCTTTGTCTAACTTCTCAACTTGTTGTCCTAAATCAGCCATTGAAAACTTCCAAGATTGAAGTTTACCTCAAGTATGTTGTGGCGCTCTCTCTTGAATTCACGAAGCTCCCCCTTGATTTGTAGCTTTCCCTTTGCTTCAGTTTAGTTCCAATGCTTTGCCTCTTCAAACTCCAAGGCTTTGATACCAAATGTTGGAGAATTCCTCTCCTAATCGCAGCGGAAAGTGTAGAAGACCTTCTCAGGATGAAGACTCTTGCCAACAGCAGAACCTTCAAATAAAAACTGGTACCAACTGAAATATCCAATGAACTTGAAACTTTGGTCACTCAAACTAGGCACCTAGAGCTTTCAAATGAGATATCAAACACTCAATTTGGAGTAGATTTGAGTTGTCAACTATTTGATTCAAAACAGACTACCTGTCCACTCAGTTAGGCTAAAAACTGGACTTCACTAAAACCTGAATAACTCAGAGAGCATAAAGAATTTCATAAGACTGTTCCAGACAGAGGAAGTACTCAAGATAAGCTTTCCAACGAATGTTTAAACACTAAATTTGGATACATATGTTGAGAGATATGACTCTCACAAGTAGACTACCCAAAAATGGGTGTGCGGCTGGACACAGCTGAAAACTGGACTTCACTAAAACCTGAATAACTCAGAGAGCATAAAGAATTTCATAAAACTGTTCTAAACAGAGGAAGTACTCAAGATAAGCTTTCCAACGAATGTTTAAACATTAAATTTGGATACATATGTTGAGAGATATGACTCTCACAAGTAGACTACCCAAAAATGGGTGTGCGGCTGGACACACTCTATGAGAGTGAACTGAACGAAATGACTCAAACCAAATGAAGTAGATACAATGGGGCTTCCACGCCTTCTTGCTCTACCATTGAGTGTCCTCCCTTGCTTCTTTTATAGCCAAGTGACCAAAAACTCTCATGATGAGTTTGAGAGCTCTTCTCCATCATTTCTCCACTACTTTGGACAGCCACTCCTCTTACAATTCAGATTTTGGATTTGATTCTCTTTTGAATGATTCTCTTTTGGCCTCCACTACTTGCTGAAGTAAATGCTTCTATTTTTCATTTTTGTATTTTCCTTCTACTTGAAGAAAATCCTTTTTGCAAAAATATATACGAGCTTACTTCTTTATTTTTAACATATGATACACAATATCTCAGATGAGATGATACATGATACTAGCTTCCACGATACGATACTTGAGTTTTATCCGATACATGATATCTGACATAGATGATACACGATACCCAATCTTTAATGATACGATACCTACACTTGTGGCGATACATGATACTTCTTGGTTAAATGATATACAATTCTTCCTTTCATGATATGATACCTCTCATCTTAATGATACATGATACACGATATTAACCATACCACGATACACGATACTTGATAAGTATCGATGATACATGATACATGGTACTCGCGATACTCAACCTGACGACGAACAATACTTGTGAGGCATCGTGATACATGGGGAGTTCAAGATATCGACAATACAGGATACCTGCCAAGTATCTTGACACACGAGAATTTTGGTATCGTGATATCTGAACTTGACTGGCCATGATACTTGGACTTTTAGAGGTCAACACTCTAGTTTATGTAAAAGTGTTTTGGAGTCTTTATATAGATTCTTGAGGATATGACCATGCCTTTTCTTCATGAATTTGAATTCGAAATAAGGAAAGTTTGGTAGCTTAGATTGATTGGAATATTTTCCTACAATCTAAGAAAAGAGAAAGTTGAAGTCATATCTACTTCTTGATTGATTGATTGAGAATCAATCTCAACCACTTCTAAACCATGGCTTTTAGGCCTTTTACTCTTTATAAGTGCTATTCTTCAAGGTACATATATGGCACCATCCAAATGATGGATTTGATGTAGACTCCACTGCATGTGGTTGCTCCTCCTTAAATGTTACTGTTAGTGTCCATGTGAAAGGCCAAACAGACATCAAACACTTTTGTATATGTTCCTTAATAAAACATATAGTGGTTTGGTCACCCATATACTATAAGTTTGATTGCATTTGTGTGATCTAAAAAATATGTGTCCATGGCCTGTGTATTGCATGGTTTTCGTGTATTCTACAGCCTCCTTGCAGAGTACTATGTGTGGTGTCTAGAGCTCAGTTTTCTACTACGAGCATTCACATGCAAAAGCTTTGTTCCTTTTGTGGGAGCACCCGCCCGCCCACCCAAGACTTATGACTAAGGCAGTAACCAAGGCATACCTTGTCATCCGAGTCATGGAATTCACCATTGGCACTATTGGCTCCACATGAGGGAGGACCTCAATGATCAAGGAAGACAGAGGTTCTCAACACTTCCTGAGAGGTCACCCATCCAATTTTGTTCCCCCTAGAGCCGGCTTAACACACAAGCTCCCTTGCCACTAAGCTACACTCTTGTGGTGTGTGAAGAAGGGGAAAGACTAAGGTTAACATTACCTTGAACATGTTTTGGTTCCTCAAAGCTTCATTCTTTGCTTTCAAAGCCTGTTCTAAAGCATTTTTGGGGTGATTTTTGAAGTCATTATGGGGTACTTTTGAGCATACTTCTCATCACATAGGTTGAAGAACATCACGAAGATTACTCATTTGTACTTCTCTGATAGCAAATATTCATCTTTGGGGCTATGTTTTCAGCCATGCTAGTAAATCTACAAGTTTCCTAAAACATTTTTAGTTGTGGAGGGAGAAGCCGCCATAAATTTATGCAGGTTTTTTGAACCTAAAGAACATAGTTCAAAAACACTTGTAGGTGTTGCTGGCTAGTGTTTGGGCTGCAAATTTAGCCTTTTAGTGTCATTTTACTACATATATTGAGCACATACATACTATGTATGCTTATATGGATACTGCTTATGTACATCCATGTGGTCATTGATATGGCGATTACATTTTTTGCATAAAGCCTTTTACATTTGATAAAGAGGGTCATGGTGAGGTCTTCTCAAAAGCTCCACAACAATATCCTCGTGGTAGAAAATTGAGCTCTTGAAACCACACATAGTTGTGGTGGGAGTAGCTAGTGCAAATTTATGCAGGTTTTTTGAGCCTAAAGAACATAGTTGACAAACACTTGCAGGTGTTGTTGGGCAGTACTTTGGCTATGAATTCAGCCTTTCAATGACATTTTGCTGCATATATTGAGCACATACACACTATGTACGCTTCTATGGATATCGCTTATGTACACCCATGTGGTCATTTATATAGGAGATACAATTTTTGCATAAAGTCCATTACATTTGGTAAAGAGGGTCATGTTGAGGTCTTCTTAACTAGGAGACACCTAGATGTCCGGGTCTCTTCATTGATGCAAGTCCAAGACTTACCTAGCCTCGCCATAGGAGATGTATGATGGTTGTTCATAGGTGCTCGATAAGCTTCTTTCGGGTAACTAATTATATGTAGCGGAGTCAGTGATTCACTATGTAGGTTAACATGTCAGTAGTTGTAGTTTTATGAGATTTTGACACTAGTGATCATATCCTCATTTTGTAGAGGATACTTTGGCAAATTTTTTCCAAAAAAAGTGTTTTCATCAACTATACAGTGGCCGATTTACTCTTTGATACACTTATTGGTGTGAGCACATTTATTCTCACATAATCCTTTTGGTGGGTCATTACAGTTCATTAATACATTTTTTTGGGAAGGCTCTAGTGAATTTCTTTTCCCAAAATCTGACACTTGGTCATCCTTTTTTTAACTTTAGTGGTGTTTGAAATCTTGCTCCATTATTATTCTATTCAGTTCTCCATCATCATGGCATCAGAGGTCCTAGGCACATTTGGTGGATAGTGTCAGTGTTTCGAGGAGGAGCTATAACTTGCGGGGCAAAGACCATTTTGAGAACCGAAAATTTGATGGCACAAACTTTGCTCTATGGAAGAATCAGATTAAAGATGTGCTGATTCAAAAGAGGCAATGGAAGTCAGTAAATGGAATCTTAAAGAAGCTTGTTCACATGGATGGAGATGATTGGGATGAGTTGGATGAAATGGCCAGGTCTACCATTCGATTGCACCTGGCAGATAATGGTTATTGTATTGTGAAAGTGCAAATGAGCTTTGGAAGAAGTTATGCAATACATATGAAAAAGAAATGACATCAAATAAAGTGTATCTGTTGAAAAAGTTATATGATCTCTGTATGAAGGACACACATAGTGTTGGTGCTCATCTAAATGAGTTTGATGCTCTATTCCCCCAATTACAAGCTCAAAAAATGGACATGGATAATGAAATGAAAGCAATCTTGTTGTTGTGCACCTTGCCATCATCATGGGATACATTTTGCACTACTATAAGCAATAATGCACCTGGTGGTAAACTGGTCTATGATGACATATGTGGAGCACTCTTGAGTGAGGAGATTCGTTGAAAATCTATGTCTAGCACTTAGAGTCGAGATGCATATAATGTTCGTGATTCTTACCAAGGAAAGAATCAACAATATGGCAGGAGCAAGAACAAGGAAAAGAATGGTCAACAAGATGTTGATATATTTAGGTAGTGATGTGTGTGAACACACTAGGACCGCTGGGGCACTTTTTTCCCTCTTTAGGAGGTTTTTTTCACTCGGCTTGTATATACGCCTATTGCCATAATGGTCTACTTATCTTTGTACATTCTCTAGTAATACATTCAGTATTGTGTGTTTGTGCTCCAAGCTTCTTCTTCTTCCTTGTGTTGTTCGTGTGCTTCCGCAGATGTCTAACTCCAACAATTGGTATCAGAGCAAGTCGTTGCTTCATCTAGGGCGCCGTCGACACTCCTCCATTTGCAGTCTCAGAATCGCACGAATTTTGGTGAGCATACTCATCGTGTTTCTGAGATCAAAACTCCTTCGCTCTATGGTGCCGAAATCGCGATCTGAGCTCGTTTCGGCCTCTGAACGCACTATCGTAGTGCTTGTGCAGGCTATTTTGTCTTTTTGTGCCGAAGGTATATACCAATTTCTATTCGCCAGTTTCTTTTTGTGCCGAAGGTATATACCAATTTTTTTGTACCATTTACTTTCACTGTGAAGATTGAAGAAATCAATATTATTTCTCATGATTCTGATGTGTTGACACTTGAAAATATTGTGCCTATTGAGGCTCTTATGGCTGATTCTCTTTCCCACACATGGCTGCTAGATTCTGGTGCTTCTTTCCATGTGATGCCACATGGAGAGTGGTTCTCTACTTATGCAGCAAAGTCTCCTGGTACTGTGAGACTTGGTGATTCTTATCAATGTGAAGTTGTTGGGATTGGAGATGTGGTTGTGCAGTTCATTGATGGTTCAAAATTTACTATGCATAATGTACACCATGTACCTCAGTTAGCATGGAATTTGATGTTAGTTGGTCAACTTGATGGCCTCGGTTACAAGGTGGTCTTCTATGCTCGGTCCTTTTGCATATCAAATGGCAATATGGTTATTGCAAAAAGAAGCAAAGTTGGCTCACTTTATCCTTTATTTATATCAGAGAAAGAACACTTGTTAGTTGTTATAAGTATCCTATGGCTTGTATTTGGCATGGCCGTTTGGGCCACAAATCACATAGTGAAATGGAAAATCTTTCTCATTCTGGCTACTTACCTATGTTATCTTCTCTAATTTTTCATTTTGTGAGCATTGTCAATATGGAAAGAAAACTAGGAATGTGCAAAAGATGCACATTGACTCTTCAATTCAACCTTTAGATCTCGTTCATACAGATGTGTGTGGTCCAATGCCAACAAGATCATTAGGTGGTTCTCTTTACTTTCTCACTTTCATAGATGATGCTACTATAAAAGTCTGGCTATATCCTATCAAAGCAAAGGATGAGGTATTCCCTACTTTCAGAAAATAGCTTGCTTCAACTTGTATACTTCAACTTGTATACCCACTTAGTGCCAATGGCCTTCTTTCTAGGAGGCAAGTCACATAAAACACAAGTACCATTCTTCATTATAGCATCATATTCAGATTGCATAGCAGCCATCCAATTTTCTGAATTTTGTGCTTCATCAAATAAAACAGACTCATTCTCATCACAGAGACTAGATGCAGCCATAGCATAGCAATCTGATGCAAAAGAGGCACTATGAGAGCCTGAACGAGTATGATGTGACAGAGGTGCATCTAATTTGCTGTCACGCAAAGTCTGCACTAGCCATTTTGGCATAGTTTTTGCCTACTCGATATCAGCTCTCTCATCATCTAGTGCATCATGTAAATCTGCATCAGAAATGGAATGATCTGCATCATCACATGAAACCTACAAAGGCTGAGAAGTTGCCTCATTGGGACCAGCACTAGACTGTCCACCTATAAAAAGAGGCAGCAAAGTATCATACATGTCTTTGGAGCTAACAGATGTCTCCTTAGTACATGAAAGCAATGGTTGAATAGCATCTTCCACAAAAACAACATCACGGCTAACCAGAATGTGTTTAGTTTGTGGATAATACAGACGATAGCCTTTACTTTTACAATTGTACACAACAAAAATACATTTTACTGCTTTATCATCCAATTTTATGCGATGTTGTTCAGGCACTAATGCATATGTCAAACAACCAAAAACACGCAGATGAGCAACAGATGGCTTGCCATCATGCCAAGCCTCATATGGGGTGATAGACTGTAGCGCTTTAGTGGGACACCTGTTCAGTACATATGCTGCACACATGACAACCTCAAGCCAGAAACTATGTGGTAAAGCCTAACTCTTGACCATACACCTCACCGTCTCCATGAGAGACCTATTCTTTTGTTCAGAAACTCCATTTTGTTGAGGTGTATACGGCACTGTACATTGGCGTTTTATCCCACATTCAACCAGAAATGCATTAAAATCAGAAGACATATATTCCCCCCCTCGATCAGAATGGAGGGTGCTCATTTTACATGCTCACAGATTTTCAGCCAAAACCAAAAACTGTTTGAAGAACATGAACACTTTGGACTTTTCCTTCAAAGGATATACCCATGCATGCCTGGAAAAATCATTGATGAAAGTCACGAAGTAAAGATAATTCCCAAAAGAAGGTGTCTGCATAGGACCACATACATCACTATGTACAAGCTGCAATTTCTGAGTAGCCCAAACTGAACCATCTTTTGGAAAGGATGAACGCTGCATTTTGCCCAAAATATAGCCTTCACAAACATGTTTTCCAGGTGCCTCAAGTTTGGGCAAAGAGGACACCATTTCAGATTTCTGCAAGCATAGCAAACTAGCAAAATTCAGATGACCAAAGCATGCATGCCAAAGCTTTGCATCTGACATAGCCTGAGAATCATTTACTGCACATGCCAAATCATTTATAGATCTTTCATAGTCTATGAGCTTATACAGCCCATGACATAAAATGCCAGAAGCAATAATAACATCGCCATTTGACAAATCATGAACTGTACACCTGTCATCAACAAATTTCACAACCAAGCCAATCTTGGCTAATGCAGAAACTGATAATAGGTTCTTCTTGATCCCTAGCACAAATAAAGCATCCGATAAAGTGAAAAAACTACCATCATAAGTAGTCAAAATGATCTTACCAACTCCCATAATAGGATAAGAGGAGTTGTTGGTGCATGTAACAGTATTCCCTGTAGGGGCAGGCTTGAGTGAAGAGAAGAAATTGCGCTTCATGGTAATATGCTTGGTTGCCCCACTGTCAAAATACCAAACATCTGAGTCTACTGCAGACATGCACTGCTCATGAGAAGATGGGTCAAAACTACAGACAGTAGTAAACACCCATTCTTCTTCCTGCACAAGATTAGCAGACTCTGTTTTTGGTGTAGAGGCCTCTGCAAGGACCATTCTAGCCTCTTTCTTCTTTGCCTCTTTAGCAGCCAGTTTTGGACAGTTCTTTATGATATGATCATTCCCTTTACAGTACTTACAAAACAATTTCTGCTTTTCTGATTCCTTCTCATCTTTATCTTCCTTCTTCGAATGTGTAGAATTAGCATATTTTTGCTTACTAGTTGAAGAGCTCCATTTTCCTTTGCCCTTCTGACTAGCCAAGAAAGCTTGATCTGCAACTCGCATAATGGACCTGTTCTGCCTGGACCGATCTTCCTGCAACAGAATAGAGACTAACTCCTCAAATGATAAGGCATTTGGATTGCCTTTCATCATCAATCGAAGAGTAGAAGCAAAACTCTGATATGAATCAGGAAGACCATTCAGAACGGTCTGCACAAGTGAGCTATCTGGTATAACCTCATCAACAAAAATCAGTTGTTCCTTCAAGTCTTTGATCTTCGTTAGGAAATTGTCCATAGAATCACCTTCATTCATGTGCTCACTCTCCAACTGTTTTGGAGGTGAGCAACACGAGCCTCATTCCTAGCTTGGTACAATGTGGTAAGTGTATCCCAAGCATCCTTAGCTGTTCTACAAGAGCGAATGTGAGGAATAATGGCACGTTTGATAGACAAAGCTATCGATGCATGTTCTTGGGCATCTCTACCATCCCAGCGAATCTGCTCTGCAGTAGGTGCAACAGAAACCACAACACGAATAGGAATATGCAGAATATCATCATCTTCAACACCTTTTGCATCAACTTCAGTACCTGCAGTTGTAACAGTTGAAGGTGTGATAGGACATTTTTTCGACACCCTGCACAATGTTCCACAGTCCTTTTGCAACCAACACATGTCGCATCATATAAACCCATAACGGGTAGTTGGTACCATCCAACTTATCCTCAATAACCAACATACGAAATACATCACTGCTTTCAGCCATGGCTGGTGACTAAAATACCTTGATGCAAAAAATTGACTGTATCTCAAAAAGTTGAACAAAATTGCCCAGACGAATTTCGCTAGACATGTAGCACACTTTGAGTCGCTTATACTGGCGAATAGAAACTGGTATATACCTTTGACACAAGAAGACGAAATAGCCTGCAGAAGCACTGCGGTAGTGCGTTCGGAGGCCGAAACGAGCTCAGATCGCGATTTCGGCACCACAAAGCAAAGATGTTTTGATCTCGAAAACACGTTGAGTATGCTCACCAAAATTCGTGCGATTCTGAGACTGCAAACGGAGGATTGTCGATGGCACCCTAGATGAAGCGTCGACCTGCTCTGATACCAATTGTTGGAGTTAGACGTCTGCGGAAGCACGCGAACAGCACAAGGAAGAAGAAGAAGCTTGGAGCACAGCACATAATACTGAATGTATTACTAGAGAATGTGCAAAGATTAGTAGCCCATTAGGGCAATAGGCATATATACAAGCCGGGGGAAAAAACCCTCCTAAAGAGGGAAAAAAGTGCCCTGACAGTCCTAGTGTGTTCACACACATCACTACCTAAATATATCAACAATTTTAGGAAACAATATGGTGTTGAAATCGAGCAAATCTTCTCTCTAGTGATCAAGATGACTACCCTTCAAATGTTGCTTGGATTTGTTGCAATGGAGGACTCACAACTAGTCCAAATGGATGTGAAAACTTCTTTCTTGCATGGAGATCTTATAGATGAGATCTATAGGGACTAGAGGGTTATGTAGTTCCTCATAAAGAAATTCTAGTTTGTAAGCTGAAGAAGAGCTTATATGGACTTAAACAATCCCCTCGAAAATGGTACCAAAAGTTTGATGCTTTTATGAAGTCTCAAGGCTATTCTCAAAGCAATAAGGATCATTGTCTCTACACAAAGGGATGCTTAGATGGCAACTTGATATGCTCGAACTTTATTTGGATCATATGTTGATTGCTTGGGAATTCATGACCAAACTTCCTTATTTGGTAGCTATGAGACCAGACATTGCATTTGCAATGGGAGTTGTGTGTAGATATATGTCGAATCCTAAAAAGAAGCATTGGGATGATTTTGAGATATCTGGGTGGCACTAAGGATAAGTGTCTATGCTTAGGTAGAGGGAAAGCATCCATTATTGGTTACACGGATTTTGATTATGTTGGTTGTGTAGACAATCATAAGTCTACATCAGGGTACATTTTTCATTTTGTTGGAGGTGCTATCTCTTAGAGATCTCATCTTCAAGAATGTACAACTATTTCCACTACGAAAGCAGAGTATGCTGCAATAAGTGAGGCATGTAAGGAAGCATTGTGGCTTTCCCATCTTGCTTGTGATATGGGTCTACCTGTGAAAGGCCAAATGGCCACCAAACACTTTTGTATATGTTCCTTAATAAAACATATAGTGGTCTGATCAACCATTGTATGTAAGTTCGATCGCATTCATGTGACCTAAGAGAGTTGTGTTTGTGGTCTGTGTATTGTGTGGTTTTTGTGTATTTTGCAGCCTCCTTGCGGAGTATTGTTGTTGATATATTTAGGTAATGATGTGTGTGAACACACTAGGACCATCGACACACTTTTTTCCCTCTTTAGGAGGTTTTTTTCCCCGAATTGTATATATGCATATTACTTAGGCTACTTATCTTTGTACATGCTAGTGGTAATACATTTCAGTATTGTGTGTTGTGCTCCAAGCTTCTTCTTCTCCTTGTGTTGTTCATGTGCTTCTGCAAATCTCAAACTCCAACAACTGTGTATGGAGTCTGGAGCTCGATTTTCTACCATGAGGATATTATCGTGGAGCGCTCAAGAAGGAGAGTCCACTATGGTGCATCGTCGTCAAAATACTTCATTAAAAACCACATTGAGACTCGCCATGGTCTTCTTAGCCTCAGGCTCATAAAGCTTATAAGCCTTCTTATCTTTGTTGTACCCTAGGAACATACATTTGATGCTTTTTGGTTGAAGCTTGTTTCTCTCCCTATCTGGAACATGTACATAACATTCACTTCAAGATACTTTGAAATGGGAAACTAAAGGGTTTTTACTAGTCTGGGCTTCTTGTGGATTTTTTCCATCAAGTGCCTTGGTGTAGCTTTGATTCAAGATGTAGACAATAGTGTTGACAACCTCTGCCCAAAATTGATTAGGCAAACCCTTTCCCTTCAACATGCACCTTGCCATCTCCATGATGGTGAGATCCCGATGTTCTACAACACCATTATGTTGAGGGCTATGTGCCACTATGAGTTGATGCTTGATTCCCTTACTCTTGAAAAAATCTTAGAACTCTGTCAATGTGAACTCATCACTGCCATCTGTTCTAAATTTCTTCATCTTCTTCCTTGTTTTAGTTTCAACAAGCTAAAGACATTCTTTAAGCTTACCAAAAGCTTGAGCCTTATCAAGGAGGAAGTACACCCACATCTTCCTGCTATAGTCATCAACAAGTAACACGAAGTAGGAAGATATGCCCAAGGCTTTTTTCTTGACATCAATATGTCAGTTGTGCCTGTGGGTCCACACTGGATGCACTTTGGTGTCGTTGTCGAGGACATTCTTGTCATACATGTCACATGAAGGTTAGTTTTTGTATTGATATATGTGGTCTTAGTGCCTTCATGCTCATGCTTGGGTTCATATCCATCATCCTTTGTATTCAGTTTAGTTAGACAGGTAGTTAGATCAGTAAAAGTAGAGTTTCTCCCATTTTTAGGGTTAGGGATTCTTGAGATCTCCATTAAAACTCAAGAATTCCTTCTTCATCTTCACCATTTTTCTCTTCTTCTTCACACATCCTTCTTCCATTGCTCATCTCTACCCTTGGAGGGGGAGTTAATATGTGTGTTGTGTTAGATATGCTCAATACTCCAACCTCTAGTGACCACAAATGATCCATGGTGCTCTAAGTTATAAGGCCCCCATTATGAGGAGAAGCCATTGTGAGAGCCCGAACATTTGTGACCATTAGGTTAGGTAGGGCATAAACTTCCGAGCAACTGGATTGTCATTCAAGGTGAAAATAAGGGCCCTGTGGTGTCATGCAGTTTCCCCATAAAACCTTAATGGGGGGAGTGCAGAGGGGGGCTTGCCCCCTTCTGGGGGTCCAGGGGGCCTATCCCCCTAGTCCATATGGCCAAGATGGTAGGATTTATGATCATGGAGATATTGTCGGATTGTATATTTTGCCGACTATTTTGTATCTCTCGACTACATTTATCTATACTGACTCCCCTTGTAAAAGCTATATAAGAATGGCCTAGGTTGAGATTTACATAACATTGTGCACTAGTAAGCTCGCCATCTAGAGTCTATCTAGATCACCATCTAAGCTCCACATTGGGAGTGCATGGGTGGATAGCACCATTGTTGTAATTGCATTACACTTGGCAATCTGAGAATTTGAGTTCTCTATCTCTGAGTTTGCATCTATCTTTGTTTGCATTTTTTTTTGAACTATGTCGACCGGTCTATTCCAATGTGATGTTGTTTTCTTACATGGTATCATAGTTGAAGAGAATCCAAGTGGTGCAAGAGTAGAAACACAAAGGTTTCAACGACAAAAGAGAGAAGATGTCAAGTGGTACATCATCATCTACAACTTGGAATCAAGGTGGTTTGTCAACAGAAGTAAGCGGAGCACAAATAGAAGCAATGATGTCAATCATCCCAATGTTGCGGATATGACCACCAACCTTCACGAAAGGTAAACTTGATGATACAAACTACACTCTATGGAAGTTTGAAATCACTTCTATCCTTGATTCATATGAGCTTCTGGAGACTGTTCTTGGGATTGATCATGAGCCCCAAGAAACACCTGATCCAAATAATCCTAGTCGAATGATTCCTCCTCATGTTGATCTTCTACGTGCTTGGAAATGTAGAAACGAAGATGCACTTTGTGCTCTAGTTACAAGTACTAGTGATAGTTTTTTTACTCTCATTCAACATACTACCAAGGTGTGTGAAGCATGGAACATATTGAGAAATCAATATGAAACTCGTAATCAGACACGGATTCAAAATTTGGAGAATCAGCTAGTAACAAAAAGGTTTATTGATGGGGAGATTGTAGAGGTGTTTATCACTCACATAAAGAATTTGTGAGATCAAATAGTAGGAACAGGTGTAAAAAAAG
Organism: Ceratopteris richardii; assembly: GCA_020310875.1. Classification (NCBI taxonomy): domain Eukaryota; kingdom Viridiplantae; phylum Streptophyta; class Polypodiopsida; order Polypodiales; family Pteridaceae; genus Ceratopteris; species Ceratopteris richardii. Next base: position 65,725,615 of record CM035427.1, on the reverse strand, counting down.
TCAAGTGAGGAACTAGCTCAACGTTGTCTTCAAATCTGTCTACCTAAGTTTGATGGTTTGGTAACTGCTCTTAATACTCAAATCTGACCTCAACCACTAACTTTTGAAGAATTAAATGCCTTACTCATGGAGGAGGAGTTGTGGCTCAAGGCAAGGAGTGGTGGCAGCAAAAGAGGCTGCATTCACAGCAAATGTCAAAGGAGGCAAAGTGGACTGTCAATCTACAGAGTGGCCATTTATGTTGGAGTTAGACGTCTGCGGAAGCACGCAAACAACACAAGGAAGGAGAAGAAGCTTGGAGCACAACACACAAGACTGAATGTATTACTAGAGAATGTACAAAGATAAGTAGCCCATTAGGGCAATAGGCATATATACAAGCCGGGGGAAAAAAACCTCCTAAAGAGGGAAAAAAGTGCCCCGGCGGTCCTAGAGTGTTCACACACATCACTACCTAAATATATCAACAAATCCCCCCTGGGAGTGATGCGGTGAACAAGGAGCTGGCACTCATGTATAAGGAAGTGCCAAGCTATGTGGAAATCACTCCACAAAAGGAAGTAAGCCCAAAGCTTTGCGGAAAGCTTCAAACTTCTCCCTAGGCAGAGCCTTCGTGAAAAGGTCTGCAATGTTCTCCTACGTGGGCACATATGCCAAGCTGATCTCCCCAGCAGAGAACCTCTCCCTGACATAGTGATAATGCACCTCAATGTGCTTAGTGCAAGCATGGAACACAGGGTTCCTCGCAACTGCCAATGCGCTCTGACTGTCAGTGAAGATGGTGGTGGCAGAAGACTGGCCAACACCCAAATCAGCCATAAGGCATCTGAGCCACACACACTCAACAGTCGCTGTGAAAAATACCCTATACTCAGCCTCACAACTGGAAGTGGCCACAGTAGGCTGCTTCTTGCTCAACCAAGATATACATGAGCTACCAAGCATGAAGCAAAAACCACTGGTGGACACACGAGTGTCATAGCAACCAGCCCAATCTGAGTCAGAAAAAGCATGCAAATCTGGCGGTAGTGATCCCCCCTGGGGATAAAACAACCCAAGTAGCCGAGTACCACTCAAGTAGCGAAAGATGCGCTTAACCGCTTTCCAATGCGTGACTCCTGAGCAATGCATAAACCTACTCATCTGTGAGACAACAAACTGAATATCTGGCCGAGTGATGCATAAGTAAATCAAGCATCCAACAACCTGCTGATAGAGAACAACATCAAATGCATCTCCAGCATCATGAAGACTCAATCGTAAACCTGTCTCCATAGGAGTGGCAATAGGCTTACAATCTTCAAGGCCAAAACGCTGCAATAATGTGTCAATATATTTCGTTTGACACAAAGCCATTCCACCATGAACTTGCATAAACTGAATGCCCAAATAGTGATGCAAATGACCCAAATCAGACATCTCAAATGAGGCATGCAAATCAGCCTTAAAATCAGCAATATGCTTCTCAATAAGACCAGTGAGCAGCATGTCGTCTACATACACAACAATGATCAGAAGCACATCATTAGCACGCTTAACATATAAGGTGCTTTCAGTTGGATTGTTCTCAAAACCATGTGCAATCAGATAGGCATGTATCTTCTCATACCAAGCACGTGGTGCTTGCTTTAAACCATATAACGCCTTCTTTAACCTGCACACATGGTTTTCATGGCCTTTCTGCACAAAGCCACGGGGCTGAAAAACATACACTTCTTCATGCAAGTCACCATTCAGAAATGTTGTTTTAATGTCCAACTGATGTACATTCCAACCATGATGGGCTGCAAGTGCGCAAATGCTCCGAACAGTAGTCATACGGCATGTAGGTGCAAAGGTCTCATCAAAATCAATGCCTCTTTCCTACGCATAACCCTTTGCAACAAGCCTAGCCTTATACCTATCAATTGTACCATCAGGTTTACGCTTCAGCTTGTATACCCACTTAGTGCCAATGGCCTTCTTGCCAGGAGGCAAGTCACATAAAGACCATGTACCATTCTTCATTATAACATCATATTCAGATTGCATAGCAGCCATCCAATTTTCAGAATTATGTGCTTCATCAAAAGAAACAGGCTCATTCTCATCACAGAGACTAGATGCAGCCATAGCATAGCAATCTGATGCAAAGGAGGCACTATGAGAGCCTGAACGAGTACGATATGACAAAGGTGCATCTAATTTGCTGTCACACAAAGTCTGCACTAGCCATTTTGGCATAGTTTTTGCCTGCTCAATATCAGCTCTCTCATCAGCAAGTGCATCATGTAAATCTGCATCAGAAATGGAATAATCTGCATCATCATATGAAACCTGCAAAGCCTGAGAAGTTGCCTCATTAGGACCAGCACTAGACTGTCCACCTGTAAAAAGAGGCATCAAAGTATCATACATGTCTTTGGAGCTAACAGATGTCTCCTTAGTACATGAAAGCAATGGCTGAATAGCATCTTCCACAAATACAACATCACGGCTAACCAGAATGCGTTTAGTTTGTGGATGATACAGGCGATAGCCTTTACTTTTAGAACTGTATCCAACAAAAATACATTTAACTGCTTTATCATCCAATTTTCTGCGATGTTGTTCAGGCACTAATGCATATGCCAAACAACCAAAAACACGCAGATGAGCAACAGATGGCTTGCGGTCATGCCAAGCCTCATATGGAGTGATAGACTGCAACGCTTTAGTGGGACACCTGTTCAGTACATATGTTGCACACATGATAGCCTCAAGCCAGAAACTATGAGGTAAAGCCTGACTCTTGACCATACACCTCGCCATCTCCATGAGAGACCTGTTCTTCCGTTCAGCAACTCCATTCTGTTGAGGTGTATACGACACTGTACACTGGTGTTTTATCCCACGTTCAGCCAGAAATGCATTAAAATCTGAAGACATATATTCCCCCCCTCGATCAGAACGGAGGGTGCCCATTTTACATGCTGACAGATTTTCAGCCAAAACCAAAAACTGTTTGAAGCACATGAACACTTCGGACTTTGCTTTGAGTGGATATACCCATGCATGCCTGGAAAAATCATCAATGAAAGTCACGAAGTAAAGGTAATTTCCAAAAGAGGGTGTCTGCATAGGACCATAGACATCACTATGTACAAGCTGCAATTTCTACGTAGCCCGAACTAAACCATCTTTTGGAAAGGAAGAACGCTGCATTTTGCCCAAAATACAGCCTTCACAAACATGTTTTCCAGGTGCCTCAAGTTTGGGCAAAGAGGACACCATTTCAGATTTCTACAGGCGTAGCAAACTAGCAAAATTCAGATGACCAAAGCGTGCATGCCAAAGCTTTGCATCTGACATAGCCTGAGAATCTTGAACTGCACATGCCGAATCATTCACAGATCTTTCATAGTCTATGAGCTTATACAGCCCACGACATAAAATGCCAGAAGCAATAATCACATCTCCATTTGAGAGATCATGAACTGTACACCTGTCATCAACAAATTTCACAACCAAGCCAATCTTGGCTAATGCAGAAACTGATAACAAATTCTTTTTGATCCCTGGCACAAATAAAGCATCTGACAAAGTGAAAGAACTACCATCAGCAGTAGTCAAAATGATCTTACCAACTCCCACAACAGGATAAGAGGAGTTGTTGGCGCATGTAACAGTATTCCCTGTAGGGGCAGGCTCGAGTGAAGAGAAGAAACTACGCTGCGAGGTAATATGTTTGGTCGCCCCACTGTCAAAGTACCAAACATCTGAGTCTATTGCAGACATGCACTGATCATGAGAAGATGGGTCAAAACTGCAGACAGTAGTAAACACCCATTCTTCTTCCTGCACAAGATTTGCAGACTCTGTTTTTGGTGTAGTGGCCTCTGCAACAACCATTCCAGCCTCTTTCTTCTTTGCCTCTTTAGCAGCCAGTTTTGGACAGTTCTTTATAATATGATCATTTCCTTTACAGTACTTGCAGAACAATTTCTGCTTTTCTGATTTCTTCTCATCTTTATCCTGGTTCTTTGATTGTGCAGCATTTGCAGATTTCTGCTTACTAGTAGAAGAGCTCCATTTTCCTTTGCCCTTCTGACTAGCCAGGAAAGCTTGATCTGCAACATGCATAATGGACCTGTTCTGCCTGGACTAATCTTCCTGCAACAGAACAGAGACTAATTCCTCAAATGACAAGGCATTCGGATTGCCTTTCATCATCAACCAAAGAGTAGAGGCAAAACTCTGATATGATTTAGGAAGACCATTCAGAATGGTCTGCACAAGTGAGCTATCTGGTATAACCTCATCAGCAGAAATCAATTGTTCCTTCAGGTCTTTGATCTTTGTAAGAAAACTGTCCATAGAATCACCTTCATTCATGTGCTCACTGTCCAACTGTTTTCGGAGGTAAGCAACACGAGCCTCATTCCTAGCCTGGTACAAAGTGGTAAGTGTATCCCAAGCATCCTTTGTTGTTCTGCAAGAGCGAATGTGAGGAATAATGGCACGTTTGACAGACAAAGCTATCAATGCATGTGCCTAGGCATCTCTGCCATCCCAACGAATCTGCTCTACAATAGGTGCAACAGAAATAGCAGCACGAACAGGAATCTGCACAATATCATCTTCGACACCATCTTCATCAGCTCCAGCACCTCCAGCACCTGTATTTGTAGTACCTATAGTCGCAGGTGTAACAGGATGTCTTTCAACACCCTGCACAATGTTCCACAGTCCTTTTGCAACCAATACATGTCGCATCATATAAGCCCATAATGGGTAGTTGGTACCATCCAACTTATCCTCAACAGCCAACATACGGAATACATCACTGCTTTCAGCCATGGCCGATGACTAAAATACCTTGATGCAGAAAATTGACTGTATCTCAAAAAGTTGAACGGAACTGCCCAGACGAGTTCTGCTAGACCTGTAGCAGACTTCGAGACGCTTAAACTGGCGAACAGAAACTAGTATATACCTTTGGCACAAAAGGACGAAATAGCCTGCACAAGCACTGTGATAGTGCGTTCGGAGGCCGAAACGAGCTCAGATCGCGATTTCGGCACCACAAGGCGAAGCTGTTTTGATCTCGGAAACACCCTGAGTATGCTCACCAAATTTCATGCGAATTTGAGACTGCAAACGGAGGAGTGTCGATGCAACAAGATAAACGTACATGTACCTACAACAAGAGGGAAACCAAGCACACACACACATACACACTCATGAGTAAACAAGGGGTAATAAAAAAGCCCTCCATGGCTCAAGAAATGGGTATAAATCTTATAAGAGTTATATACTAAAAAGCTGATCCTAACAACTGAGAGAGCTATTTCACTTTCAAAATTTTTAGAAGAGCTCTATCCCCATAGTAATGTCCAACCGAAGATTGATGCAAATGCCCCAAATTTGACATCCAAAAGAGGCATGCAAATCAACCTTAAAATCAACCATAAGCTTCTCATTAGGACTAGTGAGCAGCATGACATCAACATACACAACAATGATCAGAAGTACATCATCAGCACGCTTAACATATAAGGTGCTATTAGTTGGACTATTCTCAAACCCATGTGCAATCAAGTAGACATGTATCTTTTCATACCAAGCACATGGTGCTTCCTTCAAACTGTATAATGCCTTTTTCAACCTACACACTTTGTTTTCATGCCCGTTCTACACAAAACCACGGAGTTGAAAACCATACACTTCTTTATGTAAGTCACCATTTAGAAATGCAGTTTCAATGTCCAACTGATGTACATTCCAACCATGATGAGCTGCAAGTGCACAGATGCTACTAATAGTAGTCATTTGGCATGTGGGAGCAAACATCTCATCAAAATCAATGCCTCTTTCTTGAGCATAATCTTTTGCAACAACCCTAGCCTTATACTTGTCAATTGTTCCATCTAGCTTACACTTCAACTTGTATACCCACTTAGTGCCAATGGGCTTCTTGCTAGGAGGCAAATCACATAATGATTAGGTACCATTCTTCATAATAGCATCATATTTTGGTTGCATAGCAGCCATCCAATTATTTGAATTTTGTTCTTCATCAAAGGAAACATGTTCATTCTCACCACAAAGACTATAGGAAGGCATAACATAGCAATCTGATGAAAAAGAAGCACTATGAGAGCCTGAACGAGTATGATATGACAAAGGTGCATCTAATTTGCTATCTTACAAAGTCTACACAAGACATCTAGGCATAGTTTTTGCCTCCTCTATATCAAATCTCTCATCAACAAGTGCATCATGTAAATCTGCATAAAAAATGGAATGATCTGCATCATCATGTGGAACGTACAAAGGTTGAGAAATTTCCTCCTTTGGACCGATAGTAGATTGTCCACCTATAAAAAGAGGTAGCAAAGTGTCATACGCATCTTTGGAGCTAACAGATGTCTCCTTAGCACATGAGAGTGATGGCTCAATTGCATCCTCCATGAAAACAACATCACAGCTAACCAAAATGCCTTTAGTCTATGGATGATACAAAGGATAGCCTTTGCTTTTAGAACTGCAACAAGGAGCAATCAACAATGATAATTTCCTTTACACGATTTAGCAAGGAGTTATGACCTCAAACTCTAGGTTTGAGTGTTTTTGAATTTTTGTAAAATTCTTACCTTTTGGCAAGGACAACGAAGGGTTAGGAGGCCAAGTTCTTGGAGGGAAAACATTTATATGGGAGTATGGCATATATACTCTCATCTTGAGTTAAGAATTCTCTCAAAATATAAGAAATCATAAGCTTTAGGTACCTCCAAAATAGCCAACTTTCATGATTTTCACATAAATTTCAGGATCTATTTTGATAAGTAATCAATTTGGGAAAGGAAAATAAAGAGGGAATTTTCTTACTTTGGTAGGAAAAATCATGCATATCTATAGTCTAGTGTATTGAATTCCAAATAAGATTAAGAAATCCAAAATATACTTCAGCATGATGGGAGTTTGAAGCTCCACAAAATTACTTTTATCACTATTTGAGAAAAAAATTCAGCACCTGAATCTAAGAAATTCACATTCTGGAAGAGGGAAAAAGAGGCGCAATAGCTATGGACGGATGGGAAAAAGTATGTATACTAAGATTACTTCCTATGGACTTCAAATGAAAGCATTAGATTCATTAAAAGGATAATTTAAGGAGGAATTTTACTTCCTCAAAAACCCCCTTCTCGCACTTTTTGGAAAAAAAATTATGATGTTAATTTTTATCAAACTCCACTTTTGGGAGTAAGAAAAGAGATCATTTAAGAGGCTTCGCATGGATTAGTGCATACATACATGGAGTATTATGATGTATGTATTACCATGGAGAAGGAGAAAATCCAAGAAAAATTCACATTAGGAGTGGATTAGAAGCTTGCTAAAATCTCCCATTTGAGTTTTTGCATGAAAGTAAAAATCTTGATTTAGGCATCTTTTGGGGAGCCAATTAGCATGCATGAATGGAGGATTTGGATAGGCAAAAATAGGCCCAAGCATCTTCATACATTACTCTCTGAGTTTATGGAGAGAATTGTAGGATTTTCTTATTGGAAAAGGCTTTTGGGTACCCTATAAATCACATTTTCACACTTTTTCCAGCCCTCCCAACAGTCCAATAGTTTGGCATGCCCCGATTAGAAAGGCCATATCTTGGGCTAGAAAACTCCAAATTGGATGTGCTATGGCTAGTTGCAAAGAGAAAGGTCTATTTTTAGTTTACAAAAAGAAATTTTGGAAATTATGTATTTTTGCAGGTCTGTAAAGGTCTGCAAAGTCTAAATAGTTTTTAGCAACTACCTTTGGGGAGCCATATCTTACAAACCGGGAAGGCGATTGAATTAATTTCACTTCGACACATTTGCACATGATATATATTTCATGTTGTGATTATTTTTAGGTCCTAAAAAAGTTTTTGAAGGTCTAAAGAGAGATTATGAATGCATTTTTTTGGGTAAATTTGCATTATTTTGGTAATCATCTGACCATGCTTTATGTTTTGGGAAGTGATCATATGTTTTCAAAAACTTAAAATTCTATATTGGGATATTAAGAGGAAGGGTCAAAGGTCTTGAAGCTCATAAAAAGGGATCGGATGCATGCAATTCCAATACCAAATCATTCAGGGATGTATGCTTTATATTTTTAGGCATTTTACTTTATGTTATGGCATGTATTGTACGTATATGCATCAATTGGAATGCATACATCAAAGTTGATCATTGTTTTAATCTAAAAGTATGGATCAACTTTCCAGGAGGACACTTTTTGATTGTTTGCATGAAAGATGGTTGCAAGAACTACATGGTTATGCAACAAACAGATTGTTGTTGGCATTTGTTTTTATGTTTTTGTAGGTTATGGAATCCATGTATGAGTATATGGCGTGCATGCCATGGGCTTGCCAAAACCCTATGTTGTTGGATGGCCTATGTGCCATTGAGTTTATGGTTAAATTTTTTTGGGACTCCATTTCCTTGGGGAAATGTTGTTGAAAATTTTCCCACCTCATGGTGTTATATACGCACTTACCTTTAGGTAAGAATATTTATGCAAATATCGGTAAGGTGTTAGCATGCTTGTAAGCATGTATTTTCTGGACTTAGTACCATCATAGTAGTTTGCATAAGGCAAATTCAATAGTAATGTGATCCCTACACATAATCCTTATGGATTTAGGCCATAGGATTGCTAAGGGGAAGGAGCTAGACCTTCACCATTAGGAATGTGCACAAGAAATCCTATAGGTTATAGGAAGTTGCATATAGATACATTTATGATAATCTCCAAGGTAGTGAAGATTTACTTATCTTCACAAGACTCTCACAATAGACTAGGAGACTATGGGGTATTACCAGGAATACCCAAAGAGTGACTAGTTTCACTCATGCACATCACTTGAGCAAGTAATGAAGCATTTCTGCTTCACTACTTAGGAAACCAATTAGATGGGGTTGGGTGCTTATGTGATTTGAGTGATGGCACTAGCTCTATGATATAGATCATAGATCCCTTAGTCAGGAATAGTTGGGGTACCCAATACATATATATGTATCTTGGGATCTACAGAGAGATACTTAGACCTATTCTTTGTACCTAGGAACAAGTTGGTTTGGTACAAAAAGGGATATCCACTGTCACATACTGACTCGAACCAAACTAGCTAGTTCGAGGACATGGGACTCATTTGAGTCCTCTGACATGAGTTTAGGTTATGGGATTCATCAGAGTCCACCTATATATTCGATTGCATATATATGGAATATATATTCGGTTTAGTGTAGTTATGACACGGTGAATTGGAAGAAGGTTCCACTAGTATGGGACGTTGGAAACGACTTCCCTTTGAGCACTCTTCTTCTATGGCCAGGGAGAAAAGGACTCATCATTCATGGTGGCATGTCTCACTAGATCAGAGGAGAACTCTTAGTAGACATATCCTTAGGATTGGGAGTCATCCTTCATAGTTTAGGGAAGATTTGTTCTTCCAATAGAGAATGTGATAGGTGATTTTATCACCATTCGTATCACATACTCATTTTTAGGTTTTTAGGAAGGATAATTCCATGAGTTTGATTGGATCGCATAGATCCATGCATAGAGGATGGTTGGTAGAGATAGCTCTTTATTATGGATACACATGTGTTTATGGCATCATGTCATATCATTACCGAATTGGTAGCAAAAGTTTGTGGAATACTGTGCGGGGTAATGGAATATGTCCTCCTACATGTGTAAATATTTTAGTAGAGGGCTTGACCCTTATAATTTATTTTCTCCACTCTTCACTCCATACACTTTCATAGGAATATAATGAGGAATTATGTATTAGTTATGAAAGAGAGGAGCAAATGAATTCATAAGTTTCTCTTTTAAGGAAAGGAGAAAGAGGGAATTAGCTTAGAGATCTGGGAGTGATCTCACTCTAGCTTAGAGATCCCACTTTACCTCATCTTCCTTAAAGGGGAAAAGGAAAGGAAAATATGATTTCTTCTTCAGATAAGAATAGAGTATGTTTTCCTTTAGAGATAAGAGATGTTCACAAAACATCTCTTAGTTTATTTTAGAAGGAATTCATTTACTCTACTTTTCAGTGTAATCTTCCTCCACATGGGAGTTTTACTCTCCACTACTTTGGAAGGAAAAACATGGAGAACTTATGTGCATGTTCTCAATTATGCATGAGTAGAGCAATTGGATTCAAAAGAATCTCTTTCAAAGGGAAAGGGAAAGTGGAATAAATTCCACTACCAGAGCTCTTTTCCTTAGAAGATATTATAAAGAGAGACAGAGAGAGACTTTCACTTTCTCATTTTGGTTGTCTAGGTAGAAGTGGCATTCTTCAATCTAAGGCAATAGGGAGATCAATTAATCATGATGTTTAGATTGAGTCTCACCTATAGACTCTAAAGAGAAGCATTTATGTTTATTTCCAGTGATGGTCCTTGACTAAATGAGATGATTTAGTTATTGACATTAGTGAGACTGGCAATATAGTTATGACTTATCTCTTTAGGGTTTCTAGGAGATAGGGAGATGTCTAACCTATTAGGCTACCAAACTCTTAGTTGATGATTCATCATGAGGATGATGTGTGAGCATCAATTAGGAAATTGGGTACTTAGGGATTAGTTGAATCTCAAATGGAATGCTTTTTGCATTCATATGGCAAACTAAATGGAAGCGAAAATTTTAGAGTTTGCACTAGTGTCAATATAGGTGCTCTTCCAATAGAACTAAGTCCTAAGGTAAATGATAACAAACCATAGTCTTCTTGGTTAGTGAAACGTAGAGATTGCATTTTACTACCAAGAAATTCTTATATATGAGCTAGGATGATAGATTGGCATAGTTCACAAGGTAATTTAGACAAAACTATTACTTGTGATTACACTCAAGGTTAGAAAGACCTAGAGTGGTATGAGGGAAATCTATCATCTAGTCCTAGTTGGGTTTGGAATCACTTTTTATGGGACTTTATTCTATATTTCAAAGGATTCTATGGTTTATTATCTCCATTATGGTACGATCAAGCTTATAAGTTTGGCACTTTACACTTGCATCTTATACTATTACTCCATAGAGTATACCTCATATGGACTTATGTCATTTGGATGTTGTTGTATGTCATGGGAGTGTTAGTATGGAAGCGGCGTGTACATGGGAGATAGTAGGCACCATTCAAATGATTTCTCACCTTTGAGATGATCTCATATGAGGTCTTCTTAAGGGGAAGGATACAGGGAAACAACACATAGAGATGACCATCTACATAGAGTACATGGGATTTAGGGGAGTCCGAGCACTTTCTTCTACCATTATAGACATTTCATTTACATTTTCAAGGACAAAAATGCTTTCAAGGGGAAGGAAGTGTCATATTATGGATGTATACCCTCTTGGGTGAGGTGGCATAGATGCCACTTGGCATCGTTAGAGACATTATATCTATTTGGTAGAAGAAAGAAGAGAGGAGTCTTAATTACTTCATTATTATGTGGGATGAAAGAAGAGATTTAGAGAAGAGTCTTCGAATGAAACTCACGTAACAGAGGCTTGGATGATGGCTGGGCGGCAAACCAAGAAGTGGATCTTTGTGTGTGTTCAAGCAGCGATGGCAAAAGAAATTTTAACTTAAAAGAAACTTGTATATATGTTTGGCATGAAAAGATGAAATTGTCTGCATAGGCACTACGATAGTGCATTCAGAGGCTGAAATGAGCTTAGATTGTGACTTTGACACCACAAATTGAAGCAATTTTGAACTCCTAATCGCTCTGAGTATGCTCACCAGTTTTCGTGCGATTCTGAGGCTATAATAGGAGGGGTGTCGACGATGCTCTAGATGAAGCGGTGACCTGCTTTGATACCAATTGTTGGAGTTTGAGGTCTATGAAAGCATGCAAACAACACAAGGAAGGAGAAGAAGCTTGCATCACAACACACAATACTGAATGTATTACCAAGTGAATGTACAAAGATAAGTGACATGTTAGGGTTATAGACATATATACAAGCCGGGGAAAAAAACCTCCTAAAGAGGGAAAAAAGTGCCTCGACGGTTCTAGTGTGTTCACACACATCACGACTGAAATATATCAACAATATTAACCTTTGCTAAGCTATCTTATAACACCTTCTAATCTATCTACTTCTAGAGTAGATGGAATGATGGAAAACTTATGAGTGCCATGACACATAGAACAAGATGGAGTCCATAATTTGTGACTTGCAAAGCTACACCCTCAATGAATCTCAAGATGATGACGCATTTCATAGAGGAAGTTCCAATCCAAGTTGTCCTTCGTTGCCAAACAACAACCTCAATGAATCGAAAGATGATGACACATTTCATAGAAGAAGTTCCACTCCAATTTGTCCTTCGTTGCCAAACAACAACGTATGAAAGATTTGCATATTAGGGCTCAAACATGGAAAGATAACTTGATAACCAACAATTCTACCTTCGAATCAAGGAATTCATCTACTACTTGAAATGACAACAAGCTATGGATTCTATTATACATGTAAACTAGTCCATTGAGTGACCTCTCTATCAATGGAGTATATTGAAGAGTGAATAGGAAAATACATGAATAGAGCATCTCCTTAGTAATCAGGTCCTTTTAAGAATGTGATAAACAAGAGTTCTTGGACAAATATGATTCTCTAAAATTATGCAAGGAGAAAATAAGGAGACGAGGGAAAGGATAAGGGTGCATTGAGACAAGTCTAACGATAATATGTGAGTTTCCACGCTAGTTTCAAGTGGAACAAAACACATTTATGTAGTGCTGGCACTCATACGTTCACATAAGGCGGAAGATCATATTTGCTATGTACTCTCTGATATTTTAGATTAAAAAAATAAAAAAATTGTATTTTGAAAATGATCATATTTGCTATGTACTCTCTGAATTTAGATTAAAAAAATAAAAAAATTGTATTTTGAAAATTTCACCAATGATTAACTTATAATTTGCTGATGTGGAACCAGTATATTCTTGAGGCAAGCTGGAGAGGTCGGAATAAAATCAATCAAAATGTGTCGTGATCTGGCAAGCTCCAATGTGTAGTACCTCCATGCTATCTGAACAGAGGCAGCCACATATCAAAAAATAATTGGATGGCAAGGAACAATTCAATGTACCTCCGCTCGATGTGAATCATACCTAACAGTGGGTCCACACTGCCCAGCAGCACAATGAGCACTTCCATATGGCACAATGTGATCTGCTTTCAAAAGAGAAAAGAATTTTGGGCCTACCATTTCTTGAGCTAGCCTCCCTCCCTCGGAACAAATATGTGTCGCTCTTGCAATAATTTTTGATTGGTTCTTTAAATTTTTCAACCAATAAAATAACTTGAAAGTTTTAAAATCCAAAGCCTACCATCGCTCTGTGTGAACTGAACCCGGCAGCACATGATGTGACTCAGCAAACTTGTGTCATCTTGTCTGAACCCACCCTAAGTGTGTGCGTGAGTTTGCATTCTTCGATAATGAGAAATTGTTGAGTGCCTTAAAATGGTTCATTCAAGCAACCTATTTTTTGATGGAGTGGAATGGAAATTGTAAATAAAGACTCTCAAAATTATGATCTTAAAGTGAAAGAAAACAGTGTTTGCCAAAAGCAAAAGCGAAACATATGAGAGTGAAAAATCGTCCCAAAATCCATTATTGGAGAAGAGAGTATTTTTGTCAAAAGCAAATCCAAAGATCCGCAGAAAGCAAAGGCGAAACAACTTCGAACGCAATTGCCAAAAGCAGATTTTTCTCTTTGACAAATATTAATGGCTTTAGAAATCGTGTGAGGAGCAAATAGGGAGGTAAGAGAAAGGCATGCGTGCGTGCGTGTGAATGTGCGTTTGTGCGGCCGCGGATTGGGCTGGAGTAGGTGCAAGTAGCAGCAAAGAAACCCTCCTGTGCGTCGACGGCGGCTCTCTTTCCCTGTGAAGTCTAGAACCACGAGGAAGGCGAAAATTTCCTGGACGCGTATAGCAGATCGAAGCAGAAGAGAAAATTTTGGGAGCCAGAACGCTCAGCTTCAGGTCTTTTAACATTCATTATCCTGTCGATCTCTCTCAGGTTGGATTCGCTTTCCTTATAAATAACTAGTTTTTCATCTATCCACTCCTTCTAGGGGTTTTCATCTCTTGCTTGCAATTTGTGCGATATAAATGTAGACGATGCTTCCGTCGAAAGCTCATGATAGTGAAAGTTGCGTTTGCTGATCGGAGCAGGAATTGTGCGTTGAGAAGTTGTGCACGATCTCAATTTTGTTTCTCATTACTGCGAGAATATCTCCGGAGATTTATGTGTAGCTTTGATTTTCGTGAATGATGTCAGAGCAATTTTTCGTACATTGTGGGATCTTAAAGAAAGCGTTGGTTGATGATACTTATGGTTTGCTTTCTATTATCTGCAGCTTCATCACTGCAGTTGGGAAACATCCGTTATTATTTGCCTGGTTTCTTGTAAAACTAGCGGTAAAACAGTTTGAGACATTTGAGTACTGTCAGTACATGGCATCTCATCAGAATGGTCAACATCAATATGGGGTTACGGAACCTCTTTCTACAGCAGGACCCACAGAGGCTGATCTTGCTAGGGATAGAGAGCTAGACAAGGTTTATATCTTCTCAACATATCGCTCCTTTGAAATCACTCTTCTAACTACTGGCAAAGTACCTCATCTATATGCTGTTTTCTCAGTTTCTAGTAGAGGCTGGCTTATATGAAAGTCAGGAGGAGTCAATGCTCAGAGAGGAGGTGCTTGGACACCTTGATCAGGTTAGCTTGTCATACCATGCTTATAGTCAATCATACATACATGTATACATCTATTCAGTTGAAAGGTTCTTGTGGTGCTTCGGGTCCACTCGCAGCTCGGTTTTATTGTTGGACCTCAGAAGCAACGCAATTCCTTCTCCAAGCAGCCATTTGGTGCTCATGGTTTCCAACAACTGTTGCATGTAGATCGTCAAGCTGTGGGTGAAGAAAATTAGCATCAGTAGGGGCTATAGTGATCAGGTTGTGCAAGAAGCGAATGCCAAGATTTTCACCTTCGGATCATATCGGCTTGGGGTAAGTATGCCATAACTACCATCATCTTCATGAATTATGCTATTAAACACTTGAGAAAACTTCAATTTAGGTCTTTCTTAGCACGAATTGGATTGGGCCTGCCATTGACACACAAAACAAATTTAGCTAAGTCTTGTTGGGCCTGCCATTGGCACCAATTCTGTTTTCCTCTTAAAGTTTGGAGGACTCAATTTAGATGATAAGTTGTAACTTGTCACTTTCTATTGTCTTTCTCATCCTCTCTCACTAGGCATTTTAATATTCCAGTGTCTCAATTACTACCAGATACGGACTCAGAAGTTGGGTTCTCTTAATGAACATGACCCGTTTCCTCTGCATTTTGTTTATGGTTATCGAACTTGAAATTTTGCAATTGGTTCAAGTATCATGGAGAATATTAAAGGGCTTGGATGTCCATGGGCTTAAAAGCAGTGAACAGAATAGTACCAGTATAGGTGATGTTTAAATATGTAGAATAATGGCTCGTTTTGGACCAAATTGAAATCAACATTGATCTTGCCACCACGTTGTGTTCTTCCCAATGAATTTCAATGTACTAGCATTCAATTAGCTACTATTGCACATAGCGTACAGGAGCAAATGGAAATGCTCATGAGTTCGTAAACTTGACATTGTGAGAATACTATTTAAGGGCTTCTTAGGATTTCAATGCTTTGGGATTGTGACCCTAGTTTATGTTTGTTAGTCATTGAGCAATGATGGTTTCTCTGACACAGGGTGAAATTGAATATATTTTGTGTGTGTTATTAGGTTCATGGCCCGGGGACTGATATTGACACACTTTGCATTGGTCCTAGACATGCTACGAGAGAGGTATTTTGGTTGTCATTGATGGTTCTCTGCTAATTTAGTAACTTATGTTGTCTATGATGTAAGCTTCCAGTTTCTTCATCCTTTTTTCCTCTTTCTATTGGAGGGTGTCTTTGATAGGGTTGCTGCTTTTCTCTTGCAGGAAGACTTTTTTATCGTGCTTCATAACATGCTTTTGGAGATGCCTGAAGTTACAGAGCTGCATCCTGTGCCAGATGCCCATGTACCTATCCTCAAGTTTAAATTTAAAGGCATCTCAATAGACTTGCTGTATGCAAGGCTTGCTCTTTGGGTTATTCCGGAGGTATTTCGTATCAGATTCAAATGTGCACTGATTTAATAATTCAGGACTAATATGTATGTAGGTCCTAAATTAGCTAATCTTATAGGATCTTGATATATCACAAGAGTCTATTTTATGCAATGTTGATGAGCAAAGTGTACGCAGTCTGAATGGCTGCCGTGTTACTGATCAGATACTGCGTCTTGTTCCCAATATTCAGGTATACAGTTGGTTATTAACTACGCAAGATTTATGGGTAGAATGATTCATGCTTATCATCTGAATTTCTTTTAAGCAGACATTCCGAACCACACTGCGATGTATGAAGCTTTGGGCTAAAAGACGAGGAGTATACTCTAATGTATGCTGAATACACTAAAATTTTGAGTATCAATATAACAGAGTAAATTGTATAATTGGTAAAATTTTACACAGGTCACAGGCTTTCTTGGTGGAGTTAACTGGGCCTTACTGGTGGCTCGTATTTGTCAACTGTATCCCAATGCTGTACCCAGCATGCTTGTTTCCAGGTTCTTTAGAGTATATACACAATGGAGATGGCCGAATCCTGTAATGTTGTGTGAGATTGAGGAAGGATCACTTGGACTTCCTGTTTGGGATCCTCGAAAGAACCCTCGTGATCGACTACATTTAATGCCAATAATAACACCTGCGTATCCATGCATGAACTCTAGTTATAACGTGTCTACTAGTACTCTGCGGGTTATGACTGAGCAGTTTGAATCTGCTAATGAAGTGTGCAAGGTTGGTTGTTCTCAGGAATTTTTGCAATCATTAAGTTGTGCTGAACTGTGATCTATTTATTTTATGTTTTGCTTCTTTTAGCAGGCAGTAGAAATGAAGCAGGCTGATTGGAGTGCTCTGTTTGAAACTTACCCATTTTTCGAAGCTTATAAGAATTACCTACAAATTGATATAATGGCAGCTGATCAGGATGATCTGCGTGCATGGAAAGGTTGGGTGGAATCACGCTTGAGACAATTAACTTTGAAGGTGAGTTATTGGTGTGTATTTTTACCCGATCTTCTCCTGTTGTTATCAGGGAGACTTATTTCCGTTCACTTATTTCACATTTGAATTTAATTTTCAGATTGAGCGTGACACATTTGGAATGCTTCAATGCCATCCTTATCCATGTGAATTTGTAGATCCATCCAAGCAAGTACAAAACACAGCGTTTTTTATGGGATTACAACGCAGACAAGGTGTTCCCATTCGAGAAGGTCAACAGTTTGATATACGTGGAACTGTTGATGAGTTTAGGCATTCAGTCAGCAGCTATTGCTACAGGAAACCTGGCATGTGTATCTATGTTTCTCACGTACGCAGGAAACAAATTCCAGTTTTCGTGTTTCCTGATGGGGTGAGGCCACCAAGGCCCTCTAGAATTGGTCTACCTTCATCGAAATCAGGTTCTCCAGGATCCAAGGGTGGCTCTCCACCATCTAAGCAAGGTCAACTTGGTGATGAAAATGATGACGTACCGAGGCAGGGCACAAAACGGGGTGCAGAAATGCCTCTAGAAGGAGTGACAGAGGTGCCACAGAAGCTCAGGGCTCAATCCCTGGACTCTGCAATTGGTCTCTCTGTGTCTCGTGCTCGTGCAGCAAGCATTTCCTCTGCAGCAGTAGGTCCCGGAGATTTGGCTACAGATGAACTTGATGACATACCGCTCTCAAACACCCATAAGCGAGTGTCAGATGTACCCTTAGACAAGTTGTCAGATTCATTCAAGAAGCAAAGATCTCCCACTGGTTCCTATATACTGACTAGAACTAGCTCTGGTAGATCGGAGGATGAACTCGAAGATTCTGCACCCAAAAGAACAGTTAATGGACAGTCTACAATGGTTTCAAAAAGTGGGCTTGTCAGCATTTCTGTGAATGGGTCGAAGACGGGGCACATTTCCACTAACAGGTCGATTCTGGAGGAAAGAAGTAAAGGTAGAGGATTCATGGAATCCCAAGTAAGGCCAGGGCACACTGACAATGGGTCAATTGATGAATTAGAGGTGATTTATAAGTCTGCATTTTCTGAAATGCTGCTTGGTTTTCAAAATATTCTGGAAGTGACAAGTTGATTTTCTGGCTAGCATCAGTGGATTCTGATCACACCCTTTCCTGTTCTTTTACATTTTATTATGGTTTTAAATGTGCAGTGAGATTTCAGTGGTTTCTGGATGATTCAAGAATCGTGCATGATTCAATGTCAATGAACAGGCGAGCATGTTGTTTTCATGATTGGAGCTTGTCAAGTTTATAGTATACTGATTTGATTTTCTTTGTTTATGGTCTTTGGATAGGCTGCATCTTTGCTCCATTGGATATGGTGCTTGGACACTGAATTGGGGACAACTTGGATGCTTCCTATCCAGAATGGAGAGGAAATCTGTAAGTGTTTATGTTTTGCAGTGACCTTGATCTAAGACGGCACTGCATTGCATGCCATCCGAGTTTTTTGCAGATGCAGGATGCAGGTTGAAGTAGCTCGTTTGTGCCGTCCACACCCAGCCTCAAGACTGTATTGATTAAAAAAAGAGACCTACTAAGTTTTTGAGGCTCGGGACAACATTCGTGTTTGTTGGAGTGGGCAAGTTGATGGGTGGTGTGTTTTGAGAACCACTACTGGGTGCAGCCTTTGTGCTGCTTTGAGCATTGGTGCTTGTGTACTCGATCATTGTAATATAATTGAATGCTAGCAAGATGTTTGGTCTTGTGCCTATTTGAGCTGGTGTTCATTTCTTATCTTTTCCTTGTTTTCTATTTGCTGATTTCTATTCAAGTACTAAGCACAACGTTTCTTTTCTGGTATTATCACTCAACTTGTGTGTGGATTGATTCATGTATTGTTGAATGTATATATTGCTGATGAAATCATCAGCACCATAGCTTTAGATTACTTTGTTTATGGCTTTTATGGAAGTTCCATTATGATAATCTAGTCTCTCTTATTTGCAGTAATTGCATCAGATACAAACCACATCATAATTGCTGGCTGCTCTGAATGCATTTTCTAAGGTCTCAAAAAGTAGTATCCATGTTGACAATTGTGGTTCATAGGTGAATCCAGGAAATTGTTGTTTTTTTTTTTACTGCTAGTGTGAATTTGATGCTTAATTCTCTGGCATTGGACATCATAACGGTATCATGAGACTGTTTTTATCCATTGATTAGCATTGACACACCCAGTTCTTTCAGTGGGTCGGTTGCACTCATGACCGGATTTATATCTATGACACATTGGAAGTTCACTCGAGATGCCTTCAGACTTTTTCCTTTTAGCGAAGCTGCATGTATTTCTATTGGGAATCTATAGAAGCAATGCATTATGAATGTTTGAGAATTTACACAACGTGCTTGTTTGTCAAGTCAGTGAACATTCTGGAATAATGGGGCTCTTCATTCACACACCATCATCAGTGGGATTTATGAATAAAGAAGTGTCTTTATGTGCTGCACATTTCTTTCTATTGTAATGATATTCGTTTGTATTATCAACTTAAACCAAAGTGTTGAGTCGATTACTGCAAATATCATTGTTCAGGCTAGGGGTTTCCGTTTTTCCATTAACTTAGATTTTTCATCTGATCTGGACAAAGCTGGATCCCATTTCTTGTGTGGTTTTTGCTGATGCCTATTGACTTGCTCTAATCTCAGTCGTTTAACAAATCTTTACTCATATTGACTTCACACAAATTATGGACAAATGTTTGGGGTTCCACCCACAAAAGGTGGTTGGGGTTCCACCCACTAAAGGTGTTTGGGGTTAGTGATCGGCTCATATTTTCTGTAGTCACATATGTTCATCGAACGGTTAATAATGATTCTGTTTCCTAACAACCCTGTAGACTGTGGCAATCTCTTCTGGCTCACAGAACTGGTCTGCCAGAGGCAGAGAGATGCTAAAATGATTTTAATCGATTTGAACTGCCTGTTTCTACTATAGATTGATGTTCACCATATTGAGAATCTGATGTTATTTAAGGTGTCTGTTTATTAATGCTGGATCTTGTACGATAAATATTCATCTCAGTATTATTCTGAATTCGAAAGGTGCTGGCGTCTTCTTCAATATAGGAAACATTACAAAACGCAGGAAAATACTTTTATTCCTTGAGGGACATGGGACTTATTTTTATTATTGTTGGGTGGAGGAGGATGTCGTGTCTGCTCAGGGAGGTGGTATGGTAGGGAGATATTGGTGGCTTTTGTCCGGACCAGGCTTAACCATAGCAGAGCCCCTTCGAGAAGAAAGGTTATGCTTTTGATGTAGTGTGAGAAAATGCCCGTCTAGATATGTGAAGTCAAGAACAACTTCCTGTGAATAAAATCCTGCCTAGATAGATGAAGTTACTATCTTAATGCTCGTGGCATTGTGATATTGCACCCCTTTTTTTTCCCGGTGGTAGTCTTGTTGAGTTCTTTTCTTAATCGACTTGGCATCTTTCTGATGTGTATTATTCGTTAGTGTGAATGGTTGAATGTTTGACGTAAGTATTTTCATTGAAATACAAGACAACAGGCACTATATATATCTGAATATTTAAACATCATTGAAATACAAGACAAAAGACACAACGTCTGAATATTAAACAGAGTCCTCAAGTCGGCAAATACTTGAAGGCCAAACAA
Organism: Ceratopteris richardii; assembly: GCA_020310875.1. NCBI lineage: Eukaryota > Viridiplantae > Streptophyta > Polypodiopsida > Polypodiales > Pteridaceae > Ceratopteris > Ceratopteris richardii. The sequence goes on along the minus strand of CM035427.1, from coordinate 65,704,788 downwards.
TTCAATTCATCAGATATCACAACTGATGCTCCTGTTTTTTTCTGTTGCTGGGAGCGGTGCTGCTTCTCCTTCACTTTTTGCCTTGAATCTCTTGCTGCTGCTGCTGCTGCTGCTGCTGCTGCTGCTGCTGCTGCTGCTGCTGCTGCTGCTGCTGCTGCTGCTGCTGCTACTGCTGCTGCTGCTGCATCTGCTTCTGCTTCTGCTTCTTTTTCTCCTCCTCTTCCGGTACTCTTCTTCTCATTCGTTAACTCATTCTTTACTATATTCAACTTTTTTTTATCTTCTTCCATTTTTTGGTTCATGTTCTAGCTGTTGTTTTTGCTTGTTTTTTCCCTTATTCTCTTCTTTTTGGTCTTCATCTTCTTTCACTTTCCTTTCTCTTCCTCTTTCCTTATTTTGTTCTTGAAAAAAAATCTCCTCGTTTTTCTTCACTATTCCTCATCTATATTCTCTTGGACTTATTTCCTTTGTCCATATTCTTCTTTATCTTCTTTCTCTTTTTTCTCTTTTTTCTCTTTTTTCCCCTAAAAATCTGTGTTGTCCATCTTTTCCTCAACATTTAACATTCTCCTCTTTTCCATCCCTCTTCTTGTTTGTTCTTCTCTGTCTTCTTTTTCTTACTATTCTTCTTACCATCCTCATTATTCTGCTCTCTATCATTCACCATTCTTGGCCCTTTTTTGTTGGCATTTTTATCTCCTTCATATTGTTATTTTTCTTATTCTTGTTCTCCTTTTTATATCGTATCTCTCTCCTTCGTCTTCTTTTGATTCTCATTTATTTCCTCATTGCCTCTCTCTCTCTCTCTCTCTCTCTCTCTCTCTCTCTCTCTCCCCCCCCCCCCTGCCCCGGGGGGGCCATTTCGCTCCCTTTTCTTCTAAGTAATTTCAGTTTGCTTTGTCTTGTTCTTTTGCTTTTCCTTTGTTTAATTATTTATCATCATTCACCTTGTACTTATTGGCATGCTTCCACTCACCCTTCTCTTTGTTTTCATTCTTGTCCTACTAATCTCCTCCTCTTCCATTGTTTTTTTCTTTTTCTTATTTATTTTCATTTTTTTCCCTTCCTATTTGTATTTGTCCTCATTCTTTGTTCCATATTATACCATTGTACACTTCTATTTTCTACTCTAGATCATCTTGTTTCTACCATTTATTCTTCTCCATTTTATTGAGCTCCCTTTTTTCTTCTTCTTCACATCCTCCTCATCCTCGTCTTATTTATTTTTTCCATATTTGTAGCCATACATCTTATCGTACAATTTCCCTAATCTTTGTTATTTTGTCCATCAAACACCTAGGAACTTGAATCTCAAAAATATCATTGCTTTTGGTTGTCCCACCCACTAATCCTCATCTTTACCATTATTTTGTTAGGTGTAAAGGCCCTAAAGAGCCTCCTATTGTGCACTCGTACTCTTTTAGATGATAGCTCTCATCAAGATCTGCAAATACATTTTTATTGTATTTTTGTCTCGCATTTGATGCTTGAACATGCATTTACATATATATATTTTTGGATTATTGGACATGTCTGGACATTTTCAATGTTTTGAAGTCACTTATATAAAAATTACCCCGCAGAACTCATAACATAAGGGCACTTAACGCAGTCATGGTGCTTTTTCTCTCTATGTTCATTGCATTTTGCTCGGAAATTCATAGAGGAGTAAGAGAAAAAGCAAAGAAAAAGGTGGTGTGATTTGTTATGTGTGGCAAGAAAGATAACAAGAAAAAGGATTCAAATATTACAAAGTAGAATAGTGAAGGAAAGAGAACATAATGACAAGGAGAAGAAAGGCAATGAACCAGAGGCACATGATAGATGCATGGAGAAGGAGAAGGAAAATGTGGCCTCCAATGTGGTTATTGGGGAGTGATAAGATATCAAGAATATTCTATGTGAAGCCATTGTAGCAAATGATTTCTATGGAGGAAGCACTAGATTGTGTCCTTCGAAACTTGACTAGATACAAGATTATTGGATTATATTTTTGATTACAAGATACCCTATGTAGGGAAATACAATACAATAATAAACAACAAACATAAGAAACCCCACAATCCATGATTAAAATGCATGGAATGTAGAAATAAAAAGATACAAAAGATCCCACAATGTGGAATTGTCAATATGGATAGAAGGATGAGACAAGATGCAAGAGATCCCACAAGCGAGGATTGCAGGTATGAAACACGATTTTAGAATTACAAGCCCCTTCATGGTCATGAACAAGAGACAATACAAGACTAGGTGGGATCTCATAATATGAGACTACAAGATGATAAGATGGGAAGAATAGAACAAGGCAAGAATAGAACAATGGACTAGGCATGAACAAGAACTAGAGACTAGAAGGTACTCGCTTGGAGACCGTGACTCCTTGAGCTCCTAAGATTGAGGATGGCGAGATCGAGGATTTCTATGGGTAGAATCTCCTCATATAGGTGTTGGAGGGCAGCTACGATTCCACGATGATATTATTAGTGATGGACATGATGACATGGCATATGTTCCATATAGATGTCGATGGGCAGTTAAGGTTCCATGATGACATTATTAGTGATGTACATGATGACATATCATATCTTCCATGGAACATTCGAGAATCTCTTCCTAGAATGTTTTAAGGTGATATCATCAATGATGCATACGATGAAACGGCATATCCTATAGAAGCTTTCATGATGATGTGGCAAGTAGGTCCACATGGATAGCCATGATCCTTCAAGTAAGGGAGTATTCACATCGAATATAACGTAAGGTGCATGAACATGATACAAGTAGAATCAAGCATGGAAATGTATTTAAGCAAATCTCATACTTGTATAGTTCTAAGTTTCCATGATATCACTTTCCCCTCGTGCAACAAATTCCATGAGTGGTCATGTTTTTTGATTTAGGCTTCATTATGTTTTCATGTAATTCACTAACCTTGATTGTTGATCTTTAAAAATTTTTTGCACGTTATCTTGTATCCTTTCCAATGAACAAGGTAATTAAATCTTCTTAAAGAGATTCTTAAATATAGGATATGCTCAACCTCAATTTCTCATGATCTTCAATCTTGATAGGTGGCAAATGATCGGATCTCTTCCCCCTCAATGATGAAGTATGATATGATGTTAAGATGGATATATGTAGAGCTAGGTGGATTCTCATGGTACTTAGTATTTAAATCTTATAAGTTATTGGGCTAATCTTGAATAGGGTGGTAAGTGGACAAAATATTTGATGTTCCAGTTTTGAAAAGGGCCTTAATTTGAGGTTATCTTCATCTTGTGCATAACTTTCATATAAAACACATAATATTACAAGGGGAAGTTCTATGATGCAATATGTGTAAATGAATCAACTATTGTTGGAGCAATGGATCATGGTGAATAAAAAAGAATGCCCATAAGGTAGACTTTTTGATGAATTTAACAAGGTGCAAGAGCATCTAATGTGGCTTATAGCAAGAGCACATCTATCAATTCTATAAATGAAGAGATGAATCAACCATGAAAGGACAAGGCATGTTATAGTACACTATTCTACATAATTCTAAAACTCAATGAAAAATGTTTTGCCCTCTAAGCATTGAATTCCTAGTTACCTTCATAAGATAAATCCATTTAGTGGGATGATGTGACACATACATCCTTGATCAAACATGAACTTATCCTTCTCCTTTACATTCTCTTTATCTTCATAATGTGCATCCTCCATATCGAAATAATTTTTTGGGCCTCTAAGATTGGTGATTCAAAGTTTGCAAAGAAAATGTCTTCATTGTTCAATGCATTTGGCACCGAAAGAGGCTTGGAACAGTTTGGTCACCTTGTACGAGACCAATACAAAGGCACGGAAATTGCAACTCAAGAACGAGCTGCATACATTGGAGAAAAAGAGCATGTCGGTAAGTGACTACACTCTGAAAATCAAAAGCATATGTGAGTCACTTGCATCTATTGGCGTGAATGTAGATGATGATGATAAGGTGGAAGTGTGCCTTTGTGGTTTAGGAGCTGCATATAAGCAATTCAAAACTTCTATACAAAACAGGGAAAATATTCCAAATTTTGTTGATCTGGTATCTATGCTGATTATTGAAGAAAAGAATCTTTGTGAGGATTCAAACTCCCAAGGAAAACCCAGTTCTGAGCAGGTATTCTACTCTGGCAGAGGAAGAGGCAGAGGTAGAGGTTTCAGAAGTGGAAGAGGAAACAGTAACCAAGACCAAAGTCAACAACAGAATCATGCAGGAGGAAGAGGACAATTTTGAGGCAGGGGGAGCCAAAGAGATCACAAAAATTTCCTACAAGTTGAAGAATCAAAATAACAGAAGACAACAAAACATCTATGCATCCACAAGTGCAGATGATTCTGAGAAGCTGTTCATGGCTCAACATCATATGACGAATACGATGTCTGCTGGTGTTTCAAAATCGAATGATAATGTATGGTATGTTGATTCAGGTGCTTCAAATCACATGACCAGTCATGCATAATGGTTTAGTAATTTGTAGAAATTGCAAGTTCCTGGATATGTTGAAACAGGTGATGATACATCACATCCTATCGAGCATACAGGAAACATAACATTGTCTATGAAGGACAGGAAGGTAAAACATCTTGCTGATGTGCTGCATGTTCCAAACATAACAAAGAATCTGGTTTCTGTTGGACAAATGGTTGACCTGGGATTACAAGTCAGGTTCAATGCTGATGGGTTATATGTAGAAGAGTACAAACAGGGTGGATGATTGATTGCCAAATGAAACAAAGTGGGTAGGATGTTCACCTTAAATGTGAAAATTCCTAAAATGAATACAACCATGTTTGCAAAAGGTGCAGGAATTATTGCTGATATAGAGATCTGGCACAAAAGAATCGGACATGCAAATCTGTAAAGGTTGAAATTGATGCAGTCAAAGGAGATCGTTCACGGACTACCAAATTTCAAGGTTTTAGAGATGCAAAAGGTATGTGCAACATGTCAATTCGGTAAACAGTCAAGATCATCATTCCCACATGACAAGCATGTTAGTGAGAATGTGCCAGAAATAGTACATACAGATGTTTGGGGTCTTGCAAATACCACATCTATGGGCAGTTGCAGGTTTTATGTTACTTTCATTGATGATCATACACAAAAAGTGTGGGTATATTTCATGAAAGAGAAGAGTGAGGTGTTCACTCACTTCCAGAATTTTAAAGCTATGGTGGAAAAGCAGACAGGGAAGTATATTCAAACATTAAGGTCTAGTGGAGGAGGTGAATACATGTCAAATGAGTTCAACAACTTTCTTAAAAGTCATGGAATTCGACGTCAATTTTCATGCAGGTACACACCACAACAAAATGGCGTTGCTGAACGCAAAAACAGACATATTGTAGAAATAGCAAGAGCCTTGATGGTTGACAAGAATATGCCTCATTGTTATTGGGCAGACGCTGTGCATACGGTTGTATACATTATGAACAGAACTCCAACTGTTGCTATACATCAAGTTACACCTGAAGAAAAGTTCACGGGTAAAAAGCCAAACTTATCACATATGAAAGTTTTTGGCTGTATTGCATATGTACATGTTCCAAATGAGCTGAGGATGAAGCTTGATCTAAAAGCAAAAAAATGTGTCTTCATTGGATACTCCCTTGAGCAAAAGGGATATAAATGTTATAACCCACTCACACGACAGGTGAAGGTGAGCAGAGACGTGGTATTTGATGAAATGTCAAGCTTCTATGCAGATGCCAAAGAAGAACTAAATCTTGAACCAAATGACAAAGAAGATGCTGAAAAATCAAGTGCAGAATCTCAAGTTTTGAGTGGACCGCATGCATCACCAAGAAATATTTCCAACTCAAATCCATGGAGTGGAAGATTGCGTGGAAATTTCAGTCCAACAAATTCATCAAATACATCCAAGAAAGGTAAAGAAAAGCCATCTGCTAGTAGTAAAACATGTGCAAGTTTTCAAGACGATGGAGATTCAAGCGGTTCAGAAAAGAGTCTTGATGAGGAACTTTGATTGCCCTCTATGAAGAGTCCAGGAGTAAGAAGGGCACATGCAGATGATACAAGGAGAAGTAATCCAAGGCCAAGAAGATCTGGGAGGATGCGGAATTCAGTGCAACGATTGACGTATGACAGTTATATGGCTCGTCATTATGCCTACATGACCAAGGTAATACAAGATGCTGAACCTTCTTGTTTTGAAGATACAATTGGAAATGCAGATTGGGAAAAAGCTATGGATGAGGAGATGGCTGCACTTTATGGGAACGATACATGGAAGCTGGTTCCATTGCCGCAAGGAAAGAAACCCATAGGCTGCAAATGGGTTTACAAGGTAAAGCATAATGCTGACGGTAGCATAAGCAGGTATAAAGCATGATTGGTAGCTAAAGGATATGCACAGACATATGGCATTGTTTATGAGGAAACATTCAGCCTTGTAGCTAAAATGTCTAATGTTAGAACACTTGTTGCATTAGCTACAGTAAAAGGATGGACTTTGCATCAGATGGATGTGAAGAATGCTTTCCTACATGGTGAGTTACAGGAAGAAGGATATATGGACCAGCCACAAGGATATGAAGATTCAAAGCATCCAGAATATGTTTGCAGGTTGCAAAAGGCTTTGTATGGGCTGACGCAAGCTCCTCGTGCATGGCATGCAAGGATTGCTGATTACTTAACCAGCATTGGGTTTTCTATGTGTGATGCAGATCATTCACTATATGCAAGGAAGGCTGATGATGGCATCACGATTGTGGCTATTTATGTTGATGACCTGATTGTAGGTGGTGATAATGAAGAAAGCATCAAAGAGGTAAAGCAACTTCTTATGCAGGAATTTGACATGAAAGATCTTGGTGTGCTGCGCTACGTCTTGGGGATTGAGTTTATTCATACAGAAACATGTATATGGATGTCACAAAGGCAATATGCCTTGAATATGCTGCAAAAGTATGGTATGGCTGATTGTAAGCCAATTTCTATGCCATTAGATCAGAATTTGAAGTTAGATACTACTTCAGGTGAAGCATTGGAAAATGCTACTATGTACAAGAAAATTGTGGGAAGCTTGATATATCTCACAATTACGAGGCCTGATCTTAGCTACACTATTGGACTTGAAAGGCAATTTATGCAGGTGCCTAGGAAGCCACATTTGGATGCTTTGAGACGCACTCTACATTATGTGAGTGCTACTTTGGATTATGCATTGTTTTATGAGGCTGGTGTAGATTTGCAAGTTCATGGATACACTGATGCAGAATAGGCTGGTATCATTCCAAATAGAAGATCTACTAGTGTATTTCTATTCTCACTTGGGAGTGCCACTATTTCATGGAGTAGCAAGAAGCAACCCACTATTGCTTTGTCAAGTCACTACAAGGAATATAGGCGCATAGCGACGGTTAAGGCGACACAATTTTGTCGCTATAAAATTGAAAAACGTGTCGCAATGAGCGTCGAGCGCGCACCGTCGATTAAACGACGAGCCAAACAACGTTTTTTTTGACGTGTGGTGCGATGGGGTGTGCGACACTCGCATAGAGAGTCACTAACACGACGGTTTTAATCAACATGGCATAAGCAATGCTTTTTGCATCGCATGAGCGACGCTAAAAAATGTCGCTTATGCGATGTCAACTCTAGTGGTTTTTTCGACGCGTTAGCATCGCTTACACGACGGTCTGTTGACGAAAAAAAATTAAAACATTGGAGGCTCTTCGATCGGCATTTTTACGCATCTGATCGAAGAGCTCTCCAATGTTTGCAATTGCGCTGCGCTTACGAGCTGAAACAAGTATATGCAGAATTGTTGTTTTGCCTAAGCTCTCTCTTATTCTCTCCCTCTGTCTCTGTTTCTCTCTTTCTACATCTTTCTCTCTTTGAATTCTCTCTCTCTCTCTCTTCTTTCTCTCTCTCTTCTTTCTCTTTTTATTGCAGGTTATTCAAGAAGCTAACCAAGCAAAAAGTGTGGCTAACTATTGTAAGTACAATTTTTATTCTTTGTATATCATTTGAATTGTGTTATTTTCATTAGATAGCATACTCACACTGATTGATATGCAGTTATATACTTATACATGATGAAGATGCACTTTCACACATATACACATATACACATGCACATACACACACATATATACACGCAGATACATGTGCACATACACTTAGACATACACACATATACACATGCATATGCACAACATTTCTACAACCACAAAAAAAGACTTACATGCATGCATTATTGCATATATATATATACACACATACACACATTAACATATACGTAAATACATGTATATGCACATCCACATGCATGCACATTCACATGCATGCACATGGATGTAAATGGAAATGCATCCACATACACATGCATGTTTCATACATTTACACATGCATATACATACATTATACACATATATACACATATATATGCACATACGTACACACACATATACACATGCACACACACATGCACATACCTACATATACACATATACATGCACATACACACATATACACATAGAGTTACACATATACATGCACATACATATGCACACACATACACATGCACATACACATACTCATACACACATATACACTTACACATGCACATGCACATACATACATATACACACACATACACATGCACATACATACATATACACACACATACATATACACTTACGTACACACATATGAATGAATTATATAATTAATGTATTAAAACACATGCTTAATATAAACAATAATAACAATCAATAGAACAAAAATCTTCATTACTTAATACCATACACACAATTCAAAACATAATTGAAATGAGAAATATATAGATTAAAAAAAAAAGAAAAAAAAATATATATATATATCAATGTAAATACATATAATCTAATGTCATAATCAACTAGAATCCTAATCATCATCATCATGATCATGATCATCATCATCAACAGCATCATGATCATCCTGATCATCCTCATCCTCATCGTCATGATCACCCTGTGACGATCTAGATCGTCCCTCTTGTGTCTGTCTCTCCACCTCATCCATATCTGTCTCTCCATAATACTCCTGTATTACATATAACAAACATAAATAAATAAAACAATTAAACCATTCATAAAAATAAAATATTATATAAAATTTAATAATACTCACAAAGGCATCAGGATGATCTCGCATATACTCTCTCAAACGCCGATATCCAAAATGTGTAGCATACTCGATCTCATGTTTTGTAGGATATCGGCCATAATGCTTTCGCTGCATTGAAACAAATAAAAAAGATTATTTGCTTGCATTTTAACTAAAATAAAAAATATACTCACAATAACATATATACTTACAAATGTAGCTACAAAACCATTATGGCCCATTTGGCCTAGGTGCGATGTCTGGCCCGACTCCACTCTCTTCTTTGCAGCAACCTGTTTATTTAAGAAAAAAATACATAAATTAAATGTAAAAAATTACTAAAATATATAAAGATTATAAATATAAACCATTAATTTGTGTACCTTCTGCTGAGGAGATGACTCCTGAAGATGTAGCTGTCTACGAAAAAACTGCCACGTCTCAGGTGGTATGTTAGGCCGCCTCTTATTTTTTCCACCATACAATATCTCCTGTTAATTTAATCTCAAACAGAAAAAAAAATAAGAATACATACACATATATACACACACATACACATACACATACCCACATACCAATATACATGCAAACATATACGCATACATATATGTATACATATACACATATACATACATATAACATAAACACACATATACATATCCACATATATACGTACACACACATGCATGCATATACACTCATTCATACAAAATACATGCATTTATCGCACAATAATGTGTAGTTGTGTATATGTGAATATGTGTGTATGTGTAAATGTGTATATGTGAATATGTGTGTATGTGTAAATATGTATATGTGAATTTTTTGTGTATGTAGATAATCAGATTACTAATATCAAATATCATTATTTGTAGATTCTGATCAATCAGATGGAGCTCCACCACTGTCTCCTCATCGTGCAACGACTATATACTGTAAGTATATCAAACATTTAATTTTAAATATATTTGATGGATACATAACTTATATTTTTTTTTGTTTCTTATTATGTGCAAATCTTGATCAATCAGAGGGTACTCCACCACCTCCTATCCACGCAATGACTTCACATGTGTCCTCCGATAGGAATTATGATGAATTTTACTATCAAGAGCATATTATATGTTGGTGTAACTCTTGTTATGGCACGTATCGAAGACCACGATTGGAATGTATTGAACATGAGGCAGAGTATGGTACTTTTGAGCATGCACCATCACTTGGTCAATGTGATAATGCTTGGATATGTATTTTTTATATATATTAATGTCATTATTTTATTTAAAAACCATATACAAAATCAAATTACTGTTGATATACAGGAATACTTGCTTGATGATGATGATGATGATAATTTTTCTCATAATGTTAATATACCTTGTACACGTCATGGACTTGCTATTCATCAATTACAAGCAGAGGTTTCTAGAAATCCTCTACCTCCTGGTTTAGAGACGGAAACAGCTCGAGATTATCCATTGCCAGCTCGTGATCGTTCTTTAGTACAAACATATGATAGAAGAAGATATGGAGGATGGAATAGAGGACCACTTCCTTTAGATGGAGAGGTTTTCAACTTTTGGCGTAATCGCTATATGCTTGCTCCATCCACTATTACTAATGCTGGTCGTGATGTACCGAACTCTGAAGTCACTCTTATGTCATTTTGTGGTCCTATATATGGATGGGGAGATTGGCATCGACTTTCATGTTACGTTCAAAGCATGACTACTTATGGAATATGCTTGAACGCAGCATCCCTTACTAGTAGAAGGATTTTACATGCAGAAAATGAAAGATTATATATTGATGGAAGACCTTACACACACGGAAATATAGCAGGTTTAATACATAGTAGTCGAGGGTTACATAATAGTTCAAGGACTAATTGCACATTTGAGGAGCATGAAAATAGTCATGAATCACCATACATGAGTAGAGATGTATCAAGATACATAGTTGTCAATGCTATTACTACATTACATGCCGGTGATGAGCTATTAGTGAATCATTGATGGCGTAGACCTCCAAGAGCACCTTTTAGCTAGAGAGAATAAAAATTTTCTATCCATATTTAATAACTTATATACTTAATTTTATACTTAAAGTTTACTTTTTATTCATTTATGGAATACTAATGAATTTTATTTATATGTGTAGATTCCAACGTATGATGTTGATGATATTCCTCCACGCCATTCACAATTGCCAGTAAGACCTCATTTATCATAAGCTTCTATGAGGAGGCTACGCAAAAGTAATCCTGTGGAATATGCAAGGTTGAAAGATCTATATTCAAAAGACGATAAAGCACAAGATTTGTGTGACAATGATGAAGATGATGGCATGGAAGATTTTATTGAGGATTGGTATCAAAATGATAGTGAGAGCATTGATATTTCTAAAAATGAGAAATATCTTCGAGAGGAATGTCTAAAGCATGTATATGAAGGAAGTGGTTTGACACGACTAAGTGCGAGTTTACTTATTCTCAATCTTCAAAATCTTTTTGGATGGAGTAATGTATCTGTTTCGACACTATTAAGGTATAATTTTCAATTTTCTATCTATTTCTATCTATCTGAACAAGAACTTGAATTGAATGGATACTTTTTGTTCGCGCATCTTTTAAAACTATTAATGCATCTTTCAAAATATTCGCAAAAAATTTGATTGTTTGGATGGCAGGATACGATTGTTTGTTTTGGAGGATATGAAGTATGTACCTTCATTGAATGATTTGTCGATTCTATCATATGTTCAGTTTGAAAGTGTGAGAAGTGGGTTTATAATTGCTATTCAAAGAATTTGGCACTGTTTATAGGCCATACAATGGTGACCTAGATGAATCGCATGCACAGATGTTACTCAAGATATAGCAACCTGATTATAATGGACTAGTGCCAACAGGATTCCTGGGGTATGCAGTAAACCTCTTGCATGTCAATGATGAGCATCTGAACTTTAGGATACAAAGTGGAAATGATAGTGGCTTGAGAGGATCACTTTTATACAGCTTGTTCAAAGAACTTCAAGTTTATGACACTAGGAGGAATCTTTTAAGAGCGAAAGATGCACTTAAAACTGGAGGAATATCACTGGATGGTGGTGTGTTTGGATGAGGGGTTTGAGAAGGTGTGTTCATATGAGTTTGAGGATTTCCGACAGCAAACTTGTTAGCATTCTTTGCTACTTTTTAAGTACGTGATCTTTTCACACATGTATCTGACTTAGGGTCTTGCATAGCCTAAGGTTAGATGAGGGTTTGTTGATTATCAGTTTTAGACTGATCCTTCCTCTTTTGGTCACTCATATTCACTCTTCTATAGCCTATAAGGTCACACATCTCATGTATATTCAGATTTCTGTCCATACATATGAATATGTTTGTTACATTTGTACATTCACTCATCCATCTATTTCTCTTCACATAGAGTGGTTGAGAGTTTTGCTCCCACGTTGTACATTGAACATTGGTATATATGATAGTGTGAGTAAGCAGTGGCTTACGTAACACTTTACACATGTTGTCTAGTCTTTTGCTATCTTTGTCTCATCATCTGTATGATTAAGTTGTGGTATGTTCATGTTTTGTCAATATTGGAAGATTGCTGGAATCTGTGTTGTTGATCCTGGATCTATGGAACCGTGGACCTGTGATATGAGCTATGGGTCTACCTCATTTCCAACATTTGGTATCATAGCACTAAGGTTTTGGTTTCAAAGCTTTAGGACTTTGGCATCAATGCATTCAGGCTCATTCAGAATCCCAGGTTCCCAGACTTCGAGATTTACAACATATGATTTAAGGGCATCTTCTTACATTTGACATTTGACATACACACTTAATCTAGATGAGTAGAGATTTGAGAATTAGACAATTCAGTTACATGTGTATTCATCAGTGTGGAGTATGAAGTTGATGATCTGTTAGCAGCCAAGTATTTTTGGAAAAGTATGCAAATACTTTACAAAAGTATTTTTTGAAGACCAAGACTTGATGAAGAGAAGGCTACTTCAAATTCAAGGAAGAACAATGGTTTAGAGAAGATGAAGGAATCAGATCAACATCAAATCACAGGTATCAATTTCTACTATCAGATTATCATTTGCAAGTCATATCTTAGAAGAGCAGTTATGAAGAGATTTGAAGGTTTCAAGGAGTGCTTTTATACGGTTTCATCATTTGAAAGTTAAAGGCTACATCAAAACAGGTATCTAGAGGTTTTTTTCTAGAGAGTTTTGAGAGATCTCTTTCATGGCAAGAAGGCTCATCTAAGAAGACAAATTTGGAGATGGGATGAGTTTTTTAGCCAATTTTCTATTGTAAATTGGTTGGATATCCAGGTACAGAATGTAATCTAGATATCCAGAGAGGTAACTCTAGAAGGGTAATTCATCATTCATACAAAAGATTGGTGAATTTAGTTGTTTCAGACATTTGAAGCAGAATTTTGATTCAGAGATATGAGGAGATGATAAAACATGATTCTATATTCACTTCCATTTGTATACCATGTTTGTTTTGTCTCTTACTCTTAGCACTAGAGGAAGAGAAAAGTTCATTTGAAGAGTTCAAGAGTGTTTGCTACTTCAAGTTGAAGGGAACAAAAGGTATGGAAGAGAAGTTAGAAGACGTTGACATCATCAGGTTGAAGAAAGATGCAGAAGAAGAAAGTCCATCATTTCCAAAAGAAAAGTAAGGCTTCCCTTTCTCATATATTTTCCATATACTTTTCCTATTTTATCCTCTACACCCAAAGACAAGTCTACAAGAACATCTTGTGTGAAGATAGTCTAAAGAAGAAGGAGTTTCTTGTTTTGCATTACACTTGGTCATGATTTAGTAGATTTGACAAAGAATTGCATTGAGAGAAAGAAAAGCAGCAGATTTTGAAGACAACTTGTATATTTTTGACTCATATGTATGAGTTATATATAAGTTGAAGATTTTAAGCAGGCAGCTTATATGCTCCCTCAAAGAATTCTTGAAGTGTCAATACAGAGCTACTTGGTATATGACAAGTTGCAGAGAAGTATATTTCTTCTTTATCTAACTCTTAAGGTAAAAGAGTTTTGTAGAAGATGTTGAAGACTTAGGTTGAGGTTCTATGTTTGGAAAAGGTTACCTCATATTCAGTATTTTCAGAAACTTCATAAAATTCAGTTTTGTTGTTGTACAAGTCAATGGAGAATCTACTTTCTATGATTGTCTAGACTTTGGGATACATGTTTGTATTCAAAAAGGTGTTCCATCAGGTCCTATCACTTGATTGAGAAGTGGAGTTAGCCAAAAGAAAATCAAGCAGGTACTATCACATTTCACCCGGGTAGAATATGAAAGATATGAAGTATCAACTTGCAGCTTTTGGATTTCTCAAGGTGAGAAGTTTGTCCACTTATATTTCAAGTAGAATTTGCAGATTCTTGGGAAGGATTTGTTTGAAGAAAAGTTTTACAACTTTGTAAGAAGCATGGACACTTAGAGACATTCAAGTAATAAATCAAACATTCAGTCATGAAGGTTTGATGAGAGCAGATTCTACACAGGAGAGATCATTGATCTTGGATATATCTTGTATGATCTTGAGTATTTATGAGTCAATTGTCTATCCTTTGTTTGAGAAAGTTCTTAGCATTGGAGAAAGTAAGTCAAATATTCAGGTTCTATTAGATTTGTGTTGCAGAGAGATAGAAGAAGATACTTGTTATGTTGTAGAAGATTATGAATCCTATAAAGCTTTCAACAAGGTTTTGTTATTTTAAGATGAGCTAACCTTATTCTACAATATGGAAAGCTGAAGAGTTACAGTGAAAGCTATTAGCAACTGCAGTGCTAATAAAAAGGGTTTAGAGATTTTTGCTTCAGATACAGGTATTTGATCACTAAAGAACAGATTTATTGAAATAAGGAAGACGTTCCACATTTCATAAAGTCTAATATATTTGAAGAAATTTTGAATACTAGTGTTAAATCATCCAGGGGGTTGATGAAACATGAATACTTATTTTTCAGCCATATGTGAAAGAATGCAGAGTCATACCTACAGGTATTCCTATTTCAGGTATTCCTATTTCAGATATTCCTATATTTCCTTTGTCAAGTTCTCTTTATGTTCCAGCTTTGAAAGAAGAAGGAAGAAGAAGAATGTTTGGAGAAAGTTCCTGTTAGGATGTTCCTATTCAAGAGAAGGTTCCAGAGTTCTATTGAAGAGAAGCTTGATATTTCAGAGAGGTATGTTTTAGAAGTGCACACATTTATGTTTATACCAGGTTTTGAAGGAAAGAGGTATGAAAGACTTATAGTTTGAACAAGGATGAAGACTTGATGACATCATAAATTTTTTGATGAGACTCATATTTCAGTTTATTTTAGTTGATTTCAATTGATTTCAATTGATTTGAGTTGACTTGACTTGAGTACAGTTAGAAATGAACCAGCAGTGTTCATAATACACTAAGTTGTGAGTTGATAGTCACAGGTTCCAGGATTCAGTTCTTGATTTTGGTTAGTGTATTTACATGACACAGCAGAAGTACGTTGAGAAATCTTTTTGGAAGGTAAATGCAAATATGTGGATCCTAGTGTTTGTTTTCAGGTTTATGAAGACAGGAGATAACAGGTTCAGAGTCAGTACTTGCTACATTTGTTGTCTAGCAGTGATTGCTTGATGTGTACACTATTGGTTATCTAGTTTGCATATTTTCTCAAGTACTATGGTTCATATTCAGCAAGTTCAAGTTTTTTGAAGGAAAGTCAAATTCAGTTTTGAAGAAGACTTTTTGAAGAAAAGTTTTGAAGGTCAGTTCAGGAGTAACAGGTTGAAGCTTGTGTTAATTTGCAGCTTTTGGTAGTTTGCAGATCCAGTTCAGATTGTACCAATATGACATTGCAGGGGGATTGTTGAAAACAATGCCCTATTGGTCAAGATTCCTCACAGATCACAATATGGTAAGATGTCCTTACTACTCCTTGTACATCAAAAGCGCCCAACGCTCTTGGCTAGGCGAAAAGCCTTTCATCCAGTCGACCTGGGTTCAATACCCACTGCCGATAGCGTGTTCCCGAAATAACTTTTTAAAGCAATAACGAACAGTGAAGAGAAAGTCTTAATACTTTTGCTTTTCCAAATTAGCGACGGGTTGCGATAGCGATGTGTTTTTACCGATGAGAGCTTTATTCATGAGCTTTTCAAGGGACAAAGAATCCTATATAAGAAGAATCTTGGGCTCATTGTAAGCATCCTTTACCTAGTGTTCAACACAAGATTTGGAGAGCTTGGACCTCAATAGAGGTGGTGTTTCTTCTAGCACATGGGGCAGCCATGGTGCTAACTTGAAGCATGTTGAGGAGCAGCTATGGAGTTCTTCTTGGAGAAGAAGAGTGTGCTCACACTCTTGCTCATGGAGAAGAGGTTATCTCTTGTTCATGGAGAGGACTTGGTTATTAGTAGCTTGATGATGAGGATCGACCATCTACATAATGTATTTGAAGATTGTCTTCTACATGAAGATTTCGGGTTACTTCAAAGACATTGGATGGTGGTTAACATAAGATTTACATCTTATGTTAAGTATTCAAGTACATATTCTCTTTATGCACAAAGGTACTACTTGAAGTTTATAGAGGCAGTAACATCCATATCACGAGGAGTCCTATTCGACATAGGTACAAGAGAATCAGTACGTATATGCTTTATGCATATTTGGATGAGGTGTTTGAGAAGGTGTGTTCATATGAGTTTGAGGATTTCCGGCAACAAACTTGTTAGTATTCTTTGCTACTTTTTAAGTACGTGATCTTTTCACACACGTATTTGACTTAGGGTCTTCCATAGCCTAAGGTTAGATGAGGGTTTGTTGATTATCAGTTTTAGACTGATCCTTCCTCTTTTGGTCACTCATATTCGCTCTTCTATAACCTATAAGGTCACACATCTCATGTATATTCAGATTTCTGTCCATACATCTGAATATGTTTGTTACATTTGTACATTCACTCATCCATCTATTTCTCTTCACATAGAGTGGTTGAGAGTTTTGCTCCCAAGTTTTACATTGAACATTGGTATATATGATAGTGTGAGTAAGCAGTGGCTTACGTAACACTTTACACATGTTGTCTAGTCTTTCTCTATCTTTGTCTCATCATCTGTATGATTAAGTTGTGGTATGTTCATGTTTTGTCAATATTGGAAGATTGCTGGAATCTGTGTTGTTGATCCTGGATCTATGGAACCGTGGACCTGTGATATGAGCTATGGGCCTACCTCATTTCCAACAAACTTTACACTGTGCACTGAGAACTGATTAGTTCTTTGACCATCGAGATTGCGCCTGTTTCAGAAGACACTCAACACTTTCTCACATATGAATGTTCCTACACATAATTCTCACAGCCTGTTTACAGTTAGGCTCTCAAAATTTAACCATAGACTCATTAACTATGGAATTAGACACTTACAAAAGGATTCTTGAAATGATCAAGCACAGAAGGCGAACACACAGAAATATCGGGCGCAACTTTTCTTCATTACTGAAAAGTTTTACATCTGGATGAGAGAGCTATCTTACTCACTTCACAAGTATCTAATGACTTCTAATTCTCCTCAATTCTTGTTCTCTCACACTCTCTCATATTTGCCCCGACATTTTTACTTGTATATATATAGGCAAATATGTACAAGCTTATAACCATACAAAAGTATAAGTGAGCTAACTCTAAACTAATGTACATATGTATACACATCTTCATCCTCTGAACATGTACTTTCTTCATGCTTCATAACTTGATCTTTTCTTCAATCCTTGACTTCAAAACTTCATCAAAACTTCAATTGTTGATTGCCTTGCACCAACATCTTTTGGGTGGCTGATTATATGTAGTGGAGATAGTGATTCACTATGCAGGTAAACATGTTAGTACTTGCAGTTTTATGAGATTTTTACACTAGTCAGATGCTCATTTTGCAGAGGATACTCTGGGCAAGTCTAGAGGAATTCGTAGAGTGTTTATAGCTCCTTATACCCCAGTACAAAATGGTGTAGCTAAAAGAATGAATAGAACTATTTAGGATAGAGTAGTCTCTATGATGCATCATGCAAACCCTTCACAAGGCTTCTAGGAAAAAGCAGTATTGACTGTAGTTCATGTGATTAACCTTTCACCTAGTACTGCCAAAGGTCTGAAAGTGGCACAAGAGTTATGGACAGGGAAGCCACCATATTATGATCATCTTCGAGTTTTTGGGTGTGAAGCATATGTTCATATACCCAAGAATCTTAGACAAAAGTTGGACCATAAGTCAAAGAAATGCATTTTTCTTGGATATGGTGGAGAAGGTCAATTTGGATATCACTTATGGAATCCTGAAACACAGTCAGTGATCAAAAGTAGTGATGTCATTTTCAATGAGTCTAAGATGCATAAACAACCCATTAAGGAGGTTGAAGTTAGAAGAGTGGTGTTTGAGGATACTACTCCTCCACTTAGCATGCATAAAAATGCTGCACATAAGGATGTTCAAGAGAATGTCTGATCATATCAGTCTGCAAATGTTCCTGTTCAACAACCAGTGTGACGCTCTACATGTGTCTCACATCCACCTGATAGATATGTTCCATGCTTAGATTTTGTTATGCTAACAGATGTGGGTGAGGCTTCTTGCTATGAAGAGGCTATGCAGATAGAGGATCATGTCAAGTGGGACTGGGCCATGAAGAGTGAGTTGGATTCTATTCACAAGAATGGTACTTGGGATTTAGTACCTTTGCCAAAGGGTAGGAAAGTTTTACCATGTAAATGGGTATATAAGCTGAAATTCACATCAGATAGTGCTCCTCCAAAGTATAAAGCACGACTTGTTGCAAAGAGTTTTAAGCAACAACATGGTGTTGATTTTGAGGAAATCTTCTCTCCAATGTTCAAGATCACTACCCTATGAATGTTGCTTGGATTCATTGCAATGGAGGACTTAGAGCTAGTCCAAATGGATGTGAAAACTACTTTCTTGTATGGAGATCTTATAGACAAGATCTATATGGAACAACCATAGGGTTATGTAGTTCCTGGCAAGGAAAGTCTAGTTTGTAAGCTCAAGAAGAGCTTGTATGGACTTCAGCAATCCCCTAGACAATGATACCAAAGTTTGATGCTTTTATGAAGTCTCAAGGCTACTATCAAAGCAATGATGATCATTGTCTCTACACAAGGAGACGCTCAGATGGAAGCTCGATATGCTTGATACTTTATGTCGATGATATGTTGATTGCTAGGAAGTCCTCTTATGACTTGTCAATTCTCTAAAGGAAGTTGAGTCAGACATTTGATATGAAGGATTTGGGGGATGCCCAACATATTCTTGGCATGTGCATTACTTGTGATACGAGTAAAAGATGCATATACTTGTCTCAAAGTGAGTACACTAACCAAAGTATTTCACAGGTTCAATATGTAGGGTGGAAAGGCATTGAGTACACCTTTACCCACATATGTGAAATTGAGCAAGGATGATTGCCCCAAATCAGATGAGGAAGAGGAATTCATGACCAATGTTCCCTATCAGTCTACTCTTTGTAGTCTCATATATGCCATGGTAGCTATGAGACTAGACATTGCATTTACAGTGCAGATATATATCTAATCCTAGCAAGAAACATTGGGAAGTGGTCAAGATGATTTTGAGATATCTGAGTGGAAATAAGGACAAGTGTCTATGCTTAGGTAGAGGGAAAGCATCCATTATTGGTTACACAGTTTCTAACTATGCTAGTTGTGTAGACAATCGTAAGTCTACATCAAGGTTCATTCTTCATTTTGCTCGAGGTTATCTCTTGGAGATCTCGTCTTCAAGAATGTACAATTGTTTCCACCACAAAAGCAGAGTATGTTGTAGCAAGTGAGGCATGTAAGGAAGCATTGTGGCTTTCTCATCTTGCTTGTGATATGGCTTTACCTCAGCATGTACCTCGTTTGCTCAGTGATAGGCAGAGTGCCATTGTTTTGGCTAAGAATCTGGTCTATCATGCAAAGACCAAACACATTGAGGTGAGTTATCTTACCGCAGAGCGCATTATTCCTTAGAAGGTTCACAATGGGGGTTACTTGATTCATGATCTTACACAGTCACTTGTATAGTGTGTAACATGCCCATTAGGTGGGAGGTATAATTTGTATACATACACTTAGGTATTCTTTATCATTCTTATTTCTTACTTTGGCCATATTGGCCTTTAGTGGGAGATTGTTATCGTTAGTTTCCATGTGGAAGGCCAAATGGCCACCAGACACTTCTTTGTATATGTTTTCTAATAAAACTATGTTTTCCAATAAAACATATAGTGGCCTGGTCAACCACATACTAGAAGTTCGACCACATTTGGAACACTTAAGAAGTCTGTGTTTGTGCTCCTTATGTACTGTGTTTTTTTGCATATTCTGTAGCCTCTGTGTAGAGTACAGTGTGCGGCGCTTGGAGCTCGGTTTTATACTTCGAGGATATCATCGTGGAGCTCTCGAGAAGGAGAGCGCATTATCATCCAAATACTTCACATCATTGTTCTGAAGTAATTTAATTTGTAAGGCCCCCATTATGAGGAGAAGCCATGTGAGAGTGTTAGACATCAATAGGTTTTGGACTATAAACAGAAACAAGGTCAAAGGTCAAACATTGATGATTTAGATGATCTTTGTGATCCAAATCACTTTTTAGGTAGGGCATGAGCTTCAAGGTGTTTGGTAGTCTTTGGAAGCTAAGAAAGTGGCTTCATAATGGTGCATGATTCACCCCTAAGAACTTCATGGGGGGATTGGGGGGCAGCAATTGTGCCCCTAGATAGGGGCTCTGGGGTATGATCCACCCCAAGGGGCCAATGAGAAGGCCTCCCAATGAACCCAAAGTGAGTTGGTATACATTTAGAAAAAACTATAAAAGGTCATCCCAATTAAGGGTTATTTGACATTATTCAAGTGCGACGCTTGTGCATAATGTAGAAACAATAGTGTTTGTGAGCCCTTCATATAGAGTTTGGCTAGATGATAATCTAAGATCCAATTGCAGGGGTGCATGGGTGGATGAAAAAATCATTGTATATTGCTTACAATAATAAAAAATTTGATTCCTTGCATTATATCTTTTTTACTAGTTTTTTAGCTCGACTTTGATATACTATGTGTTTATATATTTTGATAATGATATTTATGAACATACTTAGGGATTCTTGGGCACTTTTTCTCTCTTTAGGAGGTTTTCCCCCCTTGATTTGTATATATGCATATAATCCTAGAAGACTACTTCTTCTTGTTCTTTGGGCTATTTGCATGCATCCCTTGTCCTCAAACTTTAACAATTGGTATCAAAATAGGCCGCTGCTCTCTAAAAGGCACTCTAGATACCCTTTTGGTCACAGTCTCAAAATCCATGAAATTTGGTAAGCATACTCGGGATCATTAATAGTTCAAAACAACTTTGTTTCATGGCATTGAAATTTTGGGTTGAGCTCATTTTGGCCTTGGCACTTTTACAGAGACTATGCATGAAATTTTTCCTTTTTTTGCCAAACATATACAAATTTTTCTTCACCAATATAGGATTCTCAAAGTATGATATGGGTCTAGTGGAGCTTTATTGGGTATTTTGTTCAAGTTTCTTATAAAATGAATCAATTTCTTGCATCAAGATACAATCACTGGCCATGGTTCAAAGAAATGATATATTTTGTATTGGCTATTGAGGATAAATTGGATGGTTCTAACTAGCCATTTTGGGGATACATGATGCACCATGTATTGGTAGAAAAAGGCTTGTGGAACATTGTACAGGGCATTGAAACACATCCTCCTACACCTTCAAATGTTGTGAGAAGAGATAATGAAGGTGGTGTTGAAGATGAGGATCTTCATGATCCTAATCCTATCATCATTCCTATTGGACTTGCAATAGAGTAGATTTTTTGGGATGGAGAGATTCGAAAACACATGAATTGATAGCCTTGTCTATCAAACTTGCCATTATCCCCCACATTTGCTCATGTGAAAAAACCAAAGATGCTTGGGATACTCTTGCCACACTATACCAAGCAAGAAATGAGGTTTGTGTTCTTATCTTTGAAAATAGTTGGTGCTGGAGTTTGAGGTCTGTGGAAGCACACAATCAACACAAGGAAGAAGAAGAATCTTGGAGAAAAACCCAATTCTGAATGAATTGTGAGAAGGTGATGGTAGAGTACAAAGATGAGAAGGTCTTTGCAAAAACATGCTGAAGAAATTTCTATTGATTGATTGGACACACTAAAAGACTTCTTAAGATTGATAATGATGCATAGATATGACCATAGTACTTTGGAGTAATGATCTCAAAATTTTGTGTCAAGACAAACTACTTGCAGATTATGATCATGAAGAGAAAACCTTCTATTTATGGAAGGAGGCACTCAAAAAATGTTCACTGATCTTAACTTGATTTGGATTGAGAAAAATCCCTTTTCACAACTTCTAATAGGAGTGTAACTAAGATATTTCAAGTTATATATGGAATTTAGAGTTCCTAGAATGTGAGAAATATACTTCAAAAGTCACAGGTGTGATCTCAAAATTTCAAGAAGAAGAAAATGCATGTACACAATCATATTGATTGATATCTCTGTACTAAAGTTTCAGTGATCGAATCCTTGCCTATACAAGATTGGAATGATGTTAGCTTCATGATCCATGCATTGGATGAGAGAATTGGACCATAGGTTCAATTCAATGACTCTAAGAAGTTAGGAGACTTGAACAATAAACATGCAACAATACACAATAACTCAAGATGATGAAACTTTAAGTATGAATATTGATATGTAAACTACAATGTTTTTTGGTGTTGGAGGACTCCTAACAATACAAGATAAGGCAAAATAAACATTATTTAAGTGCATGAAATCTTAATCTCTTATCAAGACTTCTTCACTGAAGTATATATAAATTTTTTCACATGATTCTAGTTGGTAGGTGTTGATGACTCTCCCAAACATTCTAATCAATTTTTCAACTACTTATTTGAATTTTGAATTCAAATATGACACATGAATTTTTTTCTCCTTTTTAGATTTACCTTAAGTGTCAACTTTTAAGGTTTAAGACCTTTTAGAATAGGTATAAAAACAAGTTGAGGGTAGGATACATTTACATACACATATCTGATCCTCAAAATCCAAAGCAGTCCAAAGATATGGTCAAGATCTTAGGCTTGCCATATGTACCAACATCTCCCACTCAAGCCTAAGATGCTCAAGTCTTCATTCCTTTGCAATCTTTTGAATTCCAATAATTGATTTGAACCTTCTTAGCTTTCCTCCATCTTTCATGGACAAAGAAAACCATCTTGAACCTCAGATTTCATTTGACTTCTATATCTCATGATCTGTTTAGAATTTGAAGAGAACGATGCTTCCATAGCGTCTGGAACGTGCCAAAATCTTAAGATTGACTATCTACTTGCTAGATTCTGACATCTAGAGGTCCAATTTTAAATTGCAAACATCATCATGACATCATGAATTCGTAACTGAATTTATAACTGCCCTTGGGAACTACCCTTAAACTCTTGTATAAAGAGTCTTTGGCCTCATACATACTCAATCTTGCTAATGCCAGTTTTGGGAGCTCAAGGAGTGGTGATCACCAAGTAAGTACTTTCAAGTTCCAGTTCGAGTTCTAGTCTTATTTCTTGCTCTAGTCTTGTCTAGTCTTGTATCTTGGACATCCTTTCTTGTCCTATTGTAATCTCATAGTACGAGATCCTTTCCAGTTATTCCTTGTATCTAGTTCATCTGCTTGAAGAGAGTTCTTGTAATCCAAAGATCTTACTTCATATGTATGGTCCCGAGTTGCAGGATCTTTTGTATCATCTGTGTACCTAAGTTGTAGAGCCTTAGGGACTTGTGCCAACTGAGACTGTACCTCAATTGCCCCACAAGTGCATATAGTGGTGGATTAATACATGTTTAATTATCAATCCATGAAATTAGACATATCAAGTGTATGAAGACATGTGCACACATGATGGTAAGTGAAGTGACAATGCTACAATGCATGTATTTAGCTCAAATACCTCTCCTATTCATTAATCCTATGAAAATGCACGTCGTGATACTTGTTACAATAATAAGCACAAATTCAAACTTTTCTCTCAGCTTCGAACTCAGAATATGGTCAACAATGTGGTTTTTTGAAGTTCTCGATGAGACGCATCTAATGGTCATACTTTCAATCGAATCCAACAAACGTGTTTCAAGTTATGAGCAAAATAGTGAATGGCAGGAAACACCAACACTAGCTCAACAACTCCTCAAGCCTCACACACACACACTACAATAGTTCAAACATGAAGGGGAGGGGTACATAACAGTTCTAAGCACACATTTCAAGCATCAAATACACACACAAGCTCTTGGAGAAGAAGATAATCAGTAGAGAATAGCCAAATTCAAAATTTCAGCTTCAGTCTTCATAATGGTAAAAAGCCCTTACAAAGAGTCATCAAGTGACTTATATACATGTGCCCTAAAAAATGTTCCTTTCACATAAGTGACTAGCACTTTTATCGAAAAATACTAAAATCCTACTATGTTACAAGGATTATATTACAATAATTGGGATTCATGTATCTAGAGGACTCCTTTAGTGCATCTACATGGCTTCATGAGGTATTTCATAAAAACTTGAAGAGGAAAATTTATGCCCATAATTCAAAAATTTTGGGGGCTCCCTTTTCTATGCTTCTTTTCTCTACAACACTCTCCCCTCTTTGTCTCTGTCGTCCCTTGAAAGCCTTTGCTTATTGTCTCTATCTTTATGTGCATAGTGGGTCTGGTCCTTCATCTTTGTAGTTGACCACTGCCAGCATCCAGTGGTCGAGGAAGCCTTCTAAATTTTCAAAGAATTTGTTACCTTATCTGAGCCTCAGTCCTATGCTTCCGTCTTCCCCTTAGTATTCCTTACATTCATAGCTGAGGGTGGATGTATTATCGTTGATGCGTGTTAAGCTCTTTTCCATCGCATACCTAGCGGCTAAGAATGTGACTCTCTTAATCACCCTCTTCAACTTTTCACCCTCTACATCTTTCTAACTTTTGGCCTTCGAATAAATCTTTGTTCTCACACATCTGGCCGTGTTGTATTGCTTAAGCCTGTTTACTTCTTTTCACTGCATGCACCATTCGGTAAGCACTACATCTATTTTTGTGTGGTTGATGCTTCAAAGTTCCTGTGTTTAATCTTTGTTCACACACATCGGGACCTCCTTCTTTTGCATTACAACCTGATGCATGCCCCTGCGGGGCTTTGGGCAGAGGGTGAGTTACCTTTATTGAACAATTTTTCTTTTTGATTTTCTTCTCCTTTGTTTCTTGCTTGATTCTCCCTCCAAACATCCCTCCTCCTCAACTCTGTTGTCCCTGACAAGCTTTGATTGGCGATGTGAGTATGTCCGAATGGCTATTTGCTCTCTGTGATCAGTAGATTGGCTTCACATATCATGAGTTCTTTCCATTGTGTTGACTTGACACCATCATTGTTGCGAACATTTGTTTTATGTATGATACAAGTTTCAAATTATGTAAATACCTTTGGGAAGTCTTCAAATACTTCAAGAAGGCTCATATCATTCATAAAATATAGCCAAAATATCATGTGAGTTCTAGAACATGGTGAGTCAAATTAGTGAGTCACAAGGGAGCTGCAGTGGTGTCCTAGTGGAAGGTCGATGTGGCTAGTTCTCAAAATTCATCAATACTTTGCTTATTTGAGCACTTGATTCATGTAATATCTCCATCCAAGTGTCTACCACGAGTTTAGATGTATTAGGAAGGTTTTAGATTAGTTCCTCATGCTATAAAAAGAGGGGAGAAGTCGTGATCTTGTGGGAAGTCCAAAAGAGTCATATGTGTATCTCTACGCTACTGTAGTTTTGTATGCAAAGATTGCAAAGCTTGTATCTCCCTCTTTATATATTCAAATTACATGTTTAATAGCTTATTTGAAAGCTCTTACTGTATACTTTCATACTCTCAATTTTCATAATCATTGGATTTTTTACCTGAGAGCAGTACTCTCTGCAAGTAGTGTGTGTTCTCGGGTTTCACCCCTGTTGAAGGTCTCCATTAAACCTCAAACTTGCAGAGGTCATATCTCCTTGTGTATTTATCCAAATTGAGTGTTCTTTGGCTCATTGGAAAGCTCTTGGTCTCTAGTAAATGTGGTTAAAATAGTTTTAGAAAATT
The DNA here is from genome assembly GCA_020310875.1 of Ceratopteris richardii. NCBI lineage: Eukaryota > Viridiplantae > Streptophyta > Polypodiopsida > Polypodiales > Pteridaceae > Ceratopteris > Ceratopteris richardii. The sequence goes on along the minus strand of CM035427.1, from coordinate 65,678,381 downwards.
CTAAGCCAGTCGAGAACACTAAGCTCTACAAGCATGATTGGTTTTTTGTGATGAAGTTTGTGAGAAGGTCAACTTGTTCCTAGGGGGTTCCACCTACTTCCAACTATATTTTGGAGGTCAATAAACTCCAACATTAGTATCAGAGCTTGGAATTGAAGTTTGGAGAAGTTTATAATACATTGGAGCAGCGGTTCATCATCGACACTAGACAAAGGTAGAAGGAGATACCAAGGAAGCATCTCAAGCAACATCCAAGCAAAGAAAGGTACATAAACTTTATTACAAAGGTAAATCTCACACTTCTTCTTATCACACATATCCAAAAGGAGGGATAAAGGAGGAAGTTTAGTATTTTGCACAATGGGCGATCAACATGCACAAATAGAGAAGCTTGATAAGAACAACTATCAAGCATGGTGATTTAGGATCACATCATACTTGCAAGGTAGAGGCTTGTATGGTTTGATTGATGGAACAGATATCAAACCTATATTACCAGAGGATCCAAATCAGCAACAATTGAGGGAGTTTAGACTTTAGAATGAAAGAGACAAAAGGGTTATATTCATTTTATCACTCACAAAATATTCAAGATTCAATGGTAGGACACATACAAGATCTAGACACAAGTAGAGATGTTTGGCTTGCATTGGAAAGGTTGTATGCTACAGGTACAAGAGCAAGGAAGATTCAACTCAAAAATGAGTTGAATAACATAAAGAAAGATACAAGGACATCGGTTAATGATTACTTATTGAAGGTTAAAGAGATTGCAGATCAACTAGGATCAATTCAAGCTCATGTGGAGGACGATGACTTGGTTGCACATACTCTCAACGGACTCAAGGATGATGAGAAATGGAAACCATTCATTGCTTCAGTTTATGTTAGAGGAGAATTACCAGACTTTGATTAACTTGTTGCTCTCATGGTCACAGAGGAGATGAATCTAAATGGCTCTACTTCAAATAAAAAAGGTTCTCAAGGACAAGCCATTTATGCAGGATCATCAAGAGGTGGAAACAAAGGTAGAAGAGGTTCAAATAGATCAAGGGACTTCAAGTGGCTTCTTCAACACAAGAGGAAGAGGAAGATCAAGCGCTAGAGGTACGAGAGGCAATTACAACTACAATCAAAGACAAAGGAGTGAAGATAACAACAATTGCTATATATGTGGAAGGTATGGACACTATGCCAAAGATTGTTATCAAAATGAAAATAATCAAGGTGGTAATCGAAGAGGAGGCTATTCAAGAAAAGGTAAACAAGAAGGAAATTATTCAGTTGAAGGTAAAAGTGATGATTATGATTCTCTTCTTATGATGAATGTAGAAACTAAGATGAATTGCAATAGTGATGTATGGTATGTAGATAGTGGTTGCTCTAACCATATGTCACATGATGCTTCATGGTTTTCTAATATGCATAATCCTTCATGTAAAGGTCATGTTGAAATAGGAGATGATACAACACATAAGATTATGCAAGTTGGAGATGTTGTTATGCAGGATAAGAGTAAGACAAATTGCTTGAAGGATGTGTGTTGCAGAGCTAAAGAAAGCACAAGGCAGAGAAAAAGACGGGCCCCAAATTTTTTTCCAATTTGGACATCATATTTTTGTATCATAATCATTCTTGTAATATATTTTCCATGGTAAAGGCACTAGAGGAGTCCTCTAGATGCATCCCCACAGAAGATTAGAAGCTTACCCATGTAAAATAGTAGGAAATTAGTCTCTTAGTGAATAAAGTGCCGGTCTCTTGTGTGAAAGGACCATTTTTAGGGCACTAGTATATAAGTCAAATGTGACTCTTTGTAAAGGACTTTTTGCCATTGTGAGAATAGAGAGCACAGAAATTCGAGTTTGTGTCTTCTTCACTCCATATCTTCTTCTTCATGAGCTTGTATGCATGTGTATTGCTTGGAAAGAGTGCTTGAGTGTGTAGTCTATCCATGAAAGTGCCTATTTGTTGTAGGTAAGGTGTGTGCGAAGTGTAGGAAGTGCTGAAGTGTAGGAAAGATTTCCCGCGACTCAGTATTTCGACCATAACTTGAAGTAGGAGCGTCAGAATTGAGTGAAACCACTTCCATTGGATGCGTCTTCTCGAGAGCTTCGAAACGCATATGCTATTCGCTATATTTGGAGCTCGGAGCTGGGAGAAAAATCCAAAATACTGACGGCTGCTGCACCAAGTATCGTTTCGCCATGACCAACAGTTTAAGCTTGTTTGGATGAGTGTTTATCTTAATTGTGCTCTTTGAGTAAGTTCATTTGCATTGATCATCACATGATTGCATGTCCTCATACACTCGGCTAGGTTTGTATACTCTTTGGATTGATAATTAAAAGTGTGTATCGCCACTATATGCACTTGTGAGGGGATTGAGGTATAGTCTCTTTCTCCGCAAGTCCCTAAGTTGGTGCTTAGGTCAACACACTTTTTGGCGCCGTTGCCGGGGATTGACGAATCAAACCGAGGCATTCGTGTGATGGTAAGTAGCTTTTTTTGCATTGAAGTAAGTGGAGGAGTGGAAATTTTCTCTTCTTTGGTAAGTCATCTTCAGCCGCACTTGCTACTTCTCATTCTTGGAGTGTGTGTAGTGAGTTGTTAGTTTAGGGAAGTGAGTGGAAGGAGTAGAATAGGAGTAGTTAGAGAGTAGACCAAGTCATTAGGGTAGAGTTTAGTTCTGTTCAGAAAAGTTTCCTTTTTGTAAGCAAGAAAATCCCAACTATAAAAGCCAAAAAAGCTCATTTTGCAAGTTACTTGTGTTCTGAGCAAGTATCGTGAGAGAGACTGTCGAGTATCGTGAGTGCTGTGGCAGAGATCGTGGACAAGGAACTGAGCAATCTGGGGTGGCATAGAGCAAGGGGTAGTGAGAAAGCAGTGGGATCAACTACCAAGGTGAGCTAACCCACCATTTTAATCAAAATTTCTCTGCAAATCAAGTTAGGAAGGAAAAACGATCTGCGTCAGGTATCGTCTGAGATCTACAGGGGGTTGAAAGAGGTGTTTTGATTGATACAGAGAGTGAGGAGAGGAGAGAGGAACTAGGAGAATAAGGGCATCTAACCAAAACTTAAAAAACATTTCTCAAAATTTGTCTAAGGGTCAAGTATCGTTTTGCTCCCGCGGTTGAGTATCGCGATACTTAGCAAGTATCGTTTTGCTCCTGTGGTCGAGTATCGCGATATTTCCCATCGATCGTGTATCGTCTCATACCGATCGCGATACTTGGTCAGAGATCGTTTTTACCAGCGATTGTTGATCATGTATCGTTGATCGTGTATCGTTTCGTGCCGGTCGCGATACTTGAGAAGTATCGTTTGGTCAAAGATCGCGATACCTAGCAAGTATCGTGTATCGTTTTCCTAGCGATCGTTAGCGAGAGATCAAGTATCGTCTGAGCCGAAGTATCGTGTATCACTTGCTAGTCCAAGTATCGTGTATCGTCGATCGACCAAGATCACGATACTTCTCGTCGATCGTGTATCGTTTTGTCCGAAGATCGTGTATCGTGTGTGCCAAGTATCGTTTGACCAAGTATCGTTTGGGTCGAGTATCGTGTATCTTCTCAGAGATCGCAATACTTACTGAATATCGTGTATCGTCCATCGTTTCAGTTCAGAGATCGTGTATCGTGGATCTCAAGTATCGTGTATCGTTGGAGCCAAGTATCGTCTGTAAGAAGTATCGTTTGGGTCAAGTATTGTGTATCGCTTCTCAGAGATCGCGATACTTACCAAATATCGTGTATCGTTATCGTGCAAGTATCGGTATCGTTTCACTCGAGCGATCGGTATCGTTTGTGAGATATCGCGATATTTGTCAGGTATCGGGTATCGTCTGAACACAGAGATCGTGTATCGGGGAGTTTGGAAGATAAGTATCGGGGTCGGAAAAAAATTCTTCTTCAAGTCATTATTCTCAGCCAAAGGCTTTAAGAAATTTCTGGACCTATAGTTAAGAGTGCCAAAGGCCCAAGGGTAATAAAGACTGATCAGAGTTTAGAAGTGGATGAACCTGAGATCCGGAAGAACCCTAGGAAGCCGAAGAAGTGTAATCTCTTCTGTAGGTAGTGTAGCAGAGCCAAGTAACCGTTCACATTATTCAGAGACCTCCAGTGAGTCAGAGGAAGAAATTCCCATGGCTTCAGAGGATATGCAGAACACAGTACCCATGATTAGCATGATGTCAATCATTGAAGGAGAGTACAGGACCTCCTTGGAGTATGTGAACACCAATCAAAATGAGATCCCTATTTATTTGGATGGTCTAAACAGATCAGTGGCCAGGTTAAGGAAAGCTTCAGAGGCTTACATAGTGCCTAGACCAGCAGTCAAGTACGTAGGAGGATTTTACAGGGACAAAAGAGATATCCAATATGTTGTCACAGAACACCCAGAAAACATTAATGAAATTGGTGAAGAAAATAATGCTTCAAACTTGAATGGAGGAGGGAATGAAGAGCAAGTAACTACACCTAGAGGGAGATCTACTGTTGCTAGGATATGGAGAGGAGATCTGATTCCCCAAGATGACACCTTAATGGATGTATATTTGATCAATGGGATAGAACATCTTCTTAGAGCACATTCTTCAATTTGGGAAGCTGCTCCTAACCCAGTCACCATCTATGAGTTACAAGATCCTGATTTCCCCACCATCATCACATATCTGGATAAGAATCAGAGAAGATATTGGCCCTTAACAGAAGCGGAAAGAGTTGAGTTGAAATATCAGAATATCCCAGTGTTTCCCCCTAGGGACCAAGCCACTACTTCAAGAAATCCACTTGGAACATCCCATAATGATTCATACCAACAGTCGGGCCAAACACAACAAACACAACAAACACAAATCCCAGTTAGACCACATATGCAGTGTGCAATGCCTGCAAATAACCCTAATTACCAACCTCAACCAACTACTGACCCAAGACTTGGAACTCATGCTCCAGTCAGACCGCCGGTAGTAAGAGGACCAGGCATACCAATAGGAAGACCAATTTTCCCAGTGATGCCTAGACCACCCGAAGCAGGAAGAAGATTAAGGCCAATCCAAGTTGCCAAATGCATGAGAAATCACTATGATGGCTCTAGTGAACCTTACAACCATATAGCTGAATTTAAACAAGTAATCAGAGCCGAACAAGTAGAAGACTTTTTGATTCAATATGAGTCTTTTGGTCTTACTTTGTCAGATACGGCATTAGCTTGGTTTCAACCATTGGACCCTAATACTTTTCAAAACATGGAGCAAGTCTATCAAGAAATGATTGAGGAATTCACTAAGTCAGGAATTAAAAACAATTCTTCATCATTGATCCATAGCTTCAAGCAAGTCCCTACCGAATCAGTGAGATTGGCTGCAAGAAGATTCAAACAGTATGTGGATAGATGCCCAGTAGAAGAGAGACCGACACAAAATAAAATGGTGTCATTATTTTTGGAAGGATTATTGAACGGATCCTTGAGATCATTAGTGTACGTAAAAAGGGTTCAGACTTTGCAAGAATGCATGAAGGAATGCATAGATTTAGAAGATAACCTAGCAGAGGACCTAAAAATACCTCAAGGAAGCTCGAAAAGTGAAGATTCGGCCAGTAACACATCAATTCCTAAAAATAATGTAGAGGAAATAGCCGATCTGTTAGCGAAGAAGTTGAACGTTCAAGGACAGAGGAACTTCCCCAATAACCCTATGAGAGTACCTATGCTCAGAAGATGTATGCAGTGCGGAGGAGATCATCCTTCTCACTTGTGTACTAGGGGAGTAGTCCCACCACCGGCTTATGGTTACACTAGACCCACTGTCCCAGGATCTCTACAATATTGCAGTGTGGAACAAAAATATACAAATCACAATACAGAAAATTGCCCTTACAATAGGCAAGCGAGACCAGCACAGCCCTACATGAGACCTTATGGATACCCTCAGAGAGATCAGGGAGGTGAAGCCTTTAGATATCCCACCTATCAGCCGCAGGCACCAGTGCCAAGACCATATGCGTATCAAGGATACACCCAACCACAACCAGTACTAGGACAACAACCGCCCCATCCTCAGAACGTTGTCCCAGTCAAGATTGTTCAACCTGAAGAAAACCTAGAGAGAGCAATAGTCCCAGCCACACCTTTGGTTGGTAACGAACCATATGACTTATCTTACGAACAGAGTCAAGGAGCATATCCCAATTATGGAAGCTCAATGATGGAATATGGACAGCTAAATGAACCATATGCCTATGGCATGGAAGTACCAGATAGTTCATACGGATATGAGCAGGATTATGTGTCATTAATGTACACAGCTCCTAGAGCAACTATACCACCCCGACCCATGAACAGACCGCCTGTACCCAGAGGACCATGTTACAGATGTGGAGGTGATCACTACATCAGAGAATGCACATTGCCAAATCCACCACTACCACAACGAATCTGGGAGGGCTACTGTAGTGATTGTGGTAAGGAACACCTTTTCAGAGACTGCCCCAAGAATCCCAACAAGGTGACATCTAACGTGCAAATCAATGTAATAGAAGTAATTGAATCATCAGGGAGTGATAAAGAGTACACAGTACCATTGAAAGCAATAACGAGAGCCAAAGCCAGAGAGACCCCAAATAAAACGGAAGAGGACAACCAAAATAACAGGGAAGTGAACACACACATCCCTCGAAGAGTTGAAGACTCAGAAGAGCCGGAGAAAAGTATTGCAAGTAAAAGGTCCCAGAGATGGAAGCACCGAAGAGATAGGATAAAAGAAAAGAAATTATTACAAAAGAAGGAAAAGGAGGAAAACAAACAAAAACCAAAGAAAGAACCAAAGGAGGAAAAGGAAATTAAAAATGAAAAGTATCAGAAAGAAGAGGTTGGATCAGTCTTAGCAGATCCTATGCCTGAAGAATTAGCCATGTGGATTCAGGCATACAAGGCACGAGTAAGAGCAGGACCTACCATAGAACAACATGAGAGGGAATATCCGAGAGGCGACTTAGAAAAAGAAAGACTGGAGATCTGCAAGAAATTGATAGAAGTTGCACAACAGACCTTAGAAAAACCTGCATCGCCCTTACCCAATACCCGAATTTCTGAAGGAAAATTCCAAGAGTGTGTACACACTCACGAAAAGCCTGAAGTGAGTAGAACACAGAATGACGAATGTGGTATTGAGAAAAGGGAAGGATCCATAGTTCCCGAAGTAGAAGGAGAATGGACTAAGGATCTATGGGAACGAGTTCAAGAGGACAAATGGAAGAAAGTGGAAGGAATGGAACCGCCCTTCGAAGAATTAGAAGCAGTAAACGAAATAGAGGGTTCAATACCTGAACTAAATTCAGAAGAAGTTTTTCCAATGGATGCAAGTAACCAAGGAGAGGAAGATGTAAATGAACTGCCCAATTACACAGGGGAGTACGAACACAATTCAGAATTATATCGCATTCCCTCAATAAGGAAACGAGAAACAAACCCATCAGTTCAAACATCTGAGATCATACAACGCCTTAGAGAGGTAAAAATCCCTTGTACCCTAACATTCGAAGAACTGTTAAAGGTAAAACCGCATTTGAAGGAAAAATTAATCGATCAATGGGAAGTCAAGGAGGAAACGAAAGAGATAGCAGACGAAGTAAACACAGTGAAAATTCCAGTGGATAAAGTAGGAGACTTTAGTGAGGGAGATGAAGGAAATACCTGCCTTCCAATCACCTATAGGGGTTACACTACCAAAGCCATACTAGATTTAGGAGCTGGTGTTGGTATTGCTACCAAAGAAATTTGGGAGAAATGGGGAAAACCAGCATTAAGACCGACACGCATGAAAATACAAATGGCAGATGGACATACAGAAAGACCCTTAGGATTGTTGGAACGAGTAGTTTTCACTACATGTGGAGTGGAATTCGAACACACTTTAGCAATATGTCACTTTGAAAGGCCAAGCAATTATGAAATGATTCTAGGAAGGCCTTTCATGAGACAGTTAAAGGTCGTGCAAGATTGGGGAAAAGATGCGGTATACCTACAACACGCAGGAACAACCACTAGAATAAACTTACACACGTACACTTATCAAGATGTTCCACCTCTACAATGGAATCAAATTCATAAGGAGGAAGATGATCAATCAATTCATAGTGGAGGTTCTAGTGATCAATCTTGGATGAACGACGACACTCATCTATGGATATGCCAAACCGCAAAGAAGGAAGAGGAGAGAAGAAAAGGATGGCAGCAGAAACAAGGAATAGTGAGGTCTGTACAAGATCCAGCTTACATGCCACAAGTATTTCCGGATGAAGAATTCGAACCTCATGGTTGGATGGAAATTTTAGCAACCCTCGATGTCTGTGTAAACGAAGAAGTAGTAACCATGAACGAATGTATCGATGAGGAAGGTTATGATGTTAGCCTGTATGTGGTAGTCCTTCAGGAGGCTGAAGACGGAGAAGTGATCGAGACAGACTGGAAGGAGGACTACGAGAGCATTGAAATGGAGCCCGAACCAATGGATCTGGGAAATAGGACCACCTACATAAATACCACAGCCAATGAAAAACACCAGGAACTCCCACAGAAAAGGGAATTAGAATGTGGAAGAGAATCAGAAGATGAAGGAAATAAACCCCAAGATCAGTTTGAAGTGCCAGCTCACTTCAAGAAATATGAAGTAGAAGAGAGGAAAATCGCTATTCAAATGCCTAAAAGAGAGGCACAGTCAGGAATAGCTTATGACAATAAAGAACAAACCAAGAAGATAGTGGTAACGTTGGAGGAAGGAGAAGAACGATGTACTTTCATAGGACAAGATGTCTCAATGGAGGAAGAACAAGAATTAATACGCCTCATAAGGGAATATCGGGATGTCTTTGCTTGGACCTATAAGGACTTGAAAGGTGTAGATCCTTCTATATGTGCGCATAGAATTCCCATGACATCCGAAGCCAAACCTTCAAAACAAAGACCATATACTTACAATGATGTGTATTCAGCCAAAATCAAGGAAGAAATAGACAAATTACTAGATGCTGGATTCATATACGAGATTGAGCACACAGAATGGGTGTCACCTTTGGTGGTAGTACCGAAAAAGAATGGAAAGTTGAGAGTGTGTATCAATTTGAAGAAAGTAAATGCCGCAACAATAAGGGATAGTTACCCTTTACCAATCACAGATCATCTCTTGGAAAGGGTAGCAGGGAAGGAAGTCTATAGCTTTCTGGATGGCTTTTCAGGGTATAATCAGGTAGCTATTGCTCCTGAGGACCAACATAAAACAACATTCGCAACTGAATGGGGGGTATACGCCTTTAGAGTCATGCCTTTTGGTTTGAATAATGCCCCTGCTACCTTCCAAAGATTGATGTGTCATGTATTCAAAGAATTCTTAAGAAAAAGTATGGAGGTATACGTGGATGATCTTTGTACTTATTCAGCCATACGATCAGAGCACATACCAGAACTCGAAAAGATCTTTGCCAAATGTAGACAATACCGAGTATGCCTCAACCCAGAAAAATGCGTCTTCATGGTTAGACAAGGGAAAATATTAGGACATATTGTCTCTAAAAACGGAATTTCAACTGATGAAGACAAAATCAAGGTAATTCTGGATTTACCAAGACCTAAGACTGCTAAAGAAGTTCAAGCATTTATGGGACATTGTGGATACTATCGAAGATTTATACATATGTACGCCATAATTGCTAGACCTCTTTATGCATTATTGACTTTATTTGATTGGACCGAAGAATGTGAAAAAGCCTTCAATGAGTTAAAGAATCGCTTGAGTTCAGCACCAATCCTTCGAGTCCCTAACTGGAATAAACCGTTTCACATTCATGTGGATGCTTCCAAGTTTGCCATTGGTTGCATCTTAGCTCAACCTGCCGATACAGGAAAATTAGACCACCCTATAGCCTATGCTAGTAGACAATTAAATCAAGCAGAACGCAATTATACCACCACGGAAAGAGAAGGCCTAGGGATGGTGTACGCAGTTAAAAAGTTCAGACATTACCTGTTGGCAAACAAATTCAAATTCTTCATTGATCACCAAGCCCTATTGTACCTAGTCAACAAGCCTTGTAATACAGGAAGACTAGTACGATGGTTTTTACTGCTAATGGAGTTTGATTTTGAGGTAGTAGTCAAGAAAGGAAATACCCACATAAGAGCAGACCACTTATCAAGGATGACCCATGGAGAACCACCCATAGGAGTACCAGATGATCTGCCAGATACGTACCTTTTTAACCTGGAAGTATGTCCTCAATGGGCAGAAAAGTTGATCCCTATACTTACACATGGACCTAAAGATGGGATCACACCAAATCAAACCCAAGACCTCTGGAAGACCAAAAACCTTCACATCATTGCGGGAAGTTTGTATCACCAGGATTCAAGCGGATTGTTAATGAGATGCGTGGAAGAAGAGGAACAAGAAATGTGGATTCAGAAAGCACATGTAAACCAATGGAAAACTCATTTGAATGCAAACGGAACGTGGCAAACACTCAAGAGATTTAGCATTTATTGGCCAACCATGCAAAGAGACTCACATAACTATGTATCAGCATGCCAAATCTGTCAAGAACAAAATCCAGAAGAAAACTCTACCTTATGCTATTCTACAATAGCACCAAGATGGAGCATGCCTCTGGTAAAGTTCTTAAAAACTCAGGAATACCCCGAAGGAGCCACTATGGCAAGGAAACGTGCACTGGTAGAACAAAGTAAGGATTATGCCATTATAGGAAAACAACTTTTTAAACGAGGGAAAGATAACCAGTTAAGAATGTGCATTCACGAAAATGAATATCTTTCTGTTTTAGAGATGGCACATACAGGAGCTGCAGGAGGGCACTTCTCTGCAGATAAAACAGCAAAAATGATCCTCTTTGCTGGAATGTGGTGGCCAACTCTACATCAAGATGCCGTAACATATGTACAACGGTGTGATACTTGTCAACGAACGAAATATCCAATTAGAAGGGATGAGATGCCACTTAGGCCCATGATGAGTGCCAGAGCCTTCACGAAATGGGGGATAGACTTCATAGGACCTATTAGCCCACCAACAAAAGGATCCCATGCCGAGTATATAATTGTAGCCACAGACTATCTAACCAAATGGGTTGAAGCAAAAGCAACCACGAAAAATGACGCAAGAACCACAGCCAAGTTTCTCTTTGAGAACATTTTCACTAGATTTGGACTACCAATAGAAATTGTGAGTGATAGAGGTACGCACTTTGTGAATGACGTTATGGAAGCTTTAATGAATGAATTCTTGGTAATTCATAAGAAATCAGCTCCTTATCACCCACAAGCCAATGGACAAGCCGAAAGTTCTAATAAAATCTTGTGTACAGTTCTCACAAAAATTGTTAACAATGGAAGGTCAGATTGGGATAAGCAGTTACATCATGCTTTATGGGCATTTCGAGTAGCCTATAAAACTGCCACAGGCACTACTCCTTTTAACTTAGTGTATGGACAAAATGCGATTTTGCCAATTGATTTCTTAATTCCCACTCTGAGAGTAGCAACTACTTACGAGTGGACAGGCCATGAACTATCAGCTCAATTGGATCAAATAGAAAAGCTTCATGAAACTAGGTTACAAGCAGTAGCAGGCATTTATGCCGCTAAACGACGACAGAAAGCCTACTTTGATGCGCACATTAAGGACAAAAATTTGAAGGAAGGAGATTTAGTTTTGGTATATACCTTGAAACAACATGCTAAGAAGTTGCAGAAGAGAGGATATGGTCCATTAATCGTTAATCGTATATCAACAAGTGGGGCAATCAACTTAGCAACCTTGGATGGGGATATATTACCAAACTATATCAGTGGATGTAGAGTAAAAAAATATCTAGAACCATTGACTGAAGAAACAATGTCTCGATTAATCAAAGGCAAGAATAGACGCATAGAAGAGGAAAGAATACGAGAAGAAGCGAGACAGGAAGCATTGGAAAGAATAAAGAAACGGAAAGAGTGGATGAGAGAGAGAGATGAGAGATATCGACTAGGAGAAGAACTCATCCCTTTGGCTAATTTTAGAGCCACCCAAAATCTAAAATCACAGAAAACCCAACCATATTTAAATCTGGGAGCAGGAAGAACGGAGTACCACTTAGTGGATGCTCTCATCGACACAGGAGCGGCTGTAAGATGTATCAAACTTTCTTTGACCCAAAAATTCCAGGAGGAAGTACGCTCATTGATGGCACAGCTGATAGGAATAGGAGGAACGATTACTCAATGCATAGGCGAGATCACCTTACCTCTGCATCTTGGCAACAACACCATGGAACAAAAGCTATTAGTGTGTCATGATCAAGATTTACTTGAGGAGGTAGTGTTAGGTCAAGATTGGATTTACGAATATGAGGTGACCGTTCAATTGGCTTTAGGATACATCTCAGCCAGGATAGGACATCGTGAAGTATTCAGTTTGCTAGAAGAACGACCAACCAATTCTGTGAGCATAGAGCAAAAAGTTCATTCCAATGAACAAAATCATGAATGTATGATCCCTAGCACTATGGAAACACCTTCGTCAAGTACTATATGTGCGGACACATTGAATTTTGATTGCATACAATATTCGAGTCTAGCAAGTCATGAGAGTGTCAACCTATTTGAAACCGACCTCAGTGAAGCACCATGCCAAAGAGTAACTAGTCATCTGAGTAATTCAAAATTTGTACCCATTGAAATATACCCTATTCCATACTCTAACCAAGCTTGGATAAGGAAAGATCAAATGGAGGAGTATCTTCAACGACAGAAGCACAACCGACATCAGAACAAACAATCAAATGAGAAAACAACTCAGTTGGAACAACAAAGTCATCGACGAATTGCTACAATGTGGATCCCAAAGAAAGTAGTTGCCGCTCAACAGGATCGTTCTCAAATATGGGTTCCTAAGTCTTGCATTCCAAGGAAACTAAACCGAAAGGATGATCCTCGGCACAAGACAAACCAATATGGTCCGCAAGCAAAACAGCCACAAAAAAGGAGTTACTGGAGAAAGAAGGAGTCTGTAATGGCAAACCGAACCATTCCGAGAATTACAAATCAGATAAAGCAGACATACAACAAGAAAAGAGCCACCTTCATCGGAATTAGGCAACGTACAACAAAGCCCAGCAAAATGAAGCAGATCTGGTTACCGAGAGACAAGACAGAATGCATACATCAACCAACTACTTCTAGATGCACACATATGGAGTCATCAATACCCAAAGTATGCATGATAGGGCCACATTACAAGGCCAAGCATTCGGCACATCCTTCTTCTATTTCAGGATAGTCAAGCACATTTTCCTCATGGGAAATAGGAGAGCACTTGTACATATATTAGGAAAAAATATTCCAAAAACAAACTTAATAACCGCTTCGGCTATAAACTAACTTTTCTGTTTTCCTTTTCAGACAAAAATATAAAAATACTTACAAAAGTGAACAATCCAGGTATTACCTTTCTCACACACACGGGAAAGGGCGACACCGTTCACTCGGAGAAATATCGAGCTGATGACAAACAAATAAAGGAGGATTTCTGATAATATTTGGCGACTAATTCATACTCTATATTGAGTGCAGATGGCATCAACTGATTCAGAATCTACGCAACAGGAAGAGGTCCAGCTTTTCCCACTTGAGTCCATTACAAAAGCAAGAGGTCACTGGTTCCGGGATGATCAACCAGTGGTAGAGCTCATCTTTATAGCCACAATCAAAATTATGGATACAGATCATTACTTTCCAATCATGTCACAGGATTTCAAGACAATAATACAAGGATTACCCCAAATTGAGGATGTATGGACACAAGCGGGCATAGAGGCATTTCTCAAATTGCCTATATATGTTCCAGATTTCCAAAGATGCGCACAGGTAATGAATACCATGCAGCCTGCAGCTACAAAAATATCAGTTCCCGAAGCGCGCGTCTTGGATAAAGTCGGAGTTTGGAAGACAATCCAATTCACACATGAGTTAATTAATAAAGCTTTTGGATGGAATCAAGCAGGTATTACGAGTGTCAAAGACGAATGCCATGATCCCAAGAAGAGATCATTTTTGGAGATAAACAGAATTGACATAGAAGATGCTGTACGATTGGTACATCAACATTTTTGTTTTCCCAGCATGCATAGGTATACGACTCCACAGAAGATAGTAGTCCAACTATTATCACATGCTATGAGGCAAATTGGAAACAAAATCAATTTAACAGGGTATGTCCAAGAAAGGTTATTTGAAGCTCAGAAGAAGTGGGGACAAAAGAAATTTTTGAATGGTAGTTCAGCTCTCACACTGATGATATATGAAGCTTTGGATATGGAAAGTTGTTTACGGGAGATGCCAACCTCAGAAGGGCTAGCCAAGTATGCAAAATCAGCTACGGTCCCTAAGAAGAAGAAATCAGTAGCTATGGTTGAAGAAGCTGGCACCAGCACACAGAAACCCATGAGGGGTACGAAGCGTTTACGGGAAGAGGAAGCCCAAGCTACACCACAATCAAAGAGAACTCATCTCTTACCGAAGATCACGACGGCACAAGTGCCTATTACAAAGAGAGATCTGTCCGCTGCTCTCGAAGAAACACATCAATATATGCGAGGACAGGTAAATTTAGACGTTCAAGGCCATCATTATAGACAGACTAGTCAAAAGAAACCACAACGGAGCCCAGAGAAAACACCAAAACAAACTGGAAGATACAAAGAGCTGGGCATTGATGATTCTAGTACCAACACGGAATCCAGTCCTGAAAAAGATACCTTAGATACTGATATACGGACAGAAACACGAGAGGATGAATGGAATGAGATTGATCAAGTGGAAGTAACGCCGGAAAATAGGGAAGAAAAGGAAAAGAGAGTTGAAGAATCTATGGAACTGGAGCACGTCATTCAATTGAATGACACTACAAAACTAAGCATCAAGGAAGATACAACCAGTGCTACACAGGTAAAACCACCTATTAAAGAGGAAGAACAAACTCCAGTGAGTAAGGAAACGAAGGCGCCCCAACACCAAGAACAGACTGTGATCGAGGTGCGTGATGACACCCCTCAAGGAAACAAGGAAGACATGGGGATTGAGCCAAGGATCCAGCTTCAGATTAGGCAGCCCCATGACACTACATTACATATTGCACAGGGAAAAGACATCAATACCGGAGAAGAACCAAGCATACCAAAAACATGGCTTGATGTGGATGTCACTCAACTGAAACCGGTAGTCAAGCAGATGATTAAAACGGCCATGGACACTCAACAACAGATGATGGATATAGATGCCGACTATGATCAAGCACGAAGAGAAAAGAATCAGTTTCAACTCATGAGTGAGCAGCTATCAGGACAATTGATTGCCGCACAAAAAGAATTAGAAATCAAAAGTACTGAGGTGCTGGCAATCAAGACACAATATGAAGCATCCATCGCTCAGAATCAACAGCTGCATACACAACTAACCGAGTTGCAAAGATTACACGATGCAAGCGAGGCTGAGAAGGAGAAAATGAAAATGAGAAGCATGCTATTAGAGCAACAACTCAAGTTGTATATGGAAGAGAACGACAGCCTACGCAATAGAAATAAAGAATTAATGAAGTCTTTATTATATGATCAACCAATCGTGTCTCAGGAATCCGCAGAAACCACAAACCAAGAATTATGGGATCAGATCTTAAAATATGAAGAGCTGCTAAAGCAAGAACAAGCCCAGATAGAGGAATGGAAGAGCAGATATGCCGTTGAAACCAGTGAACTGAAGCGTCAGTTACAAAAGGTGAATGCTAAACTCGTCCAAAGCTACAGTGAAAACATGGACCATGTATCTGATATAGGTAAAGAATTGCTGGCCACTAAAGAAACACTCAGAGAAGCCATGCAAAAGGTAAAAGAGAAAGATGAATGCATAGAACAATTGAAGACTCAGATGAAAGAGAAAGCACCGATCGGGACACCAGTAGTGCCAAATAAGGAAAATCCTACTGACGAGGTAGAGGTAAGCCCTCTATCTCACCCGATCTATAATTCTCCAATACGTGAGCAGATGGCGGATATACATGATGATCATCCTATGCCATATACTGCAGAAATAAGTCAGAAGGAACGGGCACTAGTGGTGTCCCGATTGACAGAAAATTTTGAAAATGAAGTGGTAAAAGTCATGAAAGAGGCCAAGATCAAAGGTAAAGACCTGGACAAAATAATGAAGCCATTCAATATTCCATACGGACTCTTGAAAGAAAAGACCAGACGCTATATAATAAAGATTACAAGGAAGAGTCCAGATGAGCAGCTGAATTTCAAACATGACACATTCGAATACACTCAAGCAGAGTTTGAAGATGCACAACCAGTGTGGCGGCGAAAATTTTTGGAGAAACATCCCACACTACGAGTGCATTGGCAAGCAGCGATATATGCATTCCAGGTAAACCCTTCATTTTGTCCACTACCACGCAGAAGGGATACCAGGGAATTTTTGGAATTGCAAAGAAGCGGCACTATCAATAAGCAGTGGCTCAATTATCCCATGCTTCCGAGTCCGCCACATAATTACTTGCCAACGGAGGATTATATGGTCAAAACCATAGAATTTTGGCTACAGAATTATCCGACAGTACCTGATTTAACTGTAAAAATGACCAACAAAATACTTAGCATGATCCTCACAGTCTTGAAGGTATTCAAGCATGCGGCCTACACATTTTTGAACTTCATCGGCATTAATCAGGGCACGGAGATCCTCATTTTTGATCTCTCAGTCATGCCTAGCCGCCCAACAATAATGGCTTATTATTCTAGAATTATGTTCCTGCCAAGTGTATATATGCAAACCTTCGAAGAAGCTTTCTTTACAGGATTTTTTGAGATAGATTCCGAGATTTTTTTGAAGATGTCATCCAATTTAAATGCCAGATTAGTGGCATATGAACTCAGCTTCTTCGCAGATCACAGACAGCCACCCAATGACGGTGTGAAGGCCGAACAATGGAAACAACTCATGATACGTGAAGCTAATCTGCTGAATGATACAGAGCAAAAAGTATATAAAACATATGCCCGTCGCTTATCAAAGCCTGTCGGGGACGACAGAGTCCAGGTGGGGGGCAGTGTTGAGGGAGAGTCAAGTAAGAAGAAGAAAAGAAGAAGACAACGAAAGAAGCAGCTTCACTAAAAAGAAATATTTGAAGACATATCTCTGCAGCAAGCCCCGCAGGGGCGCATTACCCATCTCTGCACAGAGCCCCGCAGGGGCACGCATCAGGCAACAAGGCAAACAGACTCAAAGCAATATAACAGGGTCAGATGTTTGCAACCAGGACAAATCACAGGTCCAAAAGTCAGAAAGGGGTAGAGGCCGAAAAGTTCAAGAGGGTGACTAAGAACAGCACATTCCTAGTCACTGGTGGCGTGCGTGGCAACCCCAATCAACAGGCAAGACAAATACAGCAGGCTCTCGAGTAGTAGAGCTTGAATCAAGAAGGCCATCGAATCTGCATGTCTGTTTAACTGCAGGCAATACTGACCACTGAATGCGTGCGGGAAGCAAAGTCTGTCAAGGGACGACAGAGACGAAGAGGGGGAGAGTGTTGCAGAGCTAAAGAAAGCACAAGGCAGAGAAAAAGACGGGCCCCAAAATTTTTTCCAATTTGGACATCATATTTTTGTATCATAATCATTCCTGTAATATATTTTCCATGGTAAAGGCACTAGAGGAGTACTCTAGATGCATCCCCACAGAAGATTAGAAGCTTACCCATGTAAAATAGTAGGAAATTAGTCTCTTAGTGAATAAAGTGACGGTCTCTTGTGTGAAAGGACCATTTTTAGGGCACTAGTATATAAGTCAAATGTGACTCTTTGTAAAGGACTTTTTGCCATTGTGAGAATAGAGAGCACAGAAATTCGAGTTTGTGTCTTCTTCACTCCATATCTTCTTCTTCATGAGCTTGTATGCATGTGTATTGCTTGGAAAGAGTGCTTGGGTGTGTAGTCTATCCATGAAAGTGCCTATTTGTTGTAGGTAAGGTGTGTGCGAAGTGTAGGAAGTGCTGAAGTGTAGGAAATATTTCCCGCGACTCAGTATTTCGACCATAACTTGAAGTAGGAGCGTCAGAATTGAGTGAAACCACTGCCATTGGATGCGTCTTCTCGAGAGCTTCGAAACGCATATGCTATTCGCTATATTTGGAGCTCGGAGCTGGGAGAAAAGTCCAAAATACTGACGGCTGCTGCACCAAGTATCGTTTCGCCATGACCAACAGTTTAAGCTTGTTTGGATGAGTGTTTACCTTAATTGTGCTCTTTGAGTAAGTTCATTTGCATTGATCATCACATGATTGCATGTCCTCATACACTCGGCTAGGTTTGTATACTCTTTGGATTGATAATTAAAAGTGTGTATCCCCACTATATGCACTTGTGAGGGGATTGAGGTATAGTCTCTTTCTCCGCAAGTCCCTAAGTTGGTGCTTAGGTCAACACAATGTGCTTTATGTGCCAACGATCACTAAGAATTTGATGTCAGTTGGTCAAATGGTGGAAAAAGGTTTGCAAATAAGATTTAATCATGCAGGTTGCTTCATTGAGGATCCAAAGCAAAGGAGGTTAATTGCTAGATGTCAAAAACAAGGAAGATTGTTTACATTCAAGGTAAACCCAAATCATACAAACTATTTCTCTTATGGTATGCGTCGAATAGCAGAGCTTGATCTATGGCACAAAAGGATTAGACACATGAATGTACACAGGTTAAAGGAGCTATCAAAGAAGAGGATTGTTGAAGGATTACCTGATCTTACTAAGCAACATATGGTGCATCTTTGTGAAGCATGTCAAATGGGTAAGCAGAGTAGACAACCTTTCAAGCATTCAAGCTATGTAAGCAGTGGATTGCTAGACCTTATACACACGGACGTATGAGGTCCTACTAAAGAGGCATCCTTGGCTGGTAATAAGTACTATGTATCATTCATTGATGATCATAGTAGAATGACATTTGTGTATTTAATTAAACATAAGAGTGAAGTCTTTGATTGTTTCAAAAATTTTAAATCATTTGTCGAGAAGCAAACAGGAAGATATGTTAAGAAGCTAAGATCCGATGGCGGGGAGAGTATTTCTCTCAAGCTTTTACTGATTTTTTGTATGATGAAGGTACCAAAAGAGAAGTTACATGCAGATATACTCCACAACAAAATGGAGTCGCAGAAAGTAGAAACAGAATCATAGCAGAAGCATCTAGAAGCATGCTAAATGATATGTGTTTGCCTAATTCTTTTTGGGTTGAAGCTGTTAGCACAAGTGTGTACATTATGAATAGAGTACCTACTGCTGGAGTTCATCATTTGACACCATATGAGATATGGCATGGAAGGAAACCAAGTGTAAGTCATTTGAAAGAATTTGGTTGTGTATGTTATGTACATGTACCTAGTGAAGTGAGATCAAAACTAAATGTGAAATCAGAAAAGTGTATATTTATTGGTTATGCAGATACTCAAAGAGGATGTAGATGTTATAATCCTCATACCAATAAGGTGGTTGTTTCAAGAGATGTAAATTTTGATAAATAACTTTCATGGTATGTAGATAAGAAAAGTTTGCAGGTCATAAATGGAGATGAAGAAGATACAGGTAAAGGATATGAGTGCTTACCTCAACCCACAAGACGTTTAAGTGATGAGAAAAGTGTTTTGGATGAAGAAAGAGAGCTACATTTCAATGGAAGATTAAGGCAAGAGTCACCTCCAAGTGTTAAAAGTAAAGGTAAACTCAAACTTGTTGAAGTTAATGATGAAGGAGAGGAAATTAGTGATGTATGTGAGTATGGAGAATAATCAAAGGTTCCTAATAAGAAAGGAAGAGCATCTACATTGGAGGTAAGAAGAACTTCAAGAGTGAGTAAGCAACCTCAAAGGTATACTTATGAATCTTTCATGAATACTCATTATGATTTTATGACAAAAGTTCAACAGGAAAATGAACCCACATGTTATGATGAGGCAAAAGGAGATGAAAAGCGGGAGAAAGCAATGAGAGAAGAAATGGAAGCACTACAGGATAACAAGACTTGGAATTTAGTTCCAAAGACACCAAAACAAAAGGTAACTGGTTGCAAGTGGGTTTTTAAGATTAAAAGAAATAGTGATGGTAGTGTGTCAAGATATAAGGCTAGACTTGTAGCAAAAGGATATAATTAAACTCAAGGATTGGACTATGAGGAAACATTTAGTCCAGTAGCAAACATGGCAACGGTGAGAACTTTGTTGGCTTTAGCTGCAAGTAAAAGGTGGAATGTATATCAACTCGATATAAAGAATGCCTTTCTTAATGGTGAGTTAAATGAAGAAGTGTATATGTCACAACTAGATGATTATGTGGATGCAAAATGTCCTAATCATGTATGCAGGTTAAAGAAGGCATTGTATGGTCTTAAACAGGCACCAAGGGCATGGAATGCAAGGTTGGTAAAGTATCTTATGCTGCAAGGATACACAGCGAGTCATGCTCATCCTTCACTTTATGTAGAACATGTAGATGACATGTGTGTCTATGTATGCATTTATGTGGATGACTCGTTGATTACAGGGAATGATGCAAAAGCAATTGAAGAGATAAAAGGTAATTTGGGAAAGAAATTTAAAAGTTCAGATCTTGGTTTGCTTAGATACTTTCTTGGGATTGAAATTGTGTATGGTGATGAAGGTATGTGGTTGATACAGATAAAGTATATATGTGATATGCTGAAAAGGTTTGGTATGCAGGAATGTAAATTTGTTTCTACTCCAATGGAATGTAATGTAAAGTTGAGTGCAAAGGAAGGTGATGAGTTGCATGATATGAATGCATATCGATCCATGGTAGGATCTTTGATTTATGCAACAAAAACTAGACCTGATATATGCTATGCAGTGGGAGTATTGTCACAGTTTATGCATGAACCTAGAGTACCTCATATGCATGCAGCGAAGAGAGTGCTTATGTATTTGAAAGGTACCATGAACGAAGGATTATTTTATAGTCATGATGCTGATCTAATTCTTAAAGTCTTTAGTGATACTGATTGGGCTGGAAACAAAGATGCTAGAAGATCCACAAGTGGATATGTGGTTTAAAAAGTTGTTTCATGACTTGAATGTGCAGGTTGATGTAGCACTAATATATGGGGATAACTTGAGCAGCATTCATATGACCTCAAATCCTATTTTTCATGCTAGAACAAAGCATATAGAGGTTCACTATCATCATGTGCGAGAGAAGGCCATAAACAATGAAGTACAAGTTTCTTTTGTGGGAACAAAAGATCAAGTTGCAGATATCTTCACCAAATCCTTGGATGGATCAAAGCTTCAAAGATTCAACTATATTCCTGGCATGAAGGAAATACCCTTTGAAACTTGAGGGGGAGAATGTTGCAAACATTTGTTTTATGTAAGATACAAGTTTCAAATTATGTAAATACCTTTGGGAAGTCTTCAAATAATTCAAGAAGGCTCATATTATTCATAGAATATAGCCAAAATACCACTTGAGTTCTAGAACATGGTGAGTCAAATTAGTGAGTCACAAGGGAGCTGCAGTGGTGTCCTAGTGGAAGGTCGATGTGGCTAGTTCTCAAAATTCATCAATACTTTGCTTATTTGAGCACTTGATTCATGTAATATCTCGATCCAAGTGTCTACCATGAGTTTAGATGTCTTAGGAAGGTTTTAGATTAGTTCTTCATGCTATAAAAAGAGGGGAGAAGTCGTGATCTTGTGGGAAGTCCAAAAGAGTCATATGTGTATCTCTATGCTGCTGTAGTTTTGTATGCAGAGATTGCAGAGCTTGTATCTCCCTCCTTATATATCCAAATTACATGTTTAATAGCTCATTTAAAAGCTCTTACTCTCTACTTTCATACTGTAAATTTTCATAATCATTGGATTTTTGAGCGGAGAGCAGTACTCTCTGCAAGTAGTGTGTGTTCTCGGGTTTCACCCCTATTGAAGGTCTCCATTAAACCTCAAACTTGCAGAGGTCATATCTCCTTGTTTATTTATCCAAATTGAGTGTTCTTTGGCTCATTGTAAAGCTCTTGGTCTATAGTAAATGTGGTTAAAACAGCTTTAGAAAATTCTAAGCCAGTAGAGAACAGTAAGCTCTACAAGCGTGACTAGTTTTCTTTGATGAAGTTTGTGAGAAGGTCAACTTGTTCCTATGGGGTTCCACCCACTTCCAGCTATATTTTGGAGGTCAATAAACTCCAACATTGGTATCAGAGCTTGGAATTGAAGCTTGGAGAAGTTTATAATACCTTGATGAAGAATTTGAAGCTATTGGAGCAGCGGTTCATCATCGACACTACACTTTTCATGGCGATACTTCCAGAGTAGTCAGAACTTCACGTGTCTGGACACAAGGGATCGAACCCCTCATGCACTTGGATTGATGTGTGGACGTCTTGAGCCTCTTAAACATTTGTAATTGTGCCCAAGTTAAAGCACGTTCAATGGGTACATCGTATGCTAAGCATCGGTAGATAATGTGTCTGAATGCACAACAACCATTCACCACTAATTTCCTAGATGACCTTTTATTTGCTTCATACAACTGCTCCACAATCCATACAGGAAGCTTAATTGGTAATGCACCTGTCTCCGCCAAGTAAAGAGCGAACCAAATTCTTTTGTGCAGTTGTGTGAAGCGGTCTTGACCGGGGAAAGCAAAATGTTGCATGCACATACGGAGAGGGATGGACACGTTTGGTGTGAGTGCTGCCATATCTTTAAGCTTCAGTAGTTTCCTATCCTTCATGTTAGTAGGAATGAGAGCATCCTTCTCAGAAGATACATGTGTACCGTGCATATTCAAAGCAGCACTCACTAATTCCAGTGTAAGTTCAAACCTTTTCAACTCATTGTTTCCCAACAAAGAAGGAAGTACGAATGTTCCTGGTTTGTCCTTTTCTTCGTTAGTTTGTAATGTGGAGACCAAATAATAGCATCGGAGGAGATCCGGTTTAGGTAGTGGTGCTTCAAAGTATTCGGCTAGCCCTGCACATTGCCATATGGTCTGGAGATCTTCTGTGTTCTGTAGAGTCTCAAACTCCTTGGAGAAAAATTGGAATCGGACCCATGATCTGTCATACTCGCACTTAGACTCCCATATATACTTGGCCTCTCCTAATGGACCTGGCATGCCATTGAACCAATGAGAATTGGCATGGACTCTCTCTGTGATCCCTGTGGGTAGATCCGGTACCGGGATCTGCTGAAGGTGTTGCAGCTCCACAGGTCGTTCAGTTGGTAGCACATCAACAGGTAGACTATCCACATCAATTCTTGCAGTACTTACTCCTGCCTGTGAGCTCGGACCTGTTGCTTCTGCCATGAGAGTGCTTGTAGTTGTTGATGCTTATCTGCTAGAAGAAGAGAGAGGCACATTAGCATTGCATAGGAAACAGGATGTTATGGTGTTCCCTCCACAATACCAACATGACATTCTGAGTGGTTAGAGGTTAGTGGGTGAAGTGTTCGTGATGTGTGTACATGTGGGTTAGTAGGTTAGGGTTCACTCTAGATGCATACTTTGGATGTGCAATGTTCTCAGAATGCACCTACATCAGAGGGGAAGGATTTACAGAGGTGGGTCAGGGGGTTTGATATGAGGTTTAGGTCTCCAAACTTTGATGCTAGAATCGTTGCTTTTATTGGCGATGATGTGTGAAGGTTTGCATACTGGAGTGTGTTGGGTTTGGGACCTTTTGGGTACCCATTTCCAAACATTCCGAGGCATGACCGAGAATGTGGTGGTGTGGAGTGTAGATGTTTGCCTTTGGATGGGAGCCAATAGGACTCGTGAGTGTTGGTTTGATCTGGTGATTGGAGGTGAAGTTATTTGAGCTAGTAAGCAGGTCTTGGGCACCCATATTTGTCTCGCTTTTGGGATCGCCTTCATTGACTGCTTTGGAACCCAAATAGAAATGGTTTGTCTAGATTGATGCCTAGGGTACTCCTTCGCTGTAGTCCTCGACACTGTAGCTTACTTGATGCCTCTTTGGAATCCTGTCTCCAAAGCCGAGGGTTGTTCACCTTTGCGTATCCAGATCTGCTTCATGCCATGGGGTATTCTGTATTGTACCGGTTGGTGTTCATTCTTCTTGGTCCTCAGGCTCCTCTGTATCTTGTATTTTCCGGCTTGCTTTCCTCGAATTCTCTTTGGAAAAGAAGGGAAATCCTCGTTGACTTCTGTACCTTCGTCATGAGTGGCAATCTTTTGCACCATAGAACTGTGGTCAAGAGTAGCATGGTTCATTTCAGGTGGACTCCTGGAAGGACCAAGATTCGGTGCCTCTTCTAGCGGCCTATGTGCTTGATTTTCTAATTCAATCGTTATGTGGTTTTGGCCTACCCATGCCTGAAGAAGTCCACTTCTTAGGTTGAGGCTGACTGCATCATCATAGATCCAGTCTTGGCCCAGGACAAGAGGTTCGGTAAGATCCTCGTCGTCACACACTAGCACTTTGACTGCCATTAGCACCTCTTGAATGTACAGGGGAAGTTCCACCTCACCAATGCAAGGGGTTTCCACACCTCCCAATCCTATGAGATATGCCTCTATAGGATTGATTTGTAATTGCAACTCTTGGCAGTAAGAAAGTCGAACTGCACTAGTGGCTGCCCCTGAGTCAATTAAAGCTCTCACTGTCCTTACACTCTCTCCTTGTCCTACTTCTAGGGTTACAAAAGGCCGTCGGTCGATTATTCTATGGGAATGTCCATCTGAAGGCTCGCACATGGCCATGGGATAGCCTAGAGATTCTTGAGTGTCAGGCATAGGCTGGTCTCTACCTTGTCTCCTCAATTTCATTCGTCAGATGTGTTCTAAAGCTTCTGCCTGTGCTTCTTCTCGAATTCGTTTCTCTTCTTCTTTACATTTCTTGGTAGTGTTGAGTCGATTTAGCATCTCTTCAGTCAAGGGTTCTTGATATAACTTGACTCTGCATCCACTTATGTAACTTGGTAGAATATCACCCTCTAGAGTGGCTAGTTGAACTGCTCCACTTGTGGAGATCCTATTGATAATCATTGGCCCATAACCTCTCTTCTCTAACTTCCGTGCATGTTGCTTCAAGGTGTAGACTAGGACTAGGTCTCCTGCTTTCAAGCCCTTATCCTTGACGTGTGCATCGAAATATGCCTTTTGCCTCTTCTTGGCTGCATAAATTCCTGCTACAGCCCTCAATCGTGTTTCACCTAATCGTTCAAGATTGAAGATTCTAGAGGACAACTCATGGCCTGTCCAATCATGCTCTTGTGCTACTTTCAAGGTTGGTATCAAAAAATCCAATGGTAGCACTGCATTCTGGCCGAAAACCATCTGAAAGGGCGTGGCTTGGAGTACCGTTTTATAGGCAACTCTGTATGCCCAAACAGCATGGTGTAGCTGTTTGTCCCAATCAGAGCGTTTGTTATTCACTAATTTGTTTAGCACATTGCATAGAATCTTATTTGTGCTTTCGGCTTGTCCATTAGCTTGTGGGTGATAGGGGGCAGACTTCTTGTGTATCACCAAGAACTCTTGAAGAAGATTTTCAATGACTTCATTCAAGAAGTGAGTCCCTCTATCACTTACTAGCTCTATGGGTAGCCCGTATCGAGTGAACACATTCTCAAATAAGAATTTAGAGGTCGTTTGGGCATCATTCTTCGATGTGACTTTCACTTCTACCCACTTGGTTAGATAATCCGTGGCCACAATGATATACTCAGCATGTGAACCCTTAGCTGGGGGATTAATAGGACCAACAAAGTCTATTCCCCACTTAGAGAATGCAGGTCCACCCATCATAGGTTTCAATGGCATCTCATCTTTACGTATAGGATACTGAGTTTGTTGACACACATCACACCTCTTCACATAGGTATGTGCATCCACGTGAAGGGTTGGCCACCACAAGCCTGCAAATAGGATCGCTTTGATTACCCGATCTGGTCCAAAGTGTCCTCCTGCTACACCTTGGTGAGCAGTCTCTAATATCTTCAGATACTCGCTCTCGTGGACACATAGTCTCAGGTAACCATCTTTACCATGCTTGTATAGATTATCACCAATGAGTGAGTAATCCAGGGCTTCTTGTTCTAGACTTCTTTGTTTGGCCAATGTCATATCTTGAGGGAATGTTTTCGTCCTCAAGAATGCCACTAGTGGTTCACTCCAATCTGGCACTATGGATACCTGATAAAGAGTGGCATGTTCCACAGGTGGTTTAGTGCAGCAGATCGGACATTCCTTGCACAGCTTATGGACATCAGCTTCCATAGTTGGCCAATGCACTCCAAGTCTCCTTAATGTCTATATGGTTCGTTGCCGTGAGTAATGTTGCTCTAATGCACCTACAAGTGCCAATTGCAACCATTTCGCGCACTCATCTTCTTCCACACAACAAGCTAGGATGCCTAGATCGGTATGCTTGTACATACTCCCTGCCATGATGTGGTACTTTTGAGCCTTTACTACCTCCCTATCTTTAGTGCTTATGATAGGGTGATTAGGCCCGTATGTCAATACTGGCACTAGTGGCTTCGCCCACTGAGGTACCACTTCCAAATTAAATAGGTAAGCATCAGGAAGGTCATCTGATACTCCTTGTGGGGCTTCTCCAGATGTGAGCCTAGAGAGATGGTCTGCTCTCAAGTGAGTCTTCCCTTTCCTCACCACAACTTCGAAGTCATACTCCATTAGCAAGAGGAACCATCTTACCAATCTACTCCTAGGGTCTTTCAAGTACACATATGACCTCAGTTTGGTACTTAACAATCCATCCAAGAATAAAGCCACTTGTTTGGCTGGTGTGGGTAACTCAGGCACAGGGCATCTCTCCATATATTGCCTAAATCTTCTTCCTGCAAGTTTCACGGTCTCTTGAGGGGTCTGCTTGAAGCTATGTATCAATGAGGAAGTATTATGCCTTATCCCACTCTTCGAGAATTCCGTGATGAAAGCCTCCAAGAGTTGGTCTATGCTCCTAAACTGTCTCTCATTCAATGGTTGAAACCATGTAAGGGCTGTGTTCCTAAGGGTTAGACCAAAGGCATTATACTACGTGAATAGGTCCTCAACTTGTTCAGCTCTCAAGACTTGCCTAAACTCAGCCACATGATCATATGGGTCTCTTGTGCCATCGAAGTAGTTCTTCATGGACTTAACTAGCTGGGTAGGTCTCAAAGTCCTCGTGTGCTCTCTAGGTCTTGGTAGAGGGAATTCATCCACATTCCTTTGGTTCCTTGGAGCTCTAAGTACCTCTGGTTCCCCTCTGTTTGTTTCCGTTCTCGTTCT
Source organism: Ceratopteris richardii (assembly GCA_020310875.1). Classification (NCBI taxonomy): domain Eukaryota; kingdom Viridiplantae; phylum Streptophyta; class Polypodiopsida; order Polypodiales; family Pteridaceae; genus Ceratopteris; species Ceratopteris richardii. Next base: position 65,651,008 of record CM035427.1, on the reverse strand, counting down.
TTCTCTGCCCCCTGGGTTGACAAAGCTTACCTCAGGTCTATCTCTACTTCTGTCTCTCTGAGTTCCATGAGCTTGGGATGTTCCAGCTCCTGGGTGACCAAAGGACACATTAGACCTAGGTTGGGGGAAAATAAATTCACCTTTCCAAGTGTAAGCATGCCTATCATGTTTTGTAACCACAAAGATCCGTTCTGATGCATTGTCTAGTTAAGTCACTTTGCCTGGGCTATCCGGGTCCTTGAACTGATATTTCATGATTGTTCCTATCTCATTTGGCTGATCAGATTTATACCTCCAAAAGGCTTCATCAGTCTCTTGGTTCAGGAGCAGATCTATACTCTTATTGTCCTGGGGAACCCACTCGGGATTAAGGATTCTAGTAAGAACAGATTTTCCTTGAGGGGTCCTCAGCTCTCCTCCTATGTTCCCTTGCTCTAGGTCACCTATGTCCGTCTCAGGGATCACATTCCCGAATTCATCTGTCCTGTTGGGGTGACTAGTGACTACATATATGGTTCCTTCTTTGTCCAAGTATGCTCCGTTTTCAAACTTGACTGCTGGGTGTTCCAGTCCAATGGATTGATCTGGGTTTTTGATCTGTACCACAGACCTTCCTAGGCCATCTTCATAGATGCTAGCACCTAATCGGTTGGTCCTAAGGTATTCCAGTTGTGTCTTGTAGGGGCCTTCCACCCTATACAAATATGGCACACCTGAACTCCCCGTAGGTCTCTCCATACCTTGAGACATCTCTGATTCACTAGTCTCAGAGCTAGGGTAATGTGAAAAGTGGCTCAGCTGTTGGGCCAAAGACCTAGCAGTGTGATTGACACTAGCCTCTGCAGATCTAAGACTTTGTCTATCTCTCCCTAGATGTCATCGTGATCTAAGGTTCATATGCCCTTTGTACATTAGTGATTTCTTGGTACCAGTCACTTGTTCCTTTTAAGTTCCTTTGGATGTGTTTCCTTGTTTTTAATTAAGCGTCGTCAGGAGCAATTTAGTGTGTCATACTTGATGTTCTGCGTCTGCTTAGTTTAAGTTCTTTTCCTTTCAGTTATCCCTTGACTGCAATTTAGACTATTCTTGGACTTGAGAAGTTAAAGACTCTTAGAACTTGAGTATTCCTATCGTACCTCTATTCAAACAAGACAACTACTCGCACTTAGCCTATGCTAAGAATGGACTGAGGGGGTTAAGAGATGTTCCAGCCTCAAGACGCTCCTCCTTGCTATGCTTCTCTGCCCAGGAAGCAAGTTCCCAAGCCTGCACACAATGGCACCCGCTTTGATTTCTCCAAGAGCTCTCGATAATCCTGTAAAAAATTCCCAAGTTTAGCTCCAACTTGATCCTTCAATTGACAGACAATTTATCACAGACACTTTTAATGACCCTTTTTTCCCCCTTCGCTATTGTCAAATTTTTTTTCCTCTAGAGCTATCTTGGTGTACCTACCCCTCAGTAGGTCAACTTCAAAATACCCTATCTGAAAATCAATGCATTATTCTTATAAAAAACAGTTGAGGGTGTGTAGTATATGCCACGAGCTTTCTGACAAGCCCTAGAGCTCAAAAAACGGATTTCAAATGAAAAAGTTATGATTGTTCAGGGTTTAGGGGGTTAAAATAGACAAACAGGCCCTTTCAGGGTTCTAGGGCATTTTTTCCAAGGCCTATTAAGTGTATGAGTGAGTGGGTATGTAAATATGCCCAAAATTTAGCCTAAATTTCCAAAAAAATTACCCCTTTATTTTTTTGCCGAAAATGTCTGTCTATCGCGATAGACGGTGTCTGTCGCGATAAACACTAACTGTCGCGATAGATGGGTGTCTGTCGCTATAGACTGAGTCTGTCATGGAATTTGGTCTGTCGCGATAGACAGGTGTCTGTCGCGATAGACGGGGTCTATCATCTGTCGTGGTTTTGGTCTGTCGCAATAGACTGAGTCTGTTGTGGAATTTGGTCTGTCGCGATAGACAGGTGTCAGTCACGATAGACGGGGTCTATCGTGGGTCTCTGTCTGTCGTGATAGACGGGTGTCTATCGCGATAGACGGGTGTCTATCGCAATAGACGGGGTCTATCGTCTATCGTGGTTTGGTCTGTCGCGATAGACGGTGTCTGTCGCGATAAACGGTGTCTGTCACGATAGATGATGTCTGTCGCGATAGACTGAGTCTGTCGTGGAATTTGGTCTGTCGCGATAGACGGTGTCTGTCGCGATAGACCGTGTCTGTCGCGATAGACTGAGTCTGTCGTGGAATTTGGTCTGTCACGATAGACTGAAAAAACGCAATTTTTTTAGAAACTTCTAGTGATTTGGAGTGCTCTAATGGTGTAGGTTACCGTGCCGAACACGCATTCAAAAAATATCAAGTTTTCATGTCTGTCGCGATAGACAGAGGTAGTCGTCCCGGGACCTGTGCGGAGTCTGTCATACCTGCGCAAGCTGCTGGAGATGGTGGTACAGCTAGTTCCTGCAACAAAAGCTCAAAAAACACACAAAAACAGATCGCATGCAAGCTCTCTCTCGCTCTCTCTCACAATGAAATGAGGGAAATGAGGTGGGGAGTGGAATATGACCAAAAAACTGAAATTTTTGTGGAGATGGAGATGGAGGTGGGAGACGGTGGGGATGATGATGGTGATGCAAAAATAAGAAAAAATGAAGAAAAATAAGGAAAAGAACGGATATTACCTATAACTCCAATGTCTCAACTCGACGTCTTACCATCACACGCTCGTCCTCGAAGCTCTCTCCCCGGCAGCGGCGCCAAATTTGGTGTCACTTCAGCACAATGGTGAGTACCAACATGAGGAGATCCACCTCATAATTGTCAATCCGTGGAGACGTGAGGACTAGTATGAAGACTATGAGCAAGTGAAGGCACAAGTGCGTGAGTGAGAAGCACACAAACATGCACACACATACACACACACGCGCACACAAGGCAAGAACAAGGAGAGGAACAATGGAGTTCTTTGCATTAGTAAAAAATTCTCTTACATAAGCTCAATTCACAAACAATTCACCTCAAAAATGAGCTTTCTAGCTCTTTTTATAGTTTTCTCACTAGCTTTGGCCTTGTCGAGACCTAGTGTCCGGCCTAGTTAAAAATTAGGTTCTAGATCCTATTTGAGGGCTCAAACGGAGTCTAAAAATTATGAAAATTGGTATGTAGCTAATTCTAATACTCCTCAAGCTCGAGGACTCCTCGGCTTGAACAAAATGGAGTCTATTCTACCGAAAATGGAATTTACAATGTTTGTGTAGTGATTAAAATCACTTGAGTTGTGAAGGGTCCATGGAAAAAATGATTAGGCCTTGTTGCCGTATTGTGCATGACCGCTCTGTTGTGCTGGTATGCTCTTCATCTGACTTGTATGCCAACACTTTGCATCTTGCTTTCTCCTAATATTGCCATTTAGTCCGCATCCTTTTTGCATTGTTCAATGTATTGTGAATCAGCTGCATTCCAGTTCTTTCTTAATTCATTTGTGTCATGCATATATTTTCTTTCCCATTCTTCTCTCAATTCTTGCTCTTGCTTTAGCTGATCCGCATACGTAGCTATCTGAGCTTCGGGTTCTGCCTTTTTTGAGTTTTGAGACTAGATCAATTCCTTTTAGTTACTTGTGTGCAGTGAATCATCGTTTCTCGTGGCTCGGTATCCCCCTTGCATCAGTAGAGACAAGTAAGGTACCTTACCATATTTTTTCTTTTTATTTTTAGATATGAAAGAAAGAAGAGATTAGTTTACAACCAAAGCATTTATTTATTCACAACATATGATCATTCCTATGACAGTACATGCTAAATCCTGTGCTGGTTATGGAATTGTGCACCACTACTTTCATTGAAGAAGTTGTGTGCTAAATGCGTGGCCTTTTATTGTGGCCCTATTATGCATACTCTAGATGCAATTGATTCTTCATGAGTGCAAGAAGAGTCTCTTTGATCCTCTTGATTGATTTCTTGTCGCCTCTTTGGTTTCCAATTCAACCTTGTATTCTATGCTTGTGGCATTTGCGTCTATCACATTCCCCTTCCTTTACTCTTGAATGTAGTCTTTGACCTATTCCTATTTGTGAATTGGGATTTTTGTGTTGTGGTCTTTTGGGGTTTTCTTTGATCCTTGATAGATTCCTTTGCTTTTTCTACTGGTATGATATTTCCTCGAGTTTTTCTATCTCTTGATCTGCTCTTCTCCAGACCACTTTTGGAATCCATATATGTTGCTTTGACTTTTGAGCCTCCACCAATGGCTTTGGAAGCCATACATGAAGAATTCTTGGTTCATCCCATTGTGATTTCAAATAGTGGTTATTCCATTGCATTTCTAAGGGAGGTTCAGTCTATTCCCTCTTCAAATTTGCACACTGGGATAGTTTATCTTTTCGCCCCCATTGTATTCACGTGTTTGTTCGTGGTGGTATTCTGGCAGTCAATATCCATGTCGGTTTTTTCCTTATAGGATTGATGGGCTGAGAAGGATTGTCCTCACTTTTTCTCTCTAGTTCATGAATTGGTTACAAGATCATGCAATACTTCACAAGGTACGGTGTCGTCGAGATTTTCTCTCCTCTCTCACTTGTGAAGGCCTACAAAAAACATATTTGGTGAAGGTAGCCGGAATTCCCCGAGAAGTCCAGGATGCATCAAGGATGTCAAAGGAAGCTCACATACAAAGTTTCAAAGAAATCAAGAAATTCCATGGTAGCGGTCAAAGCTGGTCAAAGTTAGGAAATTAGGGCAAAAATTTCATTGTCACCAAATTAGATGAAAATCCATATACTTGTAAAGATTGTCAAAGGCAGTCTATAGCCCAAATTTCAGCAGAAAATGTATTTTGTAGCACATTGATATGCTATGTTCATTTTGTAAAAATGTATTTTTTCTAGTTTGACCCTACAAATTCTTGTATAGAAATTTATGTTAGCCATATAGTTTGGCATGTATAAAGATCATATGTGGCTACATATTTGTACAAATTTTCAAGGCCATCAGAGCTTCCTAGAGACCTTAATGCCACCTTGCAAGCTTCCAAATGTAGTCAAACTTGTACAAGGGAGATTCAGATGGGAGTTATTTCTGCATATTCCTGAAGGAGATCTTTGGAAACATAGTCCTACAAAGTTTCATCTTCATCAAAGCCTATTTGGAGGGTCAAAGAGCACAAAGTCCAGTTTTCAGGATCACCGCAGTTTTCTAGTTTAAGCAAATTGAAGGGTTGAAGGGCCACCACATGGCGAAAGCTGATTGAGCCATGTTGTACGATCAAGATGAGCTCATATTCAAGGGTGGAGATGCACTTATGCTTAAAGCAAGGAGGATCCACGAGTTTTTCCATAAAAGAAGATAATTTTTGACAATCAAAGATCAATAATGCAGCTTTTCTCCAAAAATAGTGGCTTATCTTATCCGAGTTGATGTCAGCACTGATCCGACGGTCCAGATCATCCCCAGATCCAATGGTGGAGAATGAGGGCACCTAAATTTCACTCCTTTACACTAGATTTGATAGAAAGAACAATTCCAAGCCATTGATTTGATTAATCAAATGGTTGTAATCAAAAGTAGTGATCCTAGAGTTGAGAGTTGATTTCTCTAGATCTAAGGGCCCAAATTCATTCAAAAAACTATATAAACCCCCCTCCAAACTCCTAGAGCATCATTGTTAGGCATCCATAGGGCTCATGCTAGCTTACGGTTTCCTTGAGACGATCACCCTCGGTTGAGCGAGTGAGGATCCAAGGTGAGCTAGTATGAGTATAGTACCTAGTTTCAAATTTAAGTTAGAACTCCAATCTAGGATAGGCTCTTGAAACCAGCATCTCTATCTTGACTCACCCTCGGTGGAGCGTGTGAGTGAGTTAGAGCTGATTTTAATGAGTCTTAGACTTCTTTAGTTAGACGTTACGAGCCTAGACATACATAGGGTCACTGGAGTGGAACTCACCTTCTTACGTGTGACATTCGGTTGAACTGTCATGGTTTGAGGGTCGGAACCACCTTTGATCAGTAGACTGCCTAGCTTGACGTACCACGACGATCTTATACATGTATCTTAATTCCAATCCTTTTAATTCATGTCACTTGTCACTTGTCTCTTGTCTCCTCTCTCAGTCTCTTAAGTATTTTTACATGTCTTCTATTTCTTCTATGTGTGAGAAGGCTCCGCAGTATTGCCTTGAACCAGTGAGGATGTTTCTTTGAGCTTGTGAGTAAACTCTATCATCATAATTCACTTGCATGCATATAATCCATACATACCCATACATATTGATTAGTTTTTGAAAGTGTATAAGAAGCTCCAATATTGGACCATTCTTCCTTTCGAAACTGGTTTATGTGTAAGGATTCCATCTATTCACGTCATGCATACATATCATCCAAAGAAGACTATGCATATGAATTAGAATTAGGAAGTGTTTAAGAAGATCCTTCAATGGACCATTCTTCCTTCCAAATTTGATTCGTGTGTATGGTTCTCTTTCATTCTTATCATTCATGTTCATAAATCTAAATTGCACTCCTACTTTCCCATTCCCATAATCATTTCAACATCTCTCTCCTCTCCATACTCAACATTAATTTCACTTTCATGTCCTTAAACCATCCAACATTCATTAGCTTCATACACCCTGTGTGTGCCACGACCGGACCCGATCCACCCGGATTGCGATCACCTCCACAACGGATAAGTCTAGATGAGGGCACTCCTGAGACGTACGCATTCCTGAACTTTCTTCCCTAACCTATGTTGCAAAGAAAAGAGGCACAAAAGAGGAGCTCCAAAATTTTCAAATTAATGGGCATAAAATTTCTTCTTCAAAATTCTAGGGAATTCCCTCAAAACTATGTAAATGCACTAGAGGAGTCCTCTAGATGCATAAACCCCAAATCCTTATAACATAATTCTTGTAAAATAGTAGGAAATTAGGGATTAGTCAATAAAGTGCCGGTTTCTTGTGTGAAAGGACCATTTTTTAGGGCACATGTATATAAGTCACTTTGTGACTCTTTGTAAGAACTTTTTGCCATTGTGAAGAAGAAGAGCAGAAATTCGAATTTGCTTCTTTTCTGTTGATTTCCACGTTCTCTATGATCTTTTGTGTATGCTTGATGCTTGGAATGCGTGTGTAGGACTGTTAGCTACCCCTTCCCACCATTTTCGAACTACTGTAGTGTGTGTGTGAGCCACCACGAACTGTAGAGCAAGTGTTGGTGTTTCTCGCCATTCACTGTTTTGCGCATAACTTGAAGAGCGTTTGTCAGATTCGAGTGAAAATACCACCAATAGATGCGTCTTGTCGAGATCTTCGAAATGAAACCCATATTTGGAGTTCTGAACCAGGAGAAAAGTTTGAATTTTCACTTATTGCTATAAGTGATATCACGGCATGCATTTTCAGAGAGTTAGTGAGTTGGAGAGGTAGATAAGTCTTTTCACATGCATTGTAGCTCATCCACTTCACTTTCCATCATGTGTGCACATGTCTTCATACACTTGGTTCATGTGTTTTTTTGGATTGATAATTGAACATGTATCGATCCATCATTATACGCACTTGTGGGGCGATTGAGATTTAGTCTCATCGGCACAAGTCCCTAAGGCTTCCCGACTTAGGTACACACATTTTTGGCACTGTTGCTGGGGAACAAACTTAACCAAGGTGCCTTCGTGATGGTTATAGCTATGGAGTAAAGGAATCGTACTTGTAAAGGTGAATTCGTTCAGTGGCAAGTAGTCAAGCACTTCAGCACTTGTTACTTCACATCCTGAAGGTGTGTGTAATGAGTTTTTAGGTTTAGGGTTAGTAGAGAGGAAGGAAGGGAGGAGTTAGGGTTAGGTTAGAGAAAGGATTAGAGTAGGAGGAAGTTGGAAACATCAAGAAAAATCCCAAAAAATTGCCAAAATTAGTCTAGAGTAGGTCTCATGTATCCCAAAACTACAAAAATAAAAAAAAATCAGTTCATTTGACACAAGTGTGAGAACTGGTATTGTGGGCAGAACAACGATCGGTATTGCCTAAGTGGTATGATACTTGGCAAGCTAAAAAGCAACTTTGAGAGCTCAAATCTTAGGTAAGACATCCTTGAAGGTAAGCTACAACAAGTTTTTGATATCAAAATTACTTCAGAAATACATTTGCACGTGATTTGAATCGTTTTCGGTATCGTGGGGTAGAACAGAGAGTTTTTGGAGAGTCTTTGAGTGATCAAGAGGTTCAAGAGTGAGGAGGGGAGAGAACTAAACATATTTGCATAAAAATTCCTGAGTTTAGAGCGATTTTGGCTGAGGTATCAGATCGGTTTCACATCTAGTGTCTGGCATAGTTAAAAAATACGTTCTAGGCACTATTTGGAGGTCTAAACGAGATCTCAAAATAGCCAAAATTGGTATGCTTGATCTACCCAAGATCCTCAAGCTTGAGGACTCCTCAGCTTGCACAAGATGGAGTTATTAATTACAAAATTGGGTTTTTGTATGCTACATATGTTACAAAAGTGATAAAAATCAATGTTTGAGGTTTTGAACAAGTAATGTAAACCATATTTCTTTGGAAAAAATAGACTGCATGACTCCCCACGACTCTTTGTAGCCCACCTTCACATGCTTCCTCTAAATCTGTGCCTGTTGAAGCTCAAGGTCAAGGACAAAGCATGGAAGCGCATCAAGGAAGTGGACACACAAGGAGAAGGAGCAAGTAGGGAGCTCTAAGAAGCACCTGTCAAATTTTCAGAAGAAATCCCTACAAAAATAGTGATTTTGATCACTAAAAACCATTGTAAATACCATTTCCCATTTTTGTAACTCCATTTTGTTCAAGTCGAGGAGTCCTCGAGCTTGAGGAGTATTAGAACTACCATCCTACCAATTTTCATAATTTTTAGACTCCGTTTGAGCCCCCAAATAAGCCCTGGAACCTATTTTTTAACTAGGCCGGACACTAGGTCTGGACAGGGTCAAAACCACTCAAAAACTATAAAAAGGGCTGGAGAGCTCATTTTTGAGGGTGGCTTATTGTAGATTTCAGTTTTGTAAGAGGGCTCTTGCATAATCGAAGCTTTCCATTGTTCCACTCTTTGCTCTTACGTTGTGCGCGTGTGTGTGTATGTGTGTGCATGCTTGTGTGCTTTCACTCACGCACTTGTGCCATCACTTGCTCACGGTCTTCATACCGGTCCTCACGTCTCCACGGATTGACATTTATGAGGTGTATCTCCTCACGTTGGTACTCACCATTGTGCTAGAGTGACACCAAATTTGGCGCCGTTGCCGGGGAGAGAGCTTGGAGGACGAGCGTGTGACGGTAAGACGTAGAGTAGCGACGTTGGAAGGTAAAAAAATCATCATTTTCAGTTCAGTTTTTGAATTTTCCTTCTTCTTCATCTTCATCACCATCACCATCACCATCTCCAGCAAGTTCAGCAGGTACAAAATTCTTCTGCACAGTCCCCGAGGCGTCGAGCTCGAGCTATCGCGACACTCCGAAAACTTCGACTAATCGCGTTTCTGAGTGCACCACGACACTGCGCAGGCTGAGAGCTCCTAGGATCTTTAGACAGAACTAAAAAATTCACCATATCCCGAGCTATCGCGACACCTCGAGCTATCGCGACACCTCGCGACCTATCGCGACACCTCGACCTATCGCGACACCTCACGACCTATCGCGACACCTCACGAGCTATCGCGACACCTCGACCTATCGCGACACCTCGACCTATCGCGACACCTCACGACCTATCGCGACACCTCGCGACCTATCGCGACACCTCACGACCTATCGCGACACTTCGACCTATCGCGACACCTCACGAGCTATCGCGACACCTCGCGACCTATCGCGACACCTCGCGACCTATCGCGACACCTCGCGACACCTCGACCTATCGCGACACCTCGACCTATCGCGACACCTCACGAGCTATCGCGACACCTCGACCTATCGCGACACCTCGACCCATCGCGACACCTCGACCCGACCTATCGCGATACATGGGCTTAACGCATTAAAATTTAGAGTAATTTAATTGACTGAATTAAGGTATCCTTGGGCTTAATCTTGGACACATTGGGAGGATATAAGAGCCTTGGAAGTGGGCAAAAGACCCAGAAACCAGGGAGGAATTTCCTGAACCCTGAGAGCCTGTTTGGACCCCTAAGTGCCTGAATGGTCATAACTTCACCATACGAACTCCGATTAATGAGATTTTGGTCTCGTTGGAAAGCTTGTTGAAAATCCTACGTGGGCTTCGACTGGTTTTTTGTAGAATCATACGTGGAGTTTTAGAACATGTATTTTTAAGTTGACCTTTAGGTGAAACTAGGTGGTCCTAAGATTCAGGGGGTACGGTGAGTTACTCCAGGGGGGGCTGAAAATATTGATGTATGTCTTTCAAATACTTGTGATAATAGAGCTATACTGACTGATGAGCTTTTGCAGGAACATTGTGTGCACTCAAGGCAATCCAAAGCAAGCTAGCAAGGGTGAGTACCAAGCTTGGGAGAAGGCTTCTTGGGCTTGTGTAGCAGTTTGGTCAACCAGCTAATTAAGGTTGGAAGATCTCTCAACCCTCCTTTGTCAATTCCTAGCCTAGGCTAAGTACGACTTAGGTGTGGTAATTAATTAGGGCAACGTTCGGCACGAATCAAGTCCAAGAGTATTAAGCAACCAAGTGCAAGAATTAAGTAGGTCTTAAGTGCGAAAACTCTAAGGGACAAAAGGTAAACTGGAGTCGATCACTCATCAAGTGCGGAAATTCACTTAAGTACTCCTGACGACGCGATTTCAGACAAGACCATAAACATAATATTCAACTCAAAAGAACAAAGTGATTGGTGCAAATTAACCTGCAACGAGAGTGTGCTTAGGTCCAAGGGGGTAGATAAATCAGGCATATGAACCTTAGATCAGGCAGACACTTGGGCCGAGACAGACAAAGCCTCAGATCTTCTGAAGCTAGTGTCAATCACACTGCCAAGTCTTGGGCTCAACAGCTTAGTGGTTATCCTTACACACGAAGTTCAGAAACCAGTGACTCGGAAATGTCTTTTAGCATGGAAAGACCCACACGTGGCTCAGGCACTGCCTATTTACAGACACCAGAAGGTCCCTATAAGACCCAATTGGAGTATATCAGGACCAACCATTTAGGTGCTCGCATCTATGAGGATGGTCTAAGACGATCAGTGGTTCAACTCAAGAATCCTGACCAACCCTTGGGACTTGAACACCCAGTGGTCAAGTTTGAAGAGGGTGCTTACATTGATAAGGAAGGAACCATATATGTGGTTACCAACTTACCAGATAGGACAGATGAGTTTGGAAATATCATTCCTGAGAATGAAATAGGAGACCTTGAGCAAGGAGACCTTGGAGGAGAACCCAAGACCCCTAGAGGTAAGTCAGTCTTAACCAGAGTGCTCACTCCAGAATGGATTCCTCAAGATAATAAAAGCATAGAACTATTCGTGAATAGAGAAACGGAGGAAGCCTTTTGGAGATTTAGGCCAGATCAACCCAGCCCAGTAGTCACCATCTATGAATTCAAGGATCCAGAGACACCAGGGAAAGTTGTCTATCTAGATCACACATCTCAAAAATTATTCTTGGTATCAGATCATGACAGGCATGCTTACACCTGGCAAGGTGAATCAATTTTCCCTCCACCAAGATCTAATGTTTCCCAGGGCCTTCAAGGAGCCGGATCATCCAAGGCTCATGAAACCCAGAGGGAAAGAACTAGAGAGAGACCGGAGGTAAGCTTTGCAGACACTGTAGGCAGAGACAGATCAGGAAATGGAACGGAAAGACCTGAAAGGGGGAGACATAGAGTTTATAGGCATCAAAGAGATGATCATGATTTCCCATTGCCTAGACCACGAGAGCACTCAAGAACCCTTAGACCCTCTCAAGTGGTTAAGACAATGAAGAACTACTTTGATGGATTTGGAGATCCTTATGATCATGTGGCGGAGTTCAAACAAGTGCTAAGAGCTGAACAGGTTGAAGACTTATTCACCCAGTTCGAGGCATTTGGTTTGACTCTTAAGGGTACTGCCTTAGCTTGGTTTCAACCTCTAAACAGTCGCAACTATAGAGAGATAGGTCAGCTGCTAGAAGAATTCATTGTGGAATTTTCCAAAAGTGGTATCAGACATAACACATCATCCTTGATCCACAGCTTCAAGCAGACACCCCAAGAAACAGTGCGACTTGCAGGAAGAAGGTTTAGACAGTATTTGGAAAGATGCCCTGTACCAGAATTACCCACATCAGCCAAACAGGTGGCACTGTTTTTAGATGGCCTATTGAGCACAAAATTAAGGTCATACGTATACTTGAAAGAGCCTAGATCCATAGAAGAGTGTGTACGGATATGCATTGACATAGAAGACAACTTGGGTGAGGAGTTAGGACTATCCAAACTCTATAAGGACTCTGATAGTTCTACAAGTAATACCTCTAGAACCTCCACTGAGATAGATGAGATAGCTGAACAAGTGGCCAAAAAGCTAGGAGTTCAAAATAGACAAATGCCAAGGGTCACTTCAGTGAAGCGATGTTATACATGTGGAGGAGATCACATGGCTAATGTTTGCCCGTTAACGACTCAACCCCAAGGAAACCCTAATGCTCTATATTGCACCATTGAGAGGAAATATACAAATCATACGACCCAAGATTGTCCCTATAACAGGCAGGCTGTTAGACAAAATTATCAGCAACCTTACCAGCAGGGTAGGTATCAGAATCAGTACCAACAGCCATATTATAGGCCACAACAATATCAACCTCAATACCACCAGCAATATCAGACACCATATAGGCCACAACCTGTCCTAGGAAACCAACCGTCAGCTCCTGCCAATGTGATCCCAGTTAAATATACGATGGCGGAGGAGAACCCTAATAGAGCATTGGTGCCACTAACCCCATTGGTCTCAGAAAATGATTCTCACGCTCATGGTTCAGACTACTTCCATGAAGATAGTCCACATGCTTATTATATACAGTCACCTGAGCAAAGTGAGACTTCTCAGTATCAATATGAGGCACCACCTATGGAACAAAATTGGGAGCCAGAATACTCCAATGTCATGTATACGAATCCAAATCCTAGGCCCCAATTGAGACAAGTAAGACCACAAGCCCCTAGAGGACCATGCTTTAGATGTCAGGGCGACCATTTCATTCGTGAATGCCCCCACCAACCAGCTCTAGGACAAGGGCAAAACATTACGATACAAGGCTTTTGTCCTGAGTGCGGCCAGGAACATCTTCCTAGAGAGTGTCCGAGAAACCCCTCTAGTGCACCCAAGGTTACACCCATCAATGTGGTTGGCTTAGTGGCAGATTCAAGTTCAAGTAGCAGTAATGTGGCTCCTGTACAGGCAGTTACTAGGGCACAGGCTGCACAACAAGCAAAACCATCCGAGCAATCGGAGTCAAGTGAGCCAGGAGAACCTAGTAAGAGGAAACCAAGAACATGGAAGGATACCAGAGAGAAGGCTAATCGCAAGTGGAACAAAAAGATATCTGAAATAGAAGAAAGTCTAAAAGATGCCAAAACAAAAATAGAAGACATTGCATCTCAAAGCCCCTCACATACCGAAGCTCCAGCCACTCCACCTCATTTCACCCCACCACCCATTGTAAATAACCCACAACCAGGGTCGGTTCTTGCAGATCCAACCCCAGAAGGCTTGGACATGATGTTCAAGGCCTACCAGGCTCGTCTTCAAGAAGGGCCAACAGTTGCAACCCTAGACAAGAGTTACCCTAGAGCAGATTTAGAGATTGAACGGATGAAAATGTGCATGAAAATGGTAGAACAAGCTCAAGCTATACTTGAGACTAGTCAAAAGTTCAATCAGACAACCTCTGTCAAACCGGATTTGCATTTCCAAGGCTTACTAGAAAGATTAGAGCAGTTGGTAAACAAACCACAAGTTTCTTTACCTCCACAGGCTCAACCAGTTATTGAAAGAGGAAGCCCTCCACCAATGGGAGCTTATGTTCCTAATTCCACGGATGCTGGAACACCTCCTTCAATTCAACAGTACTCTCAAGAGTTCTTGCGGGAAATACAGGAAGAGAAATGGGCCAAGGAGAAGGGTAATTCCCCTCCTATTCCTGAGATTGATGATCTTCATGATCAATTTCCCCAAGACATTCCGTCTATCTATGGAGACCAAGCAGAGCAACAAGAAGATGAAAGAGTAGATTTTGAATCTAATTCTTTACAAGAGTTGCCTCATTTTACAGGCCCATGGGAATCTGAATCTCTCCAGATCAGAGCCCCCACAATATTGGTAAGAAATGAAGACTCAGTGATTCCAAGAAACACTGATGTTGTGAAGAACACTAAGGTTCAATGTCATCTCACTGTAGAGGAGCTGCTCAAGGCAAAACCGGAGCTCTGGAATCATGTGAAGGATCAGGTTCCAGAACTTGAATCCAATATGCCAAAAGTAGGACCTAAGCAGAAAGTACCAGAGATACCTCTCGACAAGATAGGAGACATGAGCGAAGGTGAAGAAGGTAACACTTATCTTCCGATCACCTATCAAGGTCACACAACCAAAGCAATTGTAGATTCGGGTGCCGGTGTTGCTATTGCGACCACCTCCTTGTGGAAGCGATGGGGCAAACCCACATTAAGACCAACAAGAATGAAGCTTCAAATGGCAGATGGTCATTTTGAAAGACCTCTAGGATTGCTCGAAGGGATAACTCTAACCACGTGTGGTGTAGAGTTTGAACATACATTTGCTATATGTGACTTTGAAAAAAATAATGTCTACGAGATGATCCTAGGAAGACCCTTCCTACGACAATTGCAAATAGTGCAGGATTGGGGGACCAAATCCTTGTACTTACAGCACTTAGGGGTCACCACCAAGGTCAATTTGAAGGATTACACCTTCCGAGATGTACCACCCCTACAGTGGAATCCTATCCACAAAGCAAAAGAAGATTCTATCTCTGTGCATTCTGGGAGTTCACCTGATCCATCCTGGCTGCACGAAGATACTCACTTGTGGATGTGCAAGGTCGCAGAGGAAGAGGAAAAGCGTCTAAAAGCAAGAGAAGATGGAACTTCCCCAGGAGATAGACCAATAAAAGACCCAGCCTATACACCGATGATATTTCCAGATGAGGAATTTGAGCCTCATGGTTGGGCAGAAATCTTAGCCACCATGGACATTGCAGTCAATGAAGAACAATGGACACCTCATTGTGATGAGGAGGGTTACGATATTTCAGTGTTCATGTGTCAGCCCCTGTTGGAAGAGTGTGATCCTAGTGAGTCCATAGAAGAAGAAGAGAATGACGATGATCTAGAATCCATTGTGATGGATACTTACTTTGACTCAGAGGAACACTATTTAGAAGACATAGGAGTGTTAACCCAAAAAGAAGAAGAACCCCTCACGAGTATTAAAACGATAAATTCAAAGGAAGGAAGTGAAGGAGGTCAAAAGAAAAAGAAAAGAAAAGTGGTGAAACAAGAAGAGGAAGAATCATTGTTTGAAGTACCAGAAAATTTCAAGAAATATGAAGTGGAAGACCGAAAAATTTTGGTACGGATGCCTAAGAGAGAGGCCATTATAGGAGAAACATATGACAATAAAGAAAGGACCAAAAAAATTGTAGTGACCATTGAAGGGAACGAAGAACGATGTACGTACATAGGAGATGACCTAAGTGCAGAAGAAGAAGCAGAGCTTGTAGCTCTATTAAGGGAATATAGGGATGTGTTCGCATGGCACTATAGAGACTTGAAAGGAGTAGATCCAGAGATTTGCTCTCATACGATTCCTATGACCGCTGATGCCAAGCCCACCAAACAAAAGCCCTACACATATAATGACAATTATGCAGCCAAAATAAAAGAGGAAATTGACAGGCTGATTGAAGCTGGATTCATCTATGAGATTGAGCACACTGAATGGGTGTCCCCCATTGTAGTGGTGCCCAAGAAGAATGGGAAATTGCGAGTGTGCATTAACCTTAAAAAAGTTAATGCCGCTACGATCAGAGATAGTTATCCACTTCCAATCACCGAACATCTATTGGAGCGTGTTGCAGGCAAGGAAATTTATAGCTTCCTTGATGGATTTTCAGGTTACAACCAAGTAGCCATTGCCCCCGAAGATCAACACAAAACAGCATTTGCCACAGAATGGGGAATCTTTGCATTTCGTGTGATGCCATTTGGGCTCACCAATGCACCTGCAACATTCCAAAGGCTCATGTGTCATGTCTTCAAAGAGTTCTTGCGGAAGAGCTTAGAAGTATATGTGGATGATTTATGCGCTCATTCCCAAGAAAGAAGTTACCACATCCCTGAGCTCAGACAAATCTTCAACAAGTGTAGAGATTATCGAGTTTGTCTGAACCCAGAGAAGTGTGTGTTCATGGTACGACAAGGTAAAATCTTAGGTCACATTGTCTCTAAGAATGGAATTTCAACAGATGAGGACAAAGTAAGAGCAATAGCAGAGCTGCCCAGGCCAAGGAATGTTAAAGAGGTACAAGCCTTTATGGGCCATTGTGGATATTACCGTAGGTTTATCCACATGTATGCCATCATAGCTAAACCTCTTTATGGCCTGTTAACAAATTTTGAGTGGAACGAGGAATGCGAGAAGTCCTTCAACGAGCTGAAAAGACGTTTGTGCACTGCACCAATATTGACTACTCCGGATTGGAGCAAACCCTTTCATGTCCATGTAGATGCTTCCAATCATGCAATAGGATGTGTGCTAGCACAACCCACAGGTGAAGGAAACCTAGATTTGCCGATAGCATATGCTAGTAGGCAATTAAATGCAGCTGAACGAAATTATACCACAACGGAGAGAGAAGGCTTAGGCATGGTATATGCTGTGAAGAAGTTTAGACACTATTTATTGGCCAATAAGTTCAAATTTTTCACTGATCATCAAGCTTTACTATATTTGGTCAATAAACCTTGCAATACAGGCCGCTTAGTGAGATGGTTCCTCTTACTAATGGAATACGACTTTGAAGTTGTTGTCAGGAAAGGTAGAACCCATCTTAGGGCAGACCATCTTTCTCGTATCACTTCAGGAGAGCCACCGCAAGGAGTGTCTGATGAACTGCCCGATGCTTATCTGTTCAATTTAGAAGTTGTTCCTAAATGGGCAAATAAGTTGGTACCAGTCCTAACCTTTGGGCCTGCAAATAAAAATGTGAAAACAAGCAAAGAAGAAATTGTAAAATCACAAAAGTATCAAATATTGGCCGGAAGTATGTACAAGCAAGATACTGAGGGCGTATTAGCTTGTTGTGTCGAGGACGATGAACATACTAGTTGGTTGCAACAAGCCCATGAGGGACTGCTAGGAAATCACTACCCTAAACAACGAACATTGCAGAATCTAAAACGTTTAGGAGTGTATTGGCCTAGCATGGACAAAGAAATACAGGAGTGGATCCAGAATTGTCCAGGGTGTCAAAAGAGACCCCCAGTGGAGCATGCCACTCTTTATCATGTGTCATTAATTCCAGATTGGAGTGCTCCATTGGTTGAGTTCATGAGATCGGGAACATTACCCAATCAGGCTAGTCTTGCAAGAAAACGGAGCATGGAGCAAGAGGCTCAAGATTATGCCTTAGTAGGAGACAACCTATATCGAAGAGGCAAGGATGGTTACCTAAGACTGTGCGTTCATGAATCAGACTATTTGAAAGTCTTAGAAACTGCACACAGCGGTGCTGCAGGTGGACACTTTGGGCCTGACAGAGTAGTTAAGACCATTCTATTCTCAGGACTTTGGTGGCCCACTCTTCATATGGATGCACATACTTATGTGAAGAAATGTGACACATGCCAACGTGCCCAATATCCGATAAGAAAAGACGAGATGCCTTTAAGGCCAATGATGGGAGGACGTGCATTTTCAAAGTGGGGTATAGACTTTGTAGGTCCCATCAACCCCCCAGCTAGAAACTCCCATGCAGAATACATTATTGTAGCCACATATTACCTTACAAAGTGGGTGGAAGTAAAAGCCACGACAAAGAATGATGCTCAAACGACGGCTAAGTTCTTATTCGAAAATGTATTCACTAGATATGGGTTACCAATAGAGTTGGTTAGTGATAGAGGTACGCACTTCTTGAATGAGGTCATTGAACATCTCCTTCAAGAATTCATGGTGATACACAAGAAGTCTGCCCCTTATCACCCACAAGCCAACGGACAGGCCGAGAGCACGAATAAGATCCTATGTACCGTATTAACAAAACTGGTGAATAATAAACGCTCTGATTGGGACAAACAACTTCATCATGCTGTTTGGGCATACCGAGTGGCCTACAAAACGGTACTCTATGCCACCCCATTTCAGCTGGTCTTTGGACAGAATGCCGTGCTACCATTGGACTTCCTAATCCCAGCCTTAAAAGTAGCACAAGAGCATGAGTGGAATGGACACGAGTTGTCCTCCAGGATCTTTGATCTAGAACGCTTAGGTGAGACGAGGCTACGGGCAGCAGCAGGCATTTATGCTGCAAAGAAAAGGCAAAAGGCATACTTTGATGCCCATGTAAAGGATAAAGGATTGAAGGAAGGAGATCTAGTGCTGGTTTATACGCTAAAGCAACATGCCCGCAAATTGGAGAAACGAGGATATGGACCCATGATCATTAATAGACTCTCGACTAGCGGCGCAGTTCAATTGGCCACTTTAGAAGGTGATGTCCTACCAAACTATATTAGTGGATGCCGAGTCAAGTTATATCAAGAACCTCTTACAGAAGAAATGCTCATGCGACTCAACACTGCTAAGAAGCGAAAAGAAGAGGAGTTAAGGGTTATAGAAGAAGCACAAGCAGAGGCTAGAGAGCGCATCAGAAGAAATAAGTTACGGCGGCTAGGCCTAGATGTCAACACAAAAACTCCAAAATATCACATGGACATGTGCTAGAAATCGGGCATAACTACTTCTCGAATAATTGATCGACGGCCCTTTGTGACTATAGAGGTAGGACAAGGAAAGAGTGTAAGGACTGTGAGAGCATTGGTTGACTCAGGAGCAGCAACTAGTGCAGTTAGACTTTCATACTGCCAAGACCTGCAATTGAACATCGAGCCCATAGAAGCCTATCTCATAGGTTTAGGAGGCGTGGAAACCCCTTGTTTGGGAGAGGTGGAACTTCCCATCTACCTTCAAGATGTTCCAATAAAAGTCAAAATGCTAGTGTGTCATGATGACGACCTCACAGAGCCACTTGTCTTGGGTCAAGATTGGATTTACGATCATGCTGTCAATTTGAACCTAAGAAGTCAACTTCTTCAAGTGTGGGTATATAATCACTGCATTACCTTAGAATTGGAGAATCGCATGCCCACTGACACTGACACCACACACTCTCCTTGTTTCTCTAAGGCTAATCTTCTCGAACAAGATGTTGTAGATGTCAAAAGCTCTATGATCCAGACGGACGCAATCACGGAAGGACAGTCGCAGAGGCAAGATGAACCTTCTTCTTGTTTTTCAAAGAGTAAAGCATCCACAGTAGTTCAACCTCAGAAGCAAGCAAAACAGTGCAAGATAGACAGTCTATCAAATAGACAAAGAGCCTTCAAGAGGAAAGAAGTGTTGGGTATGACACAGATCTGGGTAAAGAAAGGAGTACAACCATCGACGTTGCCTCAAAGATTCCCACCCAACTAGATCGACCATGAAAAAAGAAGGACCAAGCACCTACGACAGGCTCAAGCACGAAGAATCCAACAAATTTGGGTACCGAAGCTACCAAAGAAGGTCGACCACGATCAGGTACAAATTTGGGTGCCTAAAAAATTAGCTACAGCTCAACATGGGCGATTACAGATGTGGGTGCCCAAGAAGCTCTTACATACACAACGACCTATACTCCCCACCATGCAAAAGGTCTCAACAAAGAAGCCAAGGAAAACAAAGGGTAAGAACAAAACACAAAGAACAAACGAAGATAAACTCACCCCTTCTGCAAAAGTAAGCATGCAATCATCAAGGATATGGGTTTGGAAGCCAAAAGCATCAACAACAACCACAGAACCAAAAGGCCAACCACACTGGATACCAAAGTTTGGACAGCATCCAAAGAAGAACTGGCCTGAGGTGATCTCTACAGGACCAAATACCATTCGGAAATGGGTTCCCATTAGGAGGATTACATCATTTCGAGATCCAATCGACACCTCCAAACAAAGAATGCATCAACTATGCGAGTAACATCAAAAGCCTCGACGTGCAGTAACCATGTGCCTTTGGCATAACCTTGTCTTTTGCACCATACAGGTCATGCATCTCCAAAGTCTGCATCAATATAGGGCCACCTTACATGGCCGTGCATAGACACAATTGAGAAATCCCAGGCACATGAGACACAATTTTCACATGCAAAATATGTTATTGATACTAACATCTTTCTTCTTGTTTGATGCCATTGTTCCAAAAAAAAAAAAAAAAAAAAAAAAAAAAAAAAGAGAGAAGAAGACTATGTGCTTGAAGATGCTCATCAGCGAACTTCCAGCAAGAACATCCATCAACAAAAAGGACAAGACAAGGGTCAAACACCATGCTGGAACCACAACACGAAGAGATGAAGATCAACGGACCCTTCACCATGGTAAGCTGTGTATGCTTCAACAACACTATAACCATGATCGATTAAGAAACCTCTTCGTCAGCATACCCTTGAGCACTTAGCTCAAGACCCAATCTCTTGCACCATACTTCTTGCCATGCATTTTCCAAGTACGCATACGTAGGGCCACATTACAAGGCCATGCACAAGGCACATAATTTGTTCAACCCATGCACTAATGCACTTAACCATCATACATTATGGGTTACAAGTACGTGGCATGAAAACTATGAAAGCCATCATTGGAAGAATCAGAGGACATCACGGTGACCACTACAAGAGCAAGGAAGCCATCCACGATAGAGAGTTGCTCATAATCAATATTGATCACCTCCTTTGAGCAACTAGTCGTTTTGGACAGATCGCAAATGCACCATCAAGATAGAATACAAGGAAGAGATAAATACAAAGGAACTACAAACTGCAAGATCTAGCAGTGGCAAATTAAGGAACTGGACAAACGACCAGGCTACATTGGGAAAATGGATCACCCCTGGTGGACGCAAAGGACGCTACCTCTCAACGTACTACATGGAACGACCAATACAACAAGGGTCTGTCAGGGACGACAGACTCAAGAGGGGGGGGAGTGTTGAAGCTCAAGGTCAAGGACAAAGCATGGAAGCGCATCAAGGAAGTGGACACACAAGGAGAAGGAGCAAGTAGGGAGCTCTAAGAAGCACCTGTCAAATTTTCAGAAGAAATCCCTACAAAAATAGTGATTTTGATCACTAAAAACCATTGTAAATACCATTTCCCATTTTTGTAACTCCATTTTGTTCAAGTCGAGGAGTCCTCGAGCTTGAGGAGTATTAGAACTACCATCCTACCAATTTTCATAATTTTTAGACTCCGTTTGAGCCCCCAAATAAGCCCTGGAACCTATTTTTTAACTAGGCCGGACACTAGGTCTGGACAGGGTCAAAACCACTCAAAAACTATAAAAAGGGCTGGAGAGCTCATTTTTGAGGGTGGCTTATTGTAGATTTCAGTTTTGTAAGAGGGATCTTGCATAATCGAAGCTTTCCATTGTTCCACTCTTTGCTCTTACGTTGTGCGCGTGTGTGTGTATGTGTGTGCATGCTTGTGTGCTTTCACTCACACACTTTTGCCATCACTTGCTCACGGTCTTCATACCGGTCCTCACGTCTCCACGGATTGACATTTATGAGGTGTATCTCCTCACGTTGGTACTCACCATTGTGCTAGAGTGACAGTGCCTTTGGCTACTACCAACAACATCTCATTTTTTCTGGTTGGATATTGTGTACGTTGGCATGTGTCGCATTTCTTCACATAGGTATGTGCATCCAGATGAAGAGTGGGCCACCAAAGTCCAGAGAATAGAATGGTCTTAATTACTCGATCAGGCCCGAAGTGTCCACTTGCAACACGACTATGTGTAGTTTTCTAAGACTTTCAAATAGTCTGATTCATGAATGCACAATCTTAAGTAGCCATCTTTGCCTCTTCGATATAGGTTGTCTCCTACTAAGGCATAGTCTTGAGCCTCTTGCTCCATGCTTCGTTTTCTTAACAAATGTCTCTTCAATTCATTGAAGGAATGATCACATTTGTCGTTCCACTGAAAATTTGTCAGCAAGGCATAAAGAGGTTTATCTATGATTGCATACATGTGGATAAACATGCGGTAATATCTACAATGGCCCATAAAGGCTTGTACCTGTTTTACATTCCTTGGCCTCTGCAACTGTGCTATGGCTCTTACTTTGTCCTCGTCTATTGACATTCCATTCTTAGAAAAAATATGACCTAAGATTTTACCTTGACGAACCATGAACACACTTTTCTGGGTTCATACAAACTCGGTATTCTCTACACTTGTTGAAGATCTGTCTTAGCTCAAGGATGTGGTGTCTTCTCTCTTGGGAATGAGCATGTAAATCACCCATGTGTACTTCTAAGCTCTTTCGCAAGAACTCTTTGAAGACATGACACATGAGCCTTTGGAATATTGCAGCTGCATTGGTGAGTCCAAATGGGATCACATGAAATGCAAAGATTCCCCACTCTATGGCAAAGGCTGTTTTGTGTTGATCTTCTAGGGCAATGGCTACTTGGTTGTAACCTAAAAATCCATCAAGGAAGCTATAAACTTCCTTGCCTGCAACACACTCCAATAAATGTTCAGTGATTGGAAGTGGATTACTATCTCTAATTGTAGCGACATTACCTTTTTTAAGGTTAATACACACTCGAAACTTTCCATTCTTCTTGGGAACCACTACAATGGGGGACACCCATTCAGTACATTCAATCTCATAGATAAATCCAGCTTCAATCAATCTGTCAATTTGTTCTTTTATTTTTGCTGCATAAGTGTCATTATATGTGTAGGGCTTCTGTTTGGTGGGCTTGGTGTCAGCAGTCATGGGGATCATATGTGAGCATATCTCTGGATCTACCCCCTTCAGCTCTCTATAGGTCCATGCAAACACGTCCCTATATTCCCTTAATAAAGCTACAAGCTCTATTTCTTCTTCTACACTTAGGTCTTCTCCTATGTATGTACATCGCTCTTTGTTCTCCTCAATGGTTACTACAATTTTTTTGGTTTTTTCTTTATTGACATATGCTTCTCTTGTGATGGTCTCTCTCTTAGGCATTCGTACCAAGATTTGTTGGTCTTCAACTTCATATTTCTTGAAATTTACTGGTACTTCAAACAATGATTCCTCCTCTTCTTGTTTCATTACTTTTCTTTTCTTTTTCTTTTGACTACCTTCACTTTCCTCCCTTGAATTTATAGTTTTAATGCTTGTGAGATGTTCTTCTTCTTTTTGGGTGAATACTCTTAGATTTTCTAGATAATTCTCCTTTGAGTCAAAGCAACTATCCATCACAATGGATTCTAGATCATCTTCATTCTCTTTTTCTCCTATGACACCACTAGGGTTACACTCTTCCAATAAGGGTTCACACATGAACACAAATATATCATAACCCTCCTCATCACAATGAGGCGTCCATTGTTCTTCATTGACAACAATGTCCATGGTGGCTAAGTGCCCAACCATGAGGCTCAAATTCCTCATCTAGAAAGACGATAGCTGTGTAGGCGGGGTCGCTAATAGGTCTGGCTTCTTGAGAAGTTACTTCTTCTCTCACTTTTAGGCATCTTTCCTCTTCCTCTGCGACCTTTCTCATCCACAAGTGAGTGTCTTCATGCATCCAAGATGGATCAGAAGAACTTTCAGAATGCATAGAGATTGAATTTTCTTGTGTCTTGTGGATAGGATTCCATTGTAGGGGTGGTACATCTCTAAATGTATAATCCTTAAGATTGACCTTGGTTGTGATCCCTAAGTGCTACAAGTACAAGGAGTTGGTTCCCCAATCTTGCACTATTTGCAGTTGTGGTAGGAAGGGTCTTCCTAGGATCATCTCATAGACATTATTTTTTACCAAAGTCACATATAGGAAAGGTGTGTTCGAACTCTACCCCACAACTGGTTAGAGTTATCCCTTCTAGCAATCCTAGAGGTCTTTCAATATGGCTGTCAGCCATTTGAAGATTCATTCTAGTTGCTCTTGATGCGGGTTTACCCCATTGCTTCCACAAAGAGGTGGCAAGTATTACCTTCTTCACCTTCACTCATGTCTCCTATTTTGTATAAAGGTATCTCCGGTACTTTCTGCTTAGAGCCTGCTTCTAACATATTGGAACCAAGTTTTGGAACTTGATTCCCCACATGTTTCCATAGCTCAGGTTTCACTTTGAGCAGCTCTTCTAAGGTGAGATGACATTGGACCTTAGTGTTCATCATGACTTTAGTGTTTTTTGGAACCACTGAGTCTTCATTTCTTACCAGTATTGTGGGAGCTCTAATATGAAGAGATTCAAATTCCCATGGGCCTATAAATTGTGGCAACTCTTGTAAAGAATTAGATTCAAAATCTAATCTTTCCTCTTCTTGTTGCTTTGCATGGTCTCCATAAATAGATGGTATGGGGAAATTGGTCATGAAGATCATCAATTCAGGAATAGGAGGGGAATTATCCTTCTCCTTGGCCCATTTTTCTTCTTGTATTTCTCGTAAGAACTCTTGAGAGTACTATTGAATTGAAATAGGTGTTCCATCATCCATGGAATCAGGAACATAAACTTCCATTGGTGGTGAGGTTTCTCTTTCAACAACTGGTTGAGCCTGTGGAGGTAAGGAAACCTGCGACTTGTTTATCAACTACTCTAATCTTTCTAGAAAGCCCTAGAAGTGCAAACCCGATTTGATAGAGTTTTTCTTATTGAACAATTGATTGGCCTCGAACATAGCCTGAGCTATTTCTACCATTTTCATGCACATTTTTGTTTGTTCAATCTCTAAATGTACTCTAGGGTAACTTTTATCTAGGTTTGCAACTGTTGGACCTTCTTGAAGTCAAGCCTGGTAGGCCTTGAACATCATGTCCAAGCCTTCTGGGGTTGGATCTGCGAGAACAGACCTTGGTTGTGGTTTATTTACAATGGGTGGTGGGAAGGGGTGGGATGAAATGAAGTGGATGGGTTTTCGGCATGCAAGGGGTTTGGAGATGCAATGTCTGCAATCTTTGTTTTTGCATTTCTCAGGCTTTCTTCTAGTTTTGGTAAATTTCTCACCCACTTACGATTTGGCTTCTCTCTAATATCCTTCCATGTTCTTGTTTTCCTCTTACTAGGCTCTCTTGATTCACTTGACTCTGATTGTTCAGTTGGTTTTGCTTGTTGTAAGGCTTGTGCCCTAGTAACTGCTTGTATAGGAGCCATGTTAACACTACTTGAGCTTGAATCCACCACTAAGCCTACAACATTAATGGGTGTAACCTTGGGCATACTAGAGGGGTTCCTTGGACAATCTCTTGGGAGATGTTCTTTGTTGCACTCAGGAGAAAAGCCTTGGATTGTGATGTTCTGTCCTTGTCCTAGAATAGATGGGTGAGGACGTTCACGAATGAAATGGTTGCCTTGATATCTAAAACACGGTCCTCCAGGGGCTTGTGGTCTCATTTGTCTCAATTGGGGTCTAGGGTTAGATATACATATGATCTAAGTTTCCTGCTTAGAAGTCCATCTAAAAACAAGGAAACTTGTTTTGCTTGTGTAGTGTAATTCAGGTTTGGGACATCTTTCCATGTATTGTTTAAATCTCCTTATAGCTAGTCGAACTATTTCTTGGGGTGAACTCTTGGAAAATTCTACGATGAATGCCTCTAGCA
Organism: Ceratopteris richardii; assembly: GCA_020310875.1. NCBI lineage: Eukaryota > Viridiplantae > Streptophyta > Polypodiopsida > Polypodiales > Pteridaceae > Ceratopteris > Ceratopteris richardii. Next base: position 65,625,114 of record CM035427.1, on the reverse strand, counting down.
ATTGACCTATATTTTGGTAGTTGTGACTGTTCAGGGGTTGAAACCAAGCTAAGGCGGTACCCTTGAGGGTCCAAACAAATGCTTCAAATTGGGTGAATAAGTTCTCAACCTGTTCAGCTCTTAACACTTGTTTGAACTCAGCCACATGATCATAAGGATCCCTTGACCCATCAAAGTAGTTTTTCATTGTCTTGACCACTTGAGAGGGTCTAAGGGTTCTTGGGTACTCTTGAGGTCTAGGCAATGGAAAATCATGATCATCTCTTTGATGCCTATGTGCCCTATGTGTTGGGTTATATGGGTGGCTCACAATTTCTCTTATGCAAAGAAACCCTCTAGTACTCATAAAAATACCACTCTTAAGTACATTGGAGGTGTGCACATGTGAACACCCTCCTAAGCACTTTTTGATAAATTCTCCAACACTATGGTATGGAGACTTGTAAATAAATCATTTTTTTGCAAATGTAGGAGAAAACCCACGTCCAAATTCCCACGCCTCCATTTCCTTGATTTGGGAATATTTTCCAAGATATCAAAAGATATGTTACTTAGAAAGCATGTGCTCCTTTTTGACTAGTCAAAAGGAGCACATGGGGAATTGTGCTTAGCCTATATATAGAGGCTCATTTTTGTAAAGAGAGGAGCTTTTGGTCGACCTGCTCTCATGTAAAATCCTTTCAATGGAAGAACTCTCTTTTCTCTTAAGGCTTTGTGCATATATGTATTTATTCTTGGAGTGTGAGAGAGTGAGGTGTGTGTGCATGCTAGAATTTCCTATGTGTGTAAGTAGAGTGTTGCAACTTTCTTGTATTTTACATATGTGACTAGTATCCTTGACTCCCATCTCTCCATGTTTTCAAGCATGTGGCATCGCTGCGGGCTGATGGCCAATGGCTTGAACATGTTGGAGGATGGGGTGGATGAAAGGAGAGTCTTTCTTGGGCCTTCCTTCTTGCTTCCATGCAAGGTGGTGTGGGTCTTGGCTCTCAAGGGCATACTACAACAACAAATTTGGCGCCGTTGCCGGGGAGAATGGCCTTTCATCACTTGGAGAGCTCAAGAGCATGTGGTAAGATACTGAATTGCAATTTTTTCTGCTTATTCACTTAAGTTATGTGTGTTGGCATGACACTTTCACCCTTCCACTGGGCCATTAGTTCCCCATTTCTTGCTTTTAGTAGTATAGTTTTAGTCTACTTTAGTTGTTGCAGAAAAACACCCCCTAACTCCCTTCTCTCTCTCAATCTCACACTCATACACACTCCCACTGTCCACACATTCACTTTGGCATCACTCTCACCTCTGCCACCTCTTTTTCAGTGATGGCCTTGAATGGAGGGATGAATCATGAGGTACATTCTCTCTTCACCTCTTCCCTTTCTTCTCGTGAATAATTCAAGAAAAATTCCCACAAACAAAAAAAAGGGGACTTTTGGAAGATAGGTATTTCAAAATCCCACGAACTCGCTTTTCCATTGCAAGGATCCTTGAATGCTACCTTTAATTTTACATACGTTGCAAGTTTTGGTGTGGTGGGGTGACATTTACTCCCCTCTCGTTCTCTCTCTTCATTTGTGGGGGACTCTGACACACTGCAAGGCTGGTGGGGAAAAAGCTCTTCGATTTCCCTCACCTTCACCTTTGACCAATCTTTGGGGTTGAGCTCTGTGCGAGCTCCCCTTTCTCCTCCCGCTGCGGTTGAGCTCCTATGAGCTTCCCCTATCGTGCAAGGCTCAGTGAAAAGCCATGGCTCAGTGCGAAGCTTCTCCGGCTCTCCCTGCTCTTTTTCTTCTCCACGTCAAAGAATCCTACACTCTGTGCTATTCAAAGTGAGCAGAGACCATTCGCTTCCATCTCTGATTATGTCTACCATGCCAGGAGAATCGATTACTCGTCCCCTTCATCTTCTATTCTCAGTGTACAAGCTGGTGCCCTCCTCATTGCGATCGTACTCAGCATCTTCCCCTCCTATATTGTGAATAGGGCCTAGCGTATCCTTCTTGCTCAGACGCCTTTGCATTCATCATGCTTCTTGTCGATCACAGTGGCGTTTTTTGAGAATTGGCTTTCCCCTCAGCTCGGTGGCGGTTGGATGGTCATGATAGGGGCTTGTATCCCACCCTCTATGGCTCTTCATGGTACTCGATATGGATTCTTGTCTACTGTGGAGGCAGGCCATCCTTGGGTCCACCTTTCAAAAGGTTTTTTGATATAATGGGCGTCGAGATTGAGCTCACGTGAAGCCCTTCTATTGCTCATATTTTGTGTAAACTCGGAGCTCCCCTACGTGTGACTACTTCTCTATGATCCCCTTTGTGACCATGGCACTGCTACAGATTGAGCACTGTGACATTTGGAGATGTTTGACCCGTGAAGATTGACCATGAAATCGTTGAAAATTGAGCACTATCACGTATGCAACCCTTAGTCCCTGTGGCATACAGAGATGCTTGGCTCCTCTAAAGCCTGGCTATACAACTCCCTTGGGCCGTTCTAACAGTGCTTGGGCAGTCCTCTTCATTTCAAAAAGAAAAGCAGCACGCTTCTCCTGTACCAATTCAGAGGGCAGGAATCTCATTTACATGCAGTAGATGGCATTGGGCTAGAGTGTTACATGATTTGTGAATCACTTTGGGGATGGCGAGCTCCTTCACACGGTCCCATAGAGAAAAGTGTACAGTACACATCTGTTGCTTGCAGGCACATGGATGCATCCATTATCAAACATATGCATTGATACACATTTACACATGTATGCCACTCAGATTATTGGTTGAGAGGCTCATCATGTTGGTTTTAGCTTTCGCAGCGCAAGAATGGTGCATTTTGAAAACTATGCCCAGCAAACACCGAAGAGAAAGGGAGCTCCCCTGTTCAAATCCCTTCTGCTAGGGGTCCAACCGATTGCTCCCCACCTTGATTAAGTCGGCTACAGTTTGAGCACTTCTATAACTGAAAAGTGAACATATGCGATGATAATTCTCTCAGCAGCACACTCGCTTAGCCTTGAGGGGGCATTGATCCCTTGAAGGTCATATGCTTGGCTGAGAAGCGGTCCCATTATGCCGTCTTCATGAGTGATTTTGCTAGAGTTCTTATATCTGCTGCTGCTGCACTATCAACCGACCTTGAGGATGAAGGCTCGCCTACTACATCATACATACCTCCATATGTGTTATGATATCGGCATGTATGAAGATGTAGATCTGTTAACCTCACTCCAACATGATGAAGCTGGAGGCATGACCTAGAAACTATACAAGAGCCCAGTAAAGCACCCTCTGTATTGCATTTTGGTGCCAAATGGGGGTGATGGCACACTACTCTCCTTTGTCCGTGTGTGATTATCAATCGAGAGGGAACCAAGGCTTGGTATCAAGCTCGCATGACTGAATGTTGCAATATACGAAGTGTAAAGGAACTTCTAGGCTGAAGACTACAACGATTCCAGATTTTGTCAATGATTCTAAGGTTTCAACTGTTGCATTTCAAGACCAAAGGCCACTCTTGGAATGCACTGAATCTGTCAAGAGATGCTCTCAAGATCACCCAAATTTTGAAACTAAGGAGACTTCTTTATGTGACTACAAGACCTTCTTGGTAAAAATGGAGGATCCACGAGCTCACTGACTACTTTGTTGCTGTTTCGAATGGCCTAAGAGCAGCCTAAGGTTTGGTGTTCAATTTTTGTGTCCGATCTCAGTTGACTGTTCTCTTTCTTATATGGAAATATCTCTTCAATAAAGCAAATATCCATGCATTGATATTAAGGACCGACAGGGAAGGAAAGACTACCTTAGTAAAAAAAAAAACTAATCTGCTGCCATCTCCAATACATGTAGAGAGGCTGATTGATTCATTCAATCATAACTCGAATGGTACAGCAAACATGTGCAACCAATGGGATAGAGGACCAAGGTGAAGCTCTATCAAAAGTCATCAGCCAGCAGCTCTTTCTAGAGGAAAATTTCTTTGTCAAGACAATACCATGGTGGAATGCATCATGTGCTCAAAGGGGACAAGAGTCCTTCTCAGACTGGTGCCATATGCTGCAACATAAGAAAGAGACCCAAAAAAAGGGAGAAATCATACCTGTAATACAGTGCCTCAATTGCAACAGTCAGGAACTATTGCGATCGACAACTTCTGATATGTATTTATCAATAAAGAGAAATTTTTGAAAAGGGAAGTTTTGTGAACAGCCTCCATGTCAGAGGAAGAAAAAATAATGGATGGCTGAGGACGGTCGATAGGTAACTGACACACCAACTCCAGCTCCGAATGACCCTTCCCAAGTATTCATCTGTAGAGTTGTCCCTGTCTAATACCAACAGGAACTTGGTTGTGGTTGATGGACAGAGGGCACCATTTCTAAATCTTGCAGCTACTTCTCAAACACCATGACCCATCATCAGACGAAAGAATATACCAAGCACATTCACTGACATATGGGCACGGTGCGGCAGCAGATCTGCTGGCAACATTACTACAGAAACTGGTCTTGAGTGCTCGATGATTTGTGTAATTTCCTTGCTCTAAAATAGTTTTGCGCTTGATGTGACCATGGATTTAATGTTTTCTCTGGCCTTCTCTGACCACCTGCTCATGCTGTGAGAAACGATTGTCATCAAGGCTGAGGGTTCAATGATATATCTAGAGTGGGGATGATCACTAAGAAGGGTTGTAGCTCCTGTTCAGCTTCCTCGTGCACTTTGTTTGGAAGCAAATGCATCTCTTGGTTGTGGTATGTTTGGCTGTTGCAGCAACATCAAAGGAAATATCATGACCAACTCATACTCTTTAGATTAGGGTCTGCACACACACCTGCTCTCAGGGTCACATGGAAGTGAAGATCGAAGAAATCCAAGATGCTGCTCATAGTACTGTATCATCATCCATCCTTCGGAGTGCTAATCTGTTGACTACAAGCTGGCTTATGAGAATTTTTTCGGCAATAGCCATGCTGTTATCTATTTGAAAACTGTCACAGGACAATAAAACGAGCTTTTGTGAAAGCTTAAGTGTGGCTATGAACGGATACCCGAGATCAAGATGACCACATGCTACAACCACTCACAGTCACACCAGTTTTTAGTAATATGGAACCCAGAGATGATGGATACCTGGAGCACTTATTAAGCTAAAAGATTCTACTTGGGCCATGTCCGGTATATTCAAAGCTTGCTTATAATCCATTGAATGCCATGCTGGACGTGTTGCACTGCTGTTGAAGTTCCAAATGTGGGTGATGCTGAGTACCACATCAGGCTACCTCCTTAATTGTTTTATGATGTCAAGCGATGGCTGCCTGCTCCAAAGTTAGCAGATACCAGGTTCGAAAAGTTGCTGAAGTCACTCTGCCAGATTGAGCTCCCTGATATGGATACTCACTGCAGGTAAAACTGAATGTTCCTCTGAGACTCAAAGGCAAAGTCATGGTTTTGGGAAGCTTGCAGGAGTTGGATTCTGTTTTTCAACTGGAGCTTTGCACTTTTCCACCTGTTCTGGTGAAGTTCAAAGATTTTGTCGCATTTAATATGCAACTGAAAGAAAGTAGTGGTGACATAAGAATCCTTTGGCATGGCATTTTTGCCTGCCTAGAGCTCTCAGTACAACTACACCTGCTTATAAACTTGTTCCAGGATGGGCATGATATGCTCTACACAAATGGAAAGATTGGTTTATAGTCTGATTCTGATATTCTGCCTGGCAGATGATAGTGTTTACAGATGCCTTCTATGCATCCATGGCTGGCTTGAAAAGAAAACATCCTTGTGATTGGGTCAAATTGTGGAACTACTCCGAAGTGCTCTTTGCAACTCAAATGACACAGGCAGGTCCATCTGAACACTTTGAAGAAGTGGAAGGACATTGGCAGTAGACTTTTTAAAGGTGCTTATGAGTTGTTTGGGCTTAGGTTTGGTGGAGCAGCTGAATAAATGCAGAATTTTTTTTGAACGTTTTAGTGATTGACTAGCCAGACAAATATATTCATCCTCATGCTCATAAGGCATTGACAGCTCTTGATCAAGCCTTCAGATATCTTCAACCTCCTGAAACGAAGTTTGCTGAAGCTAGGAAGTCCACAGAGTGGGGTAATGAAAGATGTTGTCTTGATATCCTTTTTGCTGCCTATTATTTGCAGGTTCTAGATGTGGTTCCTGAACCTTTCTCAAAATGGAACCTATCTCTCTTCTGTGTTAGCTGATGGAATGTTATGATGCTTAGCATGGGGGAGGGTTATAGTATATTTTGGTCTTCGTGCTAGACTCACAGAAGCTGATGGGTGCTTCTTTGATGTCTTCTTAAAAGCAAAGTGACATGCTGCCTGAAGATAAATCTGATGCGAGGATTACTCAGACTTGATGTGCTTCTGCTCCCTTGGATGCTATAAAGCCTATTCTTTGAATACCTCTGAGCATGAAGGAAGTAATTTGTTCTTGGATATGGACAAAATGCCATGACTCACTTGTAGTTATATTCCTGTATATGATGCAGCTAGTGATTAATGTAGCAAAGGTACTTGTGCCATTAGTTATGGATGCATATGAAAGGGAAGGTATCTCAGCCTATGCATATGCAGAAAGAGTTTGAGGACAAAAATTGAAGAGACTAAGGTTAGATGGAGGGGGAGAGTATTTCTCTAATGAGTTTAGTGATTACTTGTGGAATGCTGGTATAAAAAGGAAAGTTACTTGCATGTACTCTCCTCAACAAAATGGTGTAGTAGAAAGGAGAAATAGAACCCTTGTTGAGTTTGCAAGCTCAATGATGAAAGAGAAACATTGTCCTAATTATTTGTGGGTTGAGGTTGTAGATTTTTAGCCACATACTTGGTTAATAGGCTACCATGTAAAGCTTTGTAGGATATGACACCATATTAAGCATGGTGGGGTAAGAGACCAACCTTAGATCATTGCAAAGTATTTGGATGTTTGGCTTATGCATATGTGCCATCTCAGTTAAGGCATAAGTTGGAACCTAAAGCTGAAAAGTATGTGTTCATTGGTTATGATGATAAGCAGATGGGTTATAAGCAATTCCTTGTGTCAAAGGATGTTACATTTGATGAGCAAGGTACTTGGTATGCAGGTACAATTAGTATTCATGCAGGTGATGAAGAGACATTGAACCAGAAGAAAGGTAAATCAAAGGTTCAAATATTTGATGAAGAAGAGAACAATGAAGCACTAGATGAAGTTGAAGAAATGCCAAGGTTTAATTCAGAATGTGATGAACCAGAAACTTCAAAAAGTGGAGAACTTAGAAGATGATCAAGGCAAAAATGGCAACCTACAAGGTATAGCTATGATACTTCATTTTTGACCACTAAAGGTTTTTCTTATATGGTGAAAGTAGAGGAAGACCCTTCTACATATGAAGAGGCAAAAGGTAAGGAAAATTGGGAGAAAGCTATGCAGGATGATTATGATGCATTGATGGAAAATGAGACTTGGGATTTGGTTCCTAAACCAAATAATCAGAAGATCATTGGATGCAAATGGGTCTACAAGATGAAGAGGTATGTAGATGGAAGTGCGTCTAGGTATAAAGCTAGACTTGTTGTGAAAAGGATATGCTCAGACATATGGTATAGATTATGATGAGACTTATAGTCCTCTGGCAAAGATGACAACTATAAGGACTCTCATAGCTATTGCTGCATGTAAATGTTGGAAGCTATGTCAATTAGATGTGAAGAATACTTTTCTAAATGGTTATATTTCAGATGATGTTTTCATGGAGCAACCAGAAGTTTCTGGTTTCAAGGATAAAAGGTATCCAGAGTATGTATGTAAGCTCAAGAGAGCTTTGTATGGTTTGAAGGAGGCCCCAAGGGCATGGAATTATAGACTTGTGAAGTTCTTCGAGGAGCTTGGTTTCCAAGTGTCTAAGGCCGATAGTAGTTTGCTTGTTAAAGCAAGTGATGATGGGTTCATTTACATGTGCATATATGTTGATGAAATAATTCTTACAGGTACACATGAGAAGGGCATACAAAGTCTTAAGAACCAAATGGAGAAAGAGTTCAAGATCAATGACTTGGGAGACATCATATTTCTTGGGCATGGAGATTTCATATACTCAACATGGAGTATATGTGACTCGAGAAAGGTATTTGAAGAAATTGTTAATCAAGTTTAAAATGGAAGATTGCAGGGTAGCACCTACTCCAATGGAGGTGAATCACAAATTGAACAGATATAGAGGAGAAGAATTCAAGGAAATGAGGCTATATCAAAGTTTGTTTGGTAGTTTTATCTATGCTACATTAACTAGGCCTGATTTGTCATATGCAGTTGGAGTGTTGTCTCAATTCATGCATTGTCCCAGGAAAGAACATTGGATTGCAGGACAAAGGGTGATAAGATACATTGAGGGTACACTCAAAGAAGGTTCGTATTATGGATTCACATCAGATACAAAAATCAATATTTATAGTGATACAGATTGGGCAGGTAATCCTGATGATAGGAGGTCAACCTATGGGTATCTATGTTATGTGGGAGATAAGTTAATCTGTTGGTGTTTTAAGAAGCATCATACAATTGCTTTGTCATCCATAGAAGCAGAGTATAAAGGTATGGTTGAAGTTGCAAAGGAGGTTATATGGTTGAAGACTCTCATGAAGAGTTTCGATATCATTCACAATACACCCACTATTCATGGAGATAATATGAGTTCATTGTATCTAGCTGGTAACCTTGTGTTTCATGCCAGGACTAAACAAATTGATATCAAATATCATTTTGCAAGAGAGAAGGTGATTGATAAAGAGATTGAAGTCATACATACTTCAACAAAGGATCAGATTGCAGATATGTTAACCAAAAGTTTGGATGGACCTAAGCTACAAAGGTTCAAAGACATGAGAGGTATAAAGAAGATGGAGAAAATCATAATTGATGATTGAGGGGGAGTTGTTGTTGCAAGAAAATCATCAATTGATGATTTAGACAAAGATTTTAAGTCAAAGAATGAAGCAAAGACCAACATATGAGGCTGTAAGTTCAGTACGTGATTAGAGGAAAAAGAATTGTATATACATGTATACTTATCTTGTAATTAGTTCATAAAAAACTTTGTATCTATGATGACTTAGGATGTAAACATCTATATATACTTGATATAGATGTATTAAAAAAGAGAGGGAGGAAGAGAGATAAGTTTTAGAAGTCATTAGAGACTTTAGAAAGTGATAAGAACATGAATCATCAATCAGATGTAAGATTTCTCTGAATAGAAGAAAGTTGCACCTCGATCTTTTGCTCAATGCTCCTTCTATGTTTGTCCTATTGAGGAATGCTTTCGTACAAGTCTTAATCTATAGTTGAGTGACCTCTATAAAAGTTTTGAGAGTTTAATTATAATCACACTGAGAGATTTTTGAGTAGGCACATTTACATGTGTAAATGTGGAAAGTGAAGATAGAAACAGGTACAATCTCGATGGTCAATGTTTTGATCAAATCTCCCTTCACAGTGTAAAGTTTTGAGCAAGTAAGCACTCATTCTCTAAGTTGAAAGGCAAGCTACTTGGGACTAAAAGCATTTGCATAAAGGCAGTCTAGTTTGGGAGAAGCATGCATTAGAAGTTGCAGGTGTCAAAGTTGACTACACAGAAGAACACTTTTAGACATAGGTACATTGTTTCAAGTAAATCTCAAGATCTACTGAATTTTTTGGAAAGGTTTAACTTGGAGAAGGTGTGCAAACTTTAGGAGACACCTTGTAAAAAGTTTCATAGAAAACATTACACATTTGATCAGTCAATGAGTGAATTAAGTGCATCATTCTGAATAATTAGTTTCTTCACAATTAGTTCAAAGTTTGATCATTTGATATTGATCTTCCAAAATTGGTTGAGGTTTTGAGTTGGTGTTGATATAGAGGTGCTCTAACATCAAGAATAACTTGTTCTTTTGGAGATTAACACTCTCCATCAACACTCTCTCTAATGTGTTGTCTAAGTAGACCACTTTGCATGGGGTATCAAGATCTTTAAGCTCATATATCATCACATTTCCTACTTTGCTAGATTGATCAGACTTAAACCTAGAAAGCTTCATCTGTCTCCCTATTTAGAACAATTCTACACTTTTATTATCCAGGGGAGTCCATTTGGTGTTAGTATTCTGGTGAAGACTAATTTTCCTTGAGGAGTCTTGGGTTCTGTTGCTCTAGCACAATGGTGAGAACCACGTTAAGAAGCTCCACCTCCTTAATGTCAATCCGCGGAAGAGATAGGAGTGATATGAAGATCGTGAATGTGAGATGAAGTGAGAGTGAAGGTGAGAAGCATAGAGATGCACACACACATACACACACACTACGAAGAGACAAGCAAGACGCAATGGAAGGTGAGAAATCAACTCTATTACTCAAGAAAACTATTACAAGCTCCAAATAGCTCTAAGCTCTTCTCTACTCAAACAAGCTAATCTCAAAAATGAGCTCTCTAGCTCTTTTTATAGTTTTTAGACTAGTTTTGATCGGTTTCACATCTAGTGACCGGCATAGTTAAAAATTAGGTCCTAGATGCTATTTGGAAGGGTAAACGGTGTCTAAAAATAACGAAAATTGATACGCTTGTTCTACTTAAGCTCCTCAAGCTCGAGGACTCCTCGGCTTGCACAAAATGGAGCGAGAAATTAAGGAAAGGGTTTTTCTATGTTACATATGTTACATTAGTGATAGAAATCACTGTTGGAGGTTTTTTGAAAAGTATTTCTAAAACATGATTCTTTGAAAAAAGATTCGACTGGCTCACTGCTCCGTCGTTACATGCTTCCGCGTCGTCTGTGCCTCTGGCTGCTTCCAACACCCCTCTCCCTCTCGCTTCTGTCGTCCCTGACAGAACCTTGTTGTGAGGTCTGCCGGATATAGTTCTGTAGGAGGTCTTGAGCGAGGGTGTGCTCGGAGATACGAATGCCTCGGGCCAGATCGGCCTCGAGTTTCTCCCAATCTATTGGGTGCGGTTCATCTGATGGTGGGAGGTTATAGTGTGTGGAATAGACCATTCGTTCATAGGCAAATAAGTGTAATAAATGTGTAGGCTTGCTCATGAATACCTCTGAATGGTATTCCCAGAAGCCGGTTGTGAACATCTCTTCGAACGTCTGCTTGTAGCACGTCGGTAGGTACTTTATTCTGCAATGCCAGGCATAACACACTCGTAGCGATGGCGTTGTACTCATATCATATACCAGGTCGAAATTGCCATGCTCAAAGCCCGGGGTGTTTACATGAGGTGCCTTGACGCGTCTGAAGACTTTAAAAATCATTTGCATCATGTCAAAGATTTTGACAGTCATGTGCGCTGCTATATCATCCATATGCTTTAGTCTAGGGAGCCAGTGGCGAATTGTAGCCATCATGTAGCCTACAGTTGGTAACTCGATGGGTGGCTTAAAATAGGGGTAATTCAACCAGTCCTGGCACTGCTTATTGTTTTGTACCTTAATAGCAAAGGCTGTCCAGGAGCAGCGTCGTGGTACTGGTCCCCAACATGGGTTGTACTTTAAGTGCAAAGGTGCCTTTACCTATGTACTCATCATTTTTGGATATTTCTGTAGTAAATCTTTTCGCCACTCTGGTTGATAGATCTCTCCTTGCTGCGCATCGATTGGTAGATCGGCCTCCTCGAATTGAGTTGCATGCGATGGTTTCTTACCTGTCTCTTTCTCAATGGCTAACTGGTATTCAGCCATTAACATAAAATACGGTTTATACTGTAGCTCATGCCCAGATATGTATCGTCGCGGGGCCAAATGAGCAAAGAATGGAGACTGTAAAATTCTTTCTTCTATCATCGCCATGGCATGTAATTGTGCCTCTACTCTAGCTGAGTGTGTTGTCCCAAGTTCCTCAATAGTCTTCATCCACGCGGGGGTCGGGAGTTCGTAAGTCATCTGGCCTTCGACCGTGACGCGTCCGTCTGGGATGGGTTGTGGCTCGTACGCCTTTTCAAACGTTTCCTCCACCGGGATGGTGACAGTTTCTTCCTCAGCTGGAAGCTCAGGTGGGGAATCTGGCCTTGGTGATGCTTCATATACTGCGATCCTTGATTCAAGGTTTGATACCTGGGCCCTTAATGCGTTGAGTTCCTCTAAGACGTCAGGAGAGGGTTCCACAGGTGCTGGTATGTCTGGGTGTGCCGGTGCTCGTAACTGGAGTAATTTATGATCTTCTTTGAGTTTCTGTAACTCCTCATTCATGCGATCGTATTCATCTAGCAGCCTTACATGATCTTCTAGCAGCATCCTCATCAAGTCTGAGGGAATGGCTTTGAACCGACTAGGACTGAGTGGTTGGTCTGGATGGTCTAGGGCCGCTTCTAAGTTTTCTCGATTCTAGTCCTGTAAGCGCTGGTTTTCCTCCTTTGCTGCTGCTAGATGTCTTCTGAGTAAGCCCATGTTTCGTGTTAGCGTTGCATTGCGAACTGTTTGGGCTCTTAATAAGTTATCCAGGTCAGCAGTGGCTTCCTTGGTCTTTTCTTCGCTTTCTAGTTCTAATTTATGATAGGCCTCTCGTAATTCTTGGTATCGGCTGTTCAGTGAGGCATTCTCAATAGACAATAAATTAAGCTGCGACTGTAAGTCATTGGTTGTCCTCTGCAGCTGCTGGTAATTATCGCCAAGAGATGTGAACTCATCTCTGACTTGCGTCATACACGTGAACATCTGTCGAAATGCATTATCTACAGTGGGTGATAGTATTAATGAGGTGCTAAATGAAGATGCAATGGGTGTAGATGCAACGGGAATGGGGAATGGGGGTGGGAAGGTGGATGTTGTGTTGATTGTGGAAAATTGTGAGGTGCCTAAATATGTTTGTGCCATGAGTGAAGTGAGTGATGGTGCAGTGGGTGGTGAGATGTCCATCTCATTGGACGTGTCTAGTGTGGTGACTGTGAATATGGGTGTGACTGTGGGTGCTTGTGCTGGTGTAAATACGAGATTTACAAAGGTTGAGGAGTAATCTACAGGGGGACTGGCTGGTGCAGCTTGGTGGAAAGGGGAAATAGGGGTTACAGTGGGTCGGGGAGGTGAGACGGGGGAGAAGGTTAAGGGCGGTGGGAATGGAAAAAGAGGTCTTGGAGTTATGGGGAAGGATGGAAAAGCTGGATGGAGGAATGGGTTGAATGGAAAGGTGGATGGGTGAGGGGGAAGACTAGGTCTAGTGGGTGCGGGAATTGTGGGGTTAGTGGTCGTAAAGACGATTTCTGCTACGTCACCGGCAAATGAAGATGTTGGTCTGGGGGAAGGAGGGTGAAGAGGGGAGGCTGGAGGGATGGGCGGTGATGGGGGAGCGGTTGGGGTGGTCGGTACTTCAGTGACTACTGAGGTATGTACAGTTGTAGCTCGGGGTGGGGAATCTACAAGGATGGTTTCTGCTGCCAACGAACTTTCAGGGACGAGGCGTGCCTCCCTGGCTTGTTCTGAAGATTGTGCTCCTGTTGGTACACGAATGTATTCACCGGGCTTGGAAAGTAGTCGGACTCTGCGGGGGTCAAACTGTGGTAGTGGCTTTCTTTGCAAGTACCTGAGGGCTTCGTTGGAGCCTACTGATTTGACTAACTCTCGGAATCCTTTGATGTATGCGTCTTCGAATCCGCCTGTGACAAGTTCCTGTTCTATTATTGCTTGACTCTCTTCCTCAGTCAGCTTTTTGCGTGCCCAAACTTTTTCCATAGTTCTATATAGCTTCTTAATAGCCAGTGTGTAAGCTGCTGCTTCACAAGTTTCATCTTCATGGGTACTTGTATCACCATGTGTGTCTGTTTGTTAGCCTTGGCCATCTGTCTGTTCATGTTCTTGGGATTCGTGAGTTCCTTGGCTAGCTTCGTCGTCTCCTTCGTCGTCATCGGTTGCTGTTCTTTCGTCATTAGAGCTAGATACAATCTGTCCTTGTGGCTGATCCCGGGGTGTGGTGGGATAGCTGGGCCTTTCATATTCTTGAGAAAACAGTTGTCCTTCTGAAAATTGAAACTCATTGGAGAATGCATCGGGCATCTCAAAATCAAAAGTTGGATCCAGTGGTGCTGTTTGTTGTGCTTCTAAATGGGGTATTGGAAAAGAGAAAGCTTCCGCACCAATAGTGGTGGGAAGTTCTGCTGTCGTGGTTGTAGGTTCTGGGGTTGTGGCTGCTTGAGGTTCAACAATACTGGTGGTGCCCTCCGGCGTAACTGGTCTTGATAACCGTATACGAATTGGTGGTATCGTGGGAGTGGCTGCTGTCGGTGACTGCTCTCGAGATGGTTGTGGTGAGGGTGATTCCGGGACTTGTAAACACGGGATAGTGCCTCATCCGCTTTCCGGCTCTGCCTTTGCTAGACTTTCTAGCCTTCTTAGTGGTCCCTTTGAATGCTTTCAGTTCCTCACTAGTCATGGCACGCTCAATTGGTAAGTCATACGCCAAGCACATATATATGATCCTGGTGAGGGCGCAACATCCATTGATTACCTTCTTTCGTTCCCATCTATGTTGTGCCAAATAGAGCTGATCAATTATCCAGCTAGCTAGATCAACCGTTTGAGGTCCAGTACATGCTAAGTATAATCCAAACCAGATTCTTTTGTGGGGCATGGTAAAACGATCCTGAGCTGGGAAAGCAAAGTGCTGCATGCATATCCGTAATGGCTTAGAGAGCTCAGGTGTTATAGCAGAAATATCCTCCCACTTAGTTACGTCGCCACGTTTCATCTGCTCTGGGACTAGTCGTTCTCGCTCCGTCGGAGTGTGCGTTCCATGTATTTTCAGAGCTGCGCGAATTAAATCTTTAGACAAATAAAACCTTCTGAATGGAGGATCATTTACCAAGGATGGTAACATGAATGTGCCGGGTAGATCCTTGTTCTCTGAAGCCGTCAAGGTGGTTACTAAGTAAAAGCATCTGTAAAAATCAGGTTTAGGCAGAGGGTCACTAAAATATTCTGTAAATCCCGCTCGTGCCCAAACGTGCGTTAAATCTTGGGTATTCTGTAGTCCTTCAAATTCTCTTGAAAAGAACTGGTACTTGGCCCATGTGCGAAGATCAAATGCCAAATTGGCCTCAAATATGAAATCAGCGTCTGCTAAGGGTCCTGCTAGGCCTTGAAACCAGTGAGAGTTACGATGAATCTTCTCAGTATATCCTCTAGGAGGATCGCCGATTGGCATGGGTCCTGGAAAACCTTGAAACTCTGGTGGTTGCATCGTAGGATAAGATTCCGCGAGTAATTCTCCAATATTGGCCATTGGTGTGCTTGGGCCAGCTTCTGATGGTCCTGCTTCGGTTTGCATGATGACTGACGAGCAAATGGAAAAGATCTGCTACAAAAGATTAGCACATTAGTATGGAAATTAATTATGATCCCATTAGGTGAGACCGCAATCCCTTTCCATAACCGATGTGTAACCCGTGTAGCCAAGTGTTGTGAAGTGATTGATGCTATGATTTTTTGCAAAACTAATGCAGGTCTCTAGACGCCTACATGGTCAGATTATGCATACATTTCTTGATGAGCTTTTATTATGCGGGACGTGGGGTTATGGTGTGTGAATTCATACAAGGTTTAGTTGAGGGTGAATTATTACAAGGGTGGTGTTTAAGCGGGGTGGGAGAATTGTTAGATAAGGGGATACAAGAAGACGTCTGGATACGTTTCGGTATCCATTTCCTAAGAGTCTTGGAGTGGGTGGTGAGTTTCTGCTGAGGGACACAAAGTAGTATCGGGTTTGGTGGTATTGAGGGATGGAAAGATTTCTGAGAGGTATATATTACATGGCTTGAGGGTTGAGCTATGATACATGGTTTGGGTACCCAAATTTGCGTGGGTGTGGGTCGATTGATAAGATACTTCTTGGCGATCCAAATCTGTCGAGTATTTGTACTTGTAGAAGAAGATCGAGGGGACTTTGAATACTGACTCTGCTTCTGCTTTGACTTCTTCTTATCAATGTCTAAGTTGTTGAAATCTATCGATGCTTTCTGTTCTTTTGGCACCCATATTTGTCTCGTGCCACTTGTTCTGCGATTTTGATACTGCTGTCTTTGCCTTGTCTAGTGGTGTCGTCGGTCTGGGTTCCTCTGTTGTGGTTGACTCCTTCGTGGTTGGGTTTGAGAGGTCCATTGGACGCTCTGCTTTGGAAAAGAAGGGAGATCCAACACTTGCATGACCTGCCCATTAGGAAGTGATTCGTTCTTTATCTTTAATCTAGGCCAGTCCGCAGCAAGTTTGGAAGGATGAGCACCGTGGGGTATTGTGCTCATTTGGCCGCTGATGCAACCCACCTGACCGTTGATTGTGTCCATCTGCCCTAGCGGTTGGGTAGCTGCCCCTTCTAGTTTGCAGGAAGCCCCAGGGAAGATCTCCTGTCGTCCTTCCGATTGACAACTGTCTATAGCCAAGCCCGAGTGGGTTGGTGTAGACGTAACGTGACTGATCTGACCCAAGATCTTCCGGTCTTCCGTCGCATGTATTTCATAGGGTCTAGGGTTACAAACCTCAGTTGGAATGCCGTTAGGGAAGTCTCGCTTCTGCTCTAAGGTTCCAATCTGTAAGGAGCCTTGTCTAAGATTTAGGTCCACTGAGTGATCGTATAGCCAATCTTGGCCAAGGATTAGGGGTTCTATCAGGTCGTCATCATGGCACACTAGTAGCTTCGCTGTCATGGTCACATCCTTAATGAGGATAGGAAGGTCCACCTCACCCATGCAAGGGGTTTCCATGCCTCCTAGCCCTATGAGGTATGCCTCAATTGGCCGCATTTCTATTCCTGAATCCTTATAGTGGGACCATCTAATCGCACTAGTCGAAACACCTGAGTCAATTAGAGCCCTGAGCTCTTGGCAAGGGTTGCCGTGCTCTAGCCTGACTGTAATGAATGGTCTCCTGTCCACTATACTAGGATGAGTGGTTGACTTTACTTGACACATGGCCATGGGATATTTGGGTGTAGTTTCCAGATGGTTATAATGTTCTCTCCCTAGTCCTTGTCTTCTTAGCTTCATGCGTTTAATGCGTTCTATTGCTTCTGCCTGAGCTTCCGCTCGTATTCTATTTTCTTCCTCCTTACGCTTCTTTGCCAACGTGAGTCGTCGAAGCATATCCTCAGTAAGAGGTTCCTGATATAACTTGACTCTACAGCCACTAATATAATTAGGCATTATGTCTCCTTCTAAGGTGGCTAATTGTACTGCTCCACTTGTTGAGAGTCTGTTAATGATCATAGGTCCATAACCTCGCTTTTCTAACTTCCGTGCGTGTTGTTTCAGCGTATATACTAGAACTAAATCTCCTTCTTTTAAGCCTTTATCTTTTACATGTGCATCAAAATATGCTTTCTGTCGCTTCTTCGCTGCATATATTCCTGCTGCTGCCTTTAGCCTGGTTTCTCCTAATCCTTCCAAGTCCATTATTCTTGCTGATAATTCATGGCCGGTCCACTGATGTTCTTGTGCAACCTTAAGGATCGGTATCAAGAAGTCCAAAGGAAGCACTGCATTCTGACCAAAAACCATCTGAAAGGGAGTTGCATTGAGTACGGTCTTGTAGGCCACTCGATATGCCCAAACAACATGATGTAACTGTTTGTCCCAATCTGAACGTTTGTTGTTCACGAGTTTCGTCAGTACGTTACAAAGGATCTTATTAGAGCTTTCAGCCTGACCATTGGTCTGAGGATGATATGGTGCGGATTTCTTGTGAATCACCATAAAATTCTGTAACAAATATTCAATGAATTGGTTTAGAAAGTGAGTTCCGCGATCGCTCACTAACTCTATAGGCAATCCATATCTTGTAAAGACATTTTCAAATAAGAATTTTGCAGTTGTGTGTGCATCATTCTTTTTTGTGGCTTTTGCCTCTACCCATTTCGTAAGATAATCTGTGGCAACAATAATGTATTCCGCATGTGTACCTTTTGCAGGGGGGTTAATGGGTCCTACAAAGTCTATATCCCACTTTGAAAATGCACGTCCGCCCATCATGGGTTTCAATGGCATTTCATCTCTGCGAGTAGGAAACTGAGTTCTTTGGCACACATCACATCTCTTAACATAGGTATGAGCATCCATGTGAAGGGTGGGCCACCATAATCCTGCAAAGAGGATGGCTTTGATTATCCTATCAGGTCCAAAATGACCTCCTGCAACACCTTGGTGTGCAGTCTCTAATATGCTCAGATAATCGCTTTCATGAACACATTGTCTTAGATATCCATCTCGTCCTCTTTTGTATAGATTATCGCCAATAAGTGAATAGTCTTGAGCTTCCTGCTCTAGACTGCGTTGTCGTGCTAAGGTCATTCCTTGAGGGAATTTCTTCGTCCTCAAATATGTCACTAATGGTTCACTCCAGTCTGGTGTGAGAGACACGTGATATAATGTAGCATGCTCTACTGGTGGTCTTTCACAACAATCATGGCATTCTTTACACAACTTGTAGACATCTGCTTCCATCGAAGGCCAATATACTCCTAATCTATGCAGAGTCTGCAGTGTTCGATGTTTCGAATGATGATGCTTTAGTGCACCTACATGTGCTAATTGCAACCAATTCTCATGTTCTGATTCATCTACACAACAAGCAAGAATCTTTTGATTATCCTGTTTATATATGCTTCCTACTATGATTTGATTTTCTGAGATTTGGTAATCTCTCCTTCTTTGATCTTTATCCTAGGATTCTTGGGTCCATATGTGAGAATAGGGACTATTGGTTTAGCCCATCCTGGTGCTATCTCAAGATTAAACAAATAAGCATCTGGTAATTCATCCACTATTCCTTGAGGAGCTTCTCCTGAGGTTAATCTCGAAAGGTGGTCAGCTCTAAGATGTGTCTTTCCTTTCCTGACTACTACTTCAAAATCGTACTCCATGAGTAATAGAAACCAACGTATTAGTCGTCCTGTGTTACAGGGTTTGTTGACTAGGTACAATAGGGCTTGATGATCAGTAAAGAACTTGAATTTGTTGGCCAACAAGTAGTGTCTAAACTTCTTTACTGCGTAGATCATCCCTAATCCTTCTCGTTCCGTCGTGGTGTAATTTCTTTCTGCTGCGTTCAATTGTCTGCTTGCGTAAGCTATGGGGAGATCTATGTTACCTTCATTCGTGGGTTGTGCTAACACGCATCCTATGGCGTAATTGGATGCATCCACATGTACATGGAATGGCTTACTCCAATCTGGGGTAGTCAATATAGGTGCTGAGCACAAGCGTCGTTTAAGTTCGTTGAATGAATTCTCACATTCTTCTGTCCATTCAAAATGAGTCAAAAGAGAGTACAATGGCTTGGCTATGATTGCATACATGTGTATGAATCTCCTATAATAACCACAATGGCCCATAAATGCCTGTACCTCTTTCACATTAGTTGGTCTAGGTAATTCTGCAATTACCTTCACTTTTTCTTCATCCGTAGAGATTCCATTTTTTGACACAATGTGTCCTAGAATTTTGCCTTGTCTGACCATGAAAACGCATTTTTTTGGGTTCAAACAAACCTGATATTCTCGACATTTGTCAAATATTTGTCTTAACTCTGGGATATGTGTCTGTCTTACATTTGAATGTGCACATAAGTCATCGACATAAACTTCCAAACTCTTGCGTAGGAATTCCTTAAAAACATGACACATGAGTCGCTGGAAAGTGGCGGGTGCATTTGTTAAGCCAAATGGCATCACACGAAATGCAAATATGCCCCATTCAGTGGCAAAAGCCGTCTTGTGTTGGTCCTCTGGAGCAATGGCTACTTGATTATAGCCTGAAAAACCATCAAGGAAGCTGTAAACTTCCTTGCCCGCAACTCTTTCCAATAAGTGTTCCGTGATAGGAAGAGGATAACTGTCTCTAATCGTGGCGGCATTAACTTTTTTAAGGTTAATACACACACGCAATTTTCCGTTCTTCTTGGGCACAACCACAATAGGGGATACCCATTCGGTATGCTCAATCTTGTAAATGAATCCTGCCTCTATCAATCGATCTATCTCCTCTTTAATCTTCGCAGCGTAGTTATCATTGTACGTGTACGGTTTCTGTTTTGTCGGTTTTGCATCTGGAGTCCTAGGGATTCTATGAGAACATATATCTGGATCTACTCCTTTCAAATCTTTGTAACTCCAAGCAAAAACATCTCTATATTCACGCAATAGGGCAACTAATTCTTCTTCTTCTTCCTTCGTCAAATCATGCCCTATGTATGTACATTTTTCTTCTTCTCCTTCTATGGCTACTATTATTTTCTTGGTTTTCTCTCGGTTATCATATACTTGTCCGTCATTCGCCTTTCTATTAGGCATTCGTACCATGATTCTTCTATCTTCGATTTCATATTTCTTGAAGTTCTCGGGTACTTCAAACAAAGATTCTTCTTTTTCTGACATGGTTTCTTTCTTCTTTTTTTTCTTGCCTTCACTTTTGTTAGTCACTTCCGTGGCTAACCTCACCTCATTCGTAATTTCCTCGTGTCTCTGAGTGTGAGTCTCTACTTCGAAAAAATATTCTTCCTCTGATGCAAAGGGTGGGTCCATGATAATTGATTCTAAATCAAAATCACTCGCATCCTCAAATGCATCAGTGTTAGGTTGACACTCTTCTAAAATTGCATTGCACATGATTGGCTCTATCGTGAAAACTGAAATGTCATAGCCATCCTCGTCACAGTGGGGTGTCCATTGTTCTTCATTGATGGCTACATCCATGGTTGCTAGGATTTTTGCCCAACCATGGGGTTCAAACTCTTCATCTGGAAATACTACAGGTGCGTAGGCTGGATCTTGAAGGGTTCGTGGATTTTGTTCTGCACCTAAGGTCCTTGCTTCTAATCGTTCTTCCTCTTGTTTGGCTACTTTACACATCCATAAATGAGTATCCTCATGCAACCAAGAGGGGTCTGACTCCAAAGAGTGCACTGATTCTGTTTCTACTGGTGTCTTATGGATGGTATTCCATTGTATTGGGGGTACGTCTCGATGTGAATAGTCTTTAAGATTGACTTTGGTAGTCACTCCTAAATGTTGCAAGTACAAAGAATTAGTTCCCCAATCTTGTACAATTTGCAACTGACGCATGAATGGTCGTCCCAATATCATCTCATAAGCATGATTTTTTGCAAAGTCACAAATGGCAAAGGTATGCTCAAATTCTACACCGCAAGTGGTGAGAGATATGCCTTCTAGTAAGCCTAATGGTTTTTCTATGTGTCCGTCAGCCATTTGTAGCTTCATCCTGGTGGGTCTTAATGCTGGCTTACCCCAACGTTTCCATAAAGCGGTGGTAGCTATGGCTACTCCGGCTCCTGAATCTAAGATGGCTTTCGTGGTGTAGCCCTGATGGGTTATCGGAAGATAAGTGTTACCTTCCTCTCCTTCACTTACATCTCCAATCTTTTCTACGGGTATCTCTGGTACCTTATTTTGTGATCCTATTTGTGAGGGAGTAGTAGCAAGCTCGAGGAATTGATTTGCTACATGTTTCCACAATTCTGGTTTTACCTTTAACAACTCCTCTAGAGTGAGGTTACAATGTACTTTAGTGTTCTTGATCACTTCCGTGTTTCTAGGGATTACTGATTCTTCATTCCTCACTATTATCGTGGGTGCTCTCATACTAATAGACTTTGCTTCCCAAGGTCGTGTGAACTGAGGTAATTCTTGTAAAGAATTAGATTCAAAAGCTGTGTGTTCACTCAGTTGTTCCTCCTCTACCTCATTGTAAATAGAGGGGATGTCTTGGGGAAATTGCTCCTGCAAGTCATTTATTTCTTGAATAGGAGGATGAGTTCCTTGTTCTTTTCTCCATTTCTCTTCTTGGATTTCTCTCAAAAATTCATGAGACTACCTATGTATGGAAGACAAATTGTCTTGACTTTCTGTATTGGGTACTTGAGACAGGGATGGTGCATTCCTTTCCTGTGTCTCTGGGACACTAAGATTCCTATGCTGATCCTTTTTCTCTTTGCTTTCTATCAAGTATTCTAGCCTCTCCATTAGTCCTTGAAAGTGTAATTCCGATTTTGCCATGTTATTCCAATTAATATATCTAGAGGCTTCGAACAAAGCTTGTGCTAATTCTACCATCTTCATGCAAAGTTTAGTTCTCTCAATTTCTAGATCAGCTCGAGGGTAGTTTTTACTCATTTCAGCTACCTGAGGTCCCTCTTTTAATCTAGCCTGATATGCACGAAACATCATGTCTAGATTTTCTGGTATGGGTTCCGCTAAAACTGATCCTGATTTCTGAGCTGGATTCTCTTGATTCAATTCCTGTGAAGTCAATTCTATGATTTTGGCTCTAGATTCCTTCAAACTTCCTTCCAACTCAGTTATCTTTTTACTCCACTTTCTCTTTATTCTTTCTCTAGAATCTTTCCAAGATTTCGTCTTTACTGCTAGATTCTGCAACTTCTTTTTACTGCTAGATTCTGCAACTTCACTACTTCCGGCTACTTTCTCCTGATTAAGCTGTTGGTTCTGTAAGAGCGCCTGGGCTCTTGTTATAGCTTGGATAGGCACGTATGTAGGGTTGGATCCATTTGCGTTATTTACAATACCTATCACGTTGATCGGTGTCACACTCAAAGCATTAACACGGTTCTTAGGACAATCTTTGATTATGTGCTCTTTGCCACAATCGACACAAAAGCCTTGGATCTTATAGTACTGTGATTGTCCTGATATCGGTGGATGTGGACAATTCTTTATGAAATGGTCTCCTTGGCACCTAAAGCATGGTCCTCTAGGGCCCTGTGGTCTCTGTTGTCTTACTTGGGGCCGTGGATTTGGGTTTGTGTACATCACATTAGCATAGTCTGGCTCCCAACTAGGTTCCACTGGTGGACTATCATAATGATATGTTTCTACATGTTCTGGTGACTCTGTGTAATAAGCGGGTGGACTATCTACATGCGTAGAGTCAAAACTGTTTGAGTGTGGGTCACTCTCTGTGATCAAAGGTGAAGAAGGCACTAAAGCCCTACTTAGGTTCTCTTCTGCAGCAGTGTATTTGACTGAGATGACATTCGCTAGTGGGGGTGGCTGCTGAGCTAAGACGGGTTGAGGTCTCTGTTGAGCCTGGTATGGGTAGTTCTGAGGAGGCCTATAGTAATAAGGCTGAGCATTGTATTGGCCTTGATACCTACCTGGCTGTGCGTATGCTTGCGGGTAGTTCTGTCTCACGGTCTGTTTGTTGTATGGGCAGTCCTGAGCCGTATGATTCGTGTATCTTCTCTCAATTGTACAGTATTGGCCACTAGGGTTGGCTTGTGGTTGTGGTGCATTGGGACACACATTTGCCATATGATCACCACCACAGGTGTAACAACGCTTGTTTGTTAGCACCCTAGGTTTACTAGAAACTCCTAGTTTCTGAGCCACTTTTTCTGCTAGGTCTTCTATTGAGCTAGACAATTTTGTGGATGCTAGAGATGAATAGTCTGAGTCCTTGTAGACCTTTGAGAGTTCCAACTCATCTCCTAAGTTGTCCTCAATGTCTATACAAATTCTTATACATTGCTCTAGCGTTCTGGGTTCTTTTAGGTACACATAGGAGCGTAGTTTAGAGCTCAACAAGCCATCTAAAAATAATGACACTTGCTTGGCCTGTGAGGGTAGCTCTTGCATTGGACATCGTTCAACATATTGTCTAAACCTACGTCCTGCCAGTCTTACTGTTTCTTGAGGGGTTTGTTTAAAGCTATGAATCAACGAAGACGTGTCATGTCTGATTCCACTTTTAGAGAATTCAGTGATGAATGACTCTAAAAAGTGATGGATGTCTCTAAATTGCCTTTGTTGCAATGGTTGGAACCAAGTTAAAGCTGTATTCTTTAACGTTAGTCCAAATGCGTTGTATTGCGTGAACATGTCTTCAACTTGTTCTGCTCTTAGTACTTGCTTGAATTCTGCGACATGGTCATAGGGATCTACTGTCCCATCAAAATAATTCTTCATTGATTTTACTAATTGAGTGGGTCTTAACATTCTTGCATGTTCACGTGGTCTAGGTAGAGGAAAATCATCTCTACCACCTGGTATTCCATGATCTCTTTGTCTATCTGCTCTATTAGTGTCCGTGGTTGTTCTATCTCTCCCTACATGATGAGTGAAGCTTACTTCGGGTATTTCTTTATTTTGCTCTCTTTGATTTCCATGGGCTGATGATGTTCCTGCCCCTTGTTGACTTGTATTCATGTTCGTTCTAGATGGAGGGAATACTAATTCACCTCTCCATGTGTATGTGTTTTTAGCGTGGTCAGGTACCACAAAGACTCTTTCTGAAGTCTTATCCAGGTATACAACCTTTCCAGGTGTATCCGGGTCCTTGAACTCGTATATCGTGATGATACCTACCTCACTAAGTAGTTCTGTCTTGTATCTCCAAAAGGCTTCATCAGTTTCTTTATTTACAAACAACTCTATGCTTCTGTTGTCCTGAGGGATCCATTTTGGGATTAGTACTCGTGTCAGTACAGATTTCCCTCTAGGTGTTCTAGGCTCTTTTAATGGTTCTTTTCCTTGAGATTTAGTTTCCGTCTCTGGCTGAATCACGCCAAACTCATTGGTATTGTTTGGCTGCGTACTTAAGATGTACATTGTTCCTTCTTTGTCTATGTACGCGTCTCTCTCGAATTTCACCACTGGACGTTCCAATCCAATGGGTTGATCGGGGTTGTGCATTTGCACCACTTGCCTTCGCAAACCATCCTCATAGATGCGAGCACCTAATCGGTTGGTTCGGAGAAACTCTAGTTGAGTCCTATAGGGTCCTTTTGGTTTTTCTAAATAGGCTACATTAGACCCTCCTTCTGGTCTTTCTGTGCTAAATGCCATTTCTGAATCACTAGTATCTGAGCTCTCGTAGGGATAACTAGTGTTCAATTGTTGAGCCCACGATCGTGCAGTAGTTCTTACACTGGCCTCTGATGATCTAAGGCTTCGTCGGTCTGACTTACCTATATGTTTGCCCGATCTAAGGTTCATTAATTTTCTTCCTTGCACACTCAGTACACGCTCAGATCGTCAATGATTCTTTGTTATTACTTTCTTGATTCTTTTTAGATTTCTTTAGATTCTTGTTTTAATGTATGCGTCAGGAATTCGACTTTCCGTGGGACTTTGAGTTCTCGTTCCGTCAGACTTATGTTCTTTCCTTTAGGTTTTCGTGTCACACACCTTTATCTTTAGTCTTGGACTTGATAAATTTAATTCTCTTGAACTTGAGGCGTTCCTATCGTCTTTAATCCACAATACTACCGTTTATCCTAAGCTAAGAATTGACTGAGGGGGTTGAGTAATCTTCCAACCTCGAGTCAGCTTTTCTGGTTGCTCTGATGCCCAAGAAGCCGCGCTTCCCAAGCTTTATGCCCTTCACTGCCTTGCCTTGGTTGCCCTTGATTGCCCTTGCTAGACCTGAAAAAATTCAATATTAGACCAATTCACAGTTGGATGATCAAGCACTTGAGTATATACACCTTTTAAGTCCCTTCCCTTTTGCCCAACTTTTTAATGCTTGCCCCCTGGCTTTCTAGTCCCAAACTAGGTCAACCTCAAAATAGCTTGTCTAAAGATAGATGTATCCTTTAAGAAAAAAACAGTTGAGGTCACGTAGTACTCGTCAAGAGCTTTCTAATGAGCTATTAAGCTCAAAAAACGGACTTCAGATGAAAAAGTTATGACCGTTCAAGCCCTGGGGGGTAAAAACTGACAAACATGTTTTTCTCCAAATATGGGCTAAGGGTCTCCTATGAGTCTAATCACCCATAAATTTCCCAAAAATAGCCCCAAAATTGGCCAAAAAATGAAACCCTAAAATTTGCGATGGGGGTGCACAATCGCGATGGTGTGAGACAATCGCGATGGTCTGGGACCGTCGCGATGGCGTGAGGGTGAACAATCGCGATGGTCTGAAGTGCACGGTCGCGATGGTCCAAAAGTGAGCAATCGCGATGGCGTGAGTGTGAACCGTCGCGATGGCTCGATCAGGCGGACAATCGCGATGGCGTGAGTCAATGGTCAACGTGAACAATCGCGATGGTCCAAAAAGAACCGTCGCGATGGTCACAGATGCGATGGCTTGAGCCAATCGCGATGGTCAGGGCGCGATGGCTTGAGCCAATCGCGATGGTCCAAAATTTGAGTTGTCGCGATGGTCTGAGATGATCGTGATGGTCCAACTTGCCACGTGGCACCGTCGGCGCGATGGCGTGAGCCAATCGCGATGGTGTGGGGTCAACCAAACAGTCGCGATGGTCCGCGAACCGTCGCGATGGTCCGCGAACCGTCGCGATGGTCCGCGAACCGTCGCGATGGTCCAAATGAACCATCGCGATGGTCCGGCCGAGCCGTCGCGATGGCGTGAGCAAATCGCGATGGTGTGACATAATCGCGATGGTCTGAGACCGTCGCGATAGTCCACCAAAGTATGATTTTTTGCAATGCAAGTATAAATTCCTAGAGGCGCAAGTGTGCTCTACACGCTGGTGTGGTCGCCTTCTTCAAATTCCGAACTTTGCAGACCATCGCGATGGTTTGACACAGTCGGAAATTTCAGACAGAAACTGAGAATTTTACCTTTTCCAAGCTTTCCTGATGCACTGGAGCTCTGTACCTGCAAGAAAACTCAAGAAAACAAAAGTACACACAAGCACAAAAGCTCTCTCTCACTCTCTCACATGCACAAATGAGGGGAAATGAGGAGAATGGGTGGATATGGTGAATTTTCTGATTTTTTTGGAGATGAAGATGATGATGCGGTGATGAAGATGGAGTGTGGGGGAGGTGAAAAACACCAAAAAACTAAGTAAAAACAACAACAAAAACTGAAATTTTTACCTTCCAACGCTACTTCTTGCTATACTCTTACCATCACACATTCGTCCTAGACTCGATCCCCGACAACGGCGCCAAATTTGGTGTTGCTCTAGCACAATGGTGAGAACCACGTTAAGAAGCTCCACCTCCTTAATGTCAATCCGCGGAAGAGATAGGAGTGATATGAAGATCGTGAATGTGAGATGAAGTGAGAGTGAAGGTGAGAAGCATAGAGATGCACACACACATACACACACACTACGAAGAGACAAGCAAGACGCAATGGAAGGTGAGAAATCAACTCTATTACTCAAGAAAACTATTACAAGCTCCAAATAGCTCTAAGCTCTTCTCTACTCAAACAAGCTAACCTAAAAAATGAGCTCTCTAGCTCTTTTTATAGTTTCTAGACTAGTTTTGACCGGTTTCACATCTAGTGACCGGCATAGTTAAAAATTAGGTCCTAAATGCTATTTGGAAGGGTACATTAGTGATAAAAATCACTGTTGGAGGTTTTTTGAAAAGTATTTCTAAAACATGATTCTTTGAAAAAATATTCGACTGGCTCACTGCTCCGTCGTTACATGCTTCCGCGTCGTCTGTGCCTCTGGCTGCTTCCAACAGGTTCCTTGCTTATCAATGTAAGAACCATCTTCGAATTTGACCACTGGGTGTTCAAGTCCGGGTTGATTGGGATTTTTGAGTTGGACAACTGATCTCCTCAAACCATCCTCATATGCGTGCACCTAATCAGTTGGTCCTAATATACTCCCATTGTGTCTTATAAGGATCTTCTGGTGTCTGTAGATAGGCAGTGCCTGAGATACCTACTAGTATTTCCATTCTAAAGAACATTTTTGAATCACTTGTGTCCAAACTTAGCACGTAGGGATAACCACTAAGTTGTTGTGCCCATGACGTAGCTATGTGATTGAAACTACCTTCAGAGGATCTGATGCTTTGTCTATCCCGGCCTAGGTGTCTACTTGACCTAAGGTTCATAAGCTTTGTCTTATAGTCCCAATTTTTTCCAAAGTAGAACCGCATTGCAATGTTCTTTTGAATCGATTACTTGTTCTTTTATAGGTTTCTCTCATATAATCTTAGCTTGAACCTGAGAAATTAGGGTTTTCTTGGACTTATGTCATGCTTATCATCACCCTAATTAATCAATATCGCTAGTCATATTTAGCATAAGATAAGAATTTATAAAGGGGGTTTAGAATGATTCCAACCTCCAGTTTGATGCTCCAAAAAAAATTGCTATGATGCCCAATAATCCTTGCTTTGTGCTACACTTTTCCTTGCTCTGAACTCCTTTGAATGCTCTTAATACACCCGTAAAAATCCCATAGTTAGATCAAGATTTAGACTTAATATTTTTGATAGACCACTTGCATTCAGGTATCTCCAAGACCTACTTTTCCCCCCCTTGTATTTCTGAAAAAATTTCTAGAGCTCCCTTAATTCCTACTCCCACTTGAGGGTCAACTTCAAAATACCATTTTCTTTAGGTTTTTCAAATCCTATAACCGATTAGTAGTTTCCAAGAACGGAGGTGACTGCTACCAAAACAATTTATCTTTATAACTCAATGAATGATTTTTACTCAAGCTTTCTGTAGAATTCTCAAGGAGCTTTCCAATGAGCTCGAAATGACTCAAAACGGAGTTCGTATGAGAAAGTTATGTCCAATCAAGCTTCTAGTGGTCAAAACAGGCAAACAAGACCTCTTAGAGAATCGGGATTTTTCGAAAATCAGGCAGCCAGAAAGTCGTGTTTTTTTACAAGTGCAACAACTAGAGAATCGCAATTCTCTCAAAATCCACAATCCAAAGAATTGCAACTTTCTCAAAATCACCAAACAAAGAATCGTGAATTCCTCAAATCTTTGTCCAGGAAATCGCGATTTTCTCCAAATCACTAAGTCCAAGAATTGGCGATTTTCTTACAATCACCAAGCAGAGAGTCGCGAATTTCTTAAGTTCCACTAAATCAAGAGAATCACAATTTTCTTGAAATTCTAAGTGGAGGGAATCACAATTTTCTCAAATCCTCTCAATCCAGAGAATCGCAACTTTCTCAAATGCCAAGTCCAAAAAATCATGAATTTCTTGAATCCAACAAGGCCAAAGAATTGCGACTTTCTCCAAATCCACAAATCCAGAGAATCGCAAATTTCTCAATTTTTGCTAAAGCTAGAGAGTTGCGACTTTCTCAATTTTCCCAAGGCCAGAGGATCACGATTTTACGAAAATCTACAAGCCAGAGGATTGCAATTTTGTCAAATTTTCTAAGTCTAGAGAATCATGATTTTCTCAAACTCCCAAATGCAGAGAATTGCGAATTTCTCAATTCTCCCAAGTCCAGAGAATCGCAATTTTCTCGAATCCAACAAGGCCAGAGAATCGCGACTCTCCAAATCCACAAATCCAGCGAATTGCTAATTTCTTGAATCCTCTCAATCCAGAGAATTGCGATTTTCTCAAAATCTACACTTCCAAAGAATCACGATTTTCTCAAATTTTCTAAGTCCAGAGAATCCCGATTTTCTCAAACTCCAAAATGAAGAGAATCGCGAATTTCTCAAAATCTACCAGCTAGATATGCAAAAAATCATGAAAAACACAAGCGCATGCACTCCCAAGCACTTCCTAGCTCTTTCTTGCACTCCCACACCTGAGAAGTGATGTGAAAATGGTGAAAATGCACTCAAAAACGAAAAAATTCTATGAAGATGAAGATGTATGAAGATGGTGATGATGAAGATGGAGAAGAAAAATAAAAAAATGAACAAAAAATGACTTATTTTGACCTTCCAACATCGCAAATCTATGATTTTATCATCACAATACTCATCCTCAAGCAACACTCCCAGCAACGGTGCCAAATTTTGGTGTAGCTCAAGCATGATTACCACCTCCTTTACTTGTTAATCCGCAGAGACATGAGGAGGATATGAAGATCATGAGCAATTGTGGTGAGCAAATATGAGTGACAAGCACATACATGCACACACACACACACACACATACAAGGCAAGATCAAAGAGAGGAACAATGGAAAGCTTCAATTGCACAAGAACTCTCTTACAAAATCTTCAATCTCTACTCAGCCAACTCTCTCACAAGCTACTAAGAAGCTAACTCTCTAACAAGACAACCCAAAAAATGAGCTCTCTAGCTCTTTTTATAGCTTTTTGAGTAGTTTTGGCCCTGTTTATACCTAGTGTTTGGCCTAGTTAGAAATTAGGTTCCAGGGCTTGTTTGGGGGCTCAAATGGAGTCTAAAAATTATGAAAATTGGTAGGATGATACTTCTAATAGTCCTCAAGCTTGAGGAATCCTTGGTTTGAACAAAATGGGGTTGTAAAAACGTGAAATGATATTTACAATGGTTTTTAGTGATAAAAATCACTATTTTTTTAGGGATTTCTTCTGAAAATTTGACGCGTGCTTCTTGGAGCTCCCTACATGATCCTTCTTCTTGTGTGTCCACTTCTTTGACACATTCGAATGCCTTGTGCTTGACCTTGAATGCCAATAGTCTGCTAGAATTGATCCTATCTCAATTGGCTTACATTCTTTAGTAGTCTATGTTGGAGTTAGATGCGGAAGCACGCGAACAACACAAGGAAGAAGAAGAAGAAGCTTGGAGCACAACACACAATACTGAATGTATTACAACTATAATGTACAAAGATAAGTAGCCATTAGGGCAATAGGCATATATACAAGCTGGGGGAAAAAACCTCCTAAAGAGGGAAAAAAGTACCCCGACAGTCCTAGAGTGTTCACACACATCATTACCTAAATATATCAACAAATCCCCCCTAGGAGTGATGTAGTGAACAAGGAGCTGGCACTCATGTATAAGGAAGTGGATGAAGTCAAAGCATTCAAAGTTCGGGTGTCAAGGTGCACAAGTAGTGCACAATTAATTGTTCAGAAAGGGTATAATTGCAAAAGTTGGTTGTAGGTTGCAGAGTGTATTTCTGTAATCTCTCTAAGGTTCAAAGTGTTTTTAAAGTGTTTTTAAAGTGTTTTGGAAGGTTCAGATGAACCTTCTCTTAGGTGCACATTTGAAGAATTAAAAGGAAAAATGTGAAGGTATGTGAAGCAGTAGCGTACGTAGAAGTGAAAGTATGGCCCCCCAATTAATTTTTGTTTTAGTCTAAAGTCACTACAAGACAAAACAGGGATTCGTTGGCTGCCCATTTTTGGAGGCAATCTTGGGACATCAGAGTGAGCACCAAGATACTCTAGAAGTTAGGAGCGTACGTGAACCGACACTCAAATCAAGGCAAGGCATTATTCTTGGTTAGACTAAGCAATGTGACCATAGTCTAGACTAAGACAGGAGTAAGAGAAATTCAGTGAGTGTGCGACGCAGAGAAGTGAAGTGCAAGGTGTGTAGGAAGAGTGACTTAGAAGTGTGTAGAGAAGTGCTAAGCCATGCAACCAAAGGTCACAAGGTCCCATTGAAGCTACACGCACATCGATAGAAGGTGTCCATCCCTCCCCCTATTGGAAGCTTGAGTGCAAGGTGTGCACAAGTGCAAGCTTGGAGAAGGTGGAGGTCTAGTGTAGAGAAGGTCGGCGGCAGCAAGAACCTTGGGTATTTTGTAACTTGGTTGATTGTGCACTCTTTGGGATTTTGCACAGAGAGCATTGGATTGTATTGTACATCACCGTTGTACTTTTCTCCTTATAATCAATCTACAGAAGCTTCCAATATCTATATCTTGTTACGAGGAAGGAGATAAGGAAGAGAGCTCACACACACAATCTCACTCTCAAGGAGAAGCACATACGCACAGATTGAGGCAAGGAAGAATGATCTTCTTCTTCTTCTATTACATAAAAGGAATGTACAAGAATGACCTAAAACAAGAATACAACAAGTGCAATATATAAAGATCAGTACATAAGGAAAAACCTAATGTCCGCGAATGAGTGAGCTTGCAAGAACCAAATGTGCCATCACTCTCGGTAGATAAATCTAATAAAGTTCAATGAAGTATCCCTGACATATACCGGCGTGACCACTATACATGTCAGAGAAATGAAAAACTGGTACGTGTCATCCTCGATCATCACATGTTGAGCTTGATATCTCAACACTCCCCCTCAAGCTCAACGCCATATCCTGTAATCCAAGCATCTCTCGAAACTTCTTCAACTTCTCAGCTCCAAGTGCTTTGGTGAAAATATCAGCAACCTGCTCATCTGTTCTCACATAAACAAGATCAATATCACCTGCTAATACCTTCTCTCTGATGAAGTGATAATGTACCTCGATATGCTTTGTTCTAGCATGGAAAATAGGGTTTTGTGCTAACTGTATGCTGCTAAGATTATCACAATAGATAGTGATAGGCTTTTGCACTTCCACACCTAAATTTGCAAGTTACATCTCCAAACATGATACCTCACATGCTGCCATCTACACCAACTTCATAAAACAATGCATAATCCAAAGTAGCCCTCACATAATGTAGAGTGCGCCTCAGAACATCCAAATGTGGCTTCCTGGGAACCTGCATAAACTGACTTTCAAGTCCAACAGTATAACTTAGATCAGGCCTTGTAATTGTGAGATATATAAGACTTCCCACAATTTTCCTGTACATAGTAGAATTTTCCAATGCTTCACCTGATGTAGTATCCAATTTCAAATTCTGATCTAATGGCATAGAAATTGGCTTACAACCAGCCATACCATACTTTTGCAGCATATTCAAGGCATATTGCCTTTGCGACATCCATATACCTGTTTCTGTATGTATAAACTTAATGCCCAAGAAATAGCGCAACACACCAAGATCTTTCATGTCGAATTCCTGCATAAGAAGTTTCTTGACCTCTTTGATGTTTTCTTCATTATCACCACCTACAATCAGGTCATCAACATAAATAGCCACAATAGTGATGCCATCATCAGCCTTCCTTGCATATAGTCAGTGATCTGTACCACACATAGAGAACCCAATGCTGGTTAAGTAATCAGCAATCCTTGCATGCCATGCACGAGGGGCTTGCTTCAGCCCATACAAAGCCTTTTGCAACCTGCAAACATATTCTGGATGCTTTGAATCTTCATATCCTTGTGGCTGGTCCATATATACTTCTTCCTGTAACTCACCATATAGGAAGACATTCTTCACATCCATCTGATGCAAAGTCCATCCTTTTGCTGTGGCTAGTGCAACAAGTGTTCTGACAGTAGAAATGTTAGCTATAGGGCTGAGTGTTTCCTCATAATCAATGTCATATGTCTATGCATAACCTTTAGCTACCAATCGTGCTTTATACCTGCTTATGCTACCATCAGCATTATGCTTTACCTTGTAAACC
This sequence comes from Ceratopteris richardii, assembly GCA_020310875.1. Classification (NCBI taxonomy): domain Eukaryota; kingdom Viridiplantae; phylum Streptophyta; class Polypodiopsida; order Polypodiales; family Pteridaceae; genus Ceratopteris; species Ceratopteris richardii. The sequence goes on along the minus strand of CM035427.1, from coordinate 65,591,952 downwards.
CATTTGTAGCCTATGGGTTTCTTTCCTTGTGGCAATGGAACCAGCTTCCATGTATCATTTCCATAAAGTGCAGCCATCTCCTCATCCATAGCTTTTTCCCATCTGCATTACCAATTGCATCTTCAAAACAAGAAGGTTCAACATCTTGTATTACCTTTGTCATGTAAGCACAATGGCAAGCCATGTAACTATCATATGTCAATCGTTGCACTGAATTACGCATCCTCCCAGATCTTCTTGGTCCTGGGTCACTTCTCCTTGTATCATCTGCATGTGCCCTTCTTACTCTTGGAGTCTTCATAGAGGGCAATCCAAGTTCCTCATCAAGACTCTTTTCTGAACCACTTGAATCTCCATCAACATCTTCAAAACCTGCACATGTTTTACTACCAGCAGAAAGCTTTTCTTTACCTTTCTTGGATGTATTTGATGAATTTGCTGGACTGAAATTTCCACGCGTTCCACTCCATGGATTTGAGTTGGAACTATTGCTTGGTGATGGATCTGGTCCACTCAAAACTTGAGATTCTGCACTTGATTTTTCAGTATTTATTGGTTCAAGATTCAGTCCTTCTTTGGCATCTCCATAGAAGCTTGACATTTCATCAAATACCACATCTCTGCTCACCTTCACCTGTTGTGTGAGTGGGTTATAACATTTGTACCCCTTTTGCTCAAGGGAGTATCCAATGAAGACACATTTTTCTGCTTTCAGATCAAGCTTCATCCTCAACTCATCTAGAACATGTACATATGCAATACAGCCAAAAACTTTCAGATGTGATAAGTTTGGCTTTTTACCTGTAAACTTCTCTTCAGGTGTAACTTGATGTACAACAGCAGTCAGAGTTCTGTTCATGATGTATACAGCAGTATGCACAACTTCTGCCCAATAACAATGAGGCATATTCTTCTCAGCCATCAAGGCTCTTGCTATTTTTGCAATATGTCTATTTTTGTGTTCAGCAACGCCATTCTGTTGTGGTGTGTACCTGCATGAAAACTGACGCCGAATTCCATGATTTTTTAGAAAACTGCTGAACTCATTTGACATGTATTCACCTCCTCCATCAGATCTTAATGTCTGAATGTACTTCCCTGTCTGCTTTTCCACCATAGCTTTCAAATTCTGGAAGTGAGTGAACACCTCGCTCTTCTCTTTCATGAAATATACCCATACTTTGCGTGTATGGTCATGAATGAAAGTAACATAAAACCTGCAACCGCCCATAGATGTGGTCTTTGCTGGACCCCAAACATCTGTATGTACTACTTCTAGTACATTCTCACTAACATGCTTGTCATGTGGAAATGATGCTCTTGACTGTTTACCAAATTGACATGCTGCACATACCCTTTGCATTTTTGCAACTTTGAAATTTGGTAGTCCATGGACAATCTCCTTTGACTGCATCAATTTCAGCCTTTGCAAGTTTACATGTCCAATCCGTTTGTGCCACATCTCTATATCTGCAATAACTCCTGCACCTTTTGCAAACATGGTTGCATTCATTTCAAGAATCTTCACATTTAAGGTGAACATCCTACCCACTTTGTTTCCTTTGGCAACCAATCGTCCATCCTGCTTGTACTCTTCTACATATAATCCATTAGCATTGAACCTGATTTGTAATCCCTGGTCAACCATTTGTCCAACAGAAACCAGATTCTTTGTTATATTTGGAACATGCAACACATCAGCAAGATGTTTTACCTTCCCGTCCTCCATAGATAATGCTATGTTTCCTGTATGCTCAATAGGATGCGATGTATCATCACCTGTTTCAACATATCCAAGAAATGGCATTTTCTACAAACTACTAAACCATTCTGCATGACTGGTCATGTGATTTGAAGAACCTGAATCAACATACCAAACATTATCATTCGATTTTGAAACACCAGCAGACATCGTATTCATCATGTGATGTTGAACCATAAACAACTTCTTAGAATCATCTGCACTTGTGGATGCATAGTTGTTTTGCTGCCTTCTATTATTTTGATTCTTCAACTTGCAATCATGCTCAAAATGTCTAGGTTTACCACAATTCCAACATCCTTTACTATCATTACCTGAATCATTTCTTTGGAAATTTCTGCGATCTCTCCCTCTGCCTCGAAACTGTCCTCTTCCTCCTGCATGATTCTGTTGTTGACCTTGGTCTTGGTTACTGTTTCCTCTTCCACTTCCAAAACCTCTACCTCTGCCTCTTCCTCTGCCAGAGTAGAATACCTGCTTAGAACTGGGCTTTCCTTTGGAGTTTGAATCCTCACCAAGATTCTTTTCTTCAATAATCAGCATAGATACCAGATCAGCAAAATTGGGAATATTTTCCCTAGTCTGTATGGAAGTTCTGAACTGCTTATACGCAGCTCCTAAACCACGAAGGCACACTTCCACATTATCATCATCATCTACATTCACGCCAATAGATGCAAGTGACTCACATATGCTTTTGATTTTTAGAGCGTAGTCACTTACCGACATTCTCTTCTTTTCCAATGTATACAGCTTGTTCTTGAGTTGCAATTTCCGTGCCTTTGTATTAGTCTCATACAAAGTGACCAAACTGTTCCAAGCCTCTTTTGGAGTCTTGGCATCCTGTATGTGTCCAATCATGCTATCCTGTATGCTAACAGATAGCCAATACATTACCTTTTGTGCTCCTTGATTCCATTCCTCATATGCTCTTAACTGGTCTATAGTCCGATTCCTTTCTGGTAACTGTGGAGCATTTTCATTCTCTCCTTCGATGTACTTCCAGTAGCCTTTTCCCATCAGGAAATTCGTCATTCTGAATCTCCAAGCATGGAAGTTGTTCTTGTCTAGCTTATCGCTCATAAGCTCACTCATTCCATCTGCATTTTCCATTTTTGCAACAATTCACAACACTGCAAAACACTACAAGCAACACTTCTGCTTGAACACTGTCGCACTATGACATGACATTTCGATCTCAGAAAAACACATTTTTCGTGTATCAACAGTACACAGAATCACTTGAAATTCTGGATCTGGAATATATGAGTGTCACCGAACACAAGACAAGTTACAGTTTCTAAAAATGACCTGGTTTTTCTGTGGGCCCCACCTTACGGGCTCGAAATGGAGGTCGAGATGGCTTCGAAACTTTGATCTGGCAAAAACAAGTGACCCTAAAGGGATAACTGTCGAAAATATTTTGAGGTCTTCTACCGTCACGCCGATTTTCATAGCAAACAGAGGCCGATTGTGAAATCGCGTTTTCTCCACGCCTTGCCGTGTAGTCTTCACTGTCGCCTTCTCCACGAGCTCTCTACAGCCATGCTGGCTCTGATACCATGTCACGAGTAAGGAGATAAGGAAGAGAGCTCACACACACTCTCACTCTCAAGGAGAAGCACTTACACAGATTGAGGCAAGGAAGAATGATCTTCTTCTTCTTCTTCTATTACATAAAAGGAATGTACAAGAATGACCTAAAACAAGAATACAAGTGCAATATATAAAGATCAGTACATAAGGAAAAACCTAATGTCCGCGAATGAGTGAGCTGGCAAGAACCAAATGTGCCATCACTCTCGGTAGATAAATCTAATAAAGCTCAATGAAGTATCCTTGACATATACTGGCGTGAACACTATACATGTTAGAGAAACAAAAAACTGGTACGTGTCATCCTGGATCATCAGATGTTGAGCTTGATATCTCAACATATCTTTCTTCTTATATTTCTCCCTTCTCCTACAAACACTCAAGTCCCTTTCTGCACAAGAATCCCCCAACAAAATTTGGCATGCATGGTGGGACCCCAAGGAGATTTGAGCATAGGAGAAGCAAAATGCAAAGTGTAGAAAAGTTCAAGGGTACCGACAGTACTGTACTGACTTAAGAGATAATCTTTCTTCCCTTGGAATTCTCTTAAACTAAGAGGAGTATGAACAACTCATGACCGCAACCCAGTCTCAAAGCTTGAGGGTCCCTTGCAAAGCAACAAGAAGGAAGGTTATTCGAAGATCAACTAGCCCATCGTCATCGACATCATCAGTAAAGAATACAACAGCACAGGTAGATTTGGAGACTTTACTTTCTAGATTGAATATCAAATTTCCATCCTTTAGAGGGCTAGCACAAGAAGGCCTGGATGAGCACATTAGGAGATTCTTAGCATTATGTAAAACAAGGGGTCTGATGGGAAGAGAGGATGCATTTTTTATTCTTTTCCCTATAACATTAGAGGGGCTAGCAGACAAATGGTTTAGTTAGTTTGTTGACAACCATTTCACCACATGGGACTTGATGAAGGAAGCATTTAGGACACAGTTCCAACAAGGGAACACAACTGAAAACATTATTGAAGAATTAGAGAATTTAAGACTAGGTCCTGGGGAGACCTTCCCAGAATTTGTTACCAGAACTAAGGCATTTTTTGTTGTTAACCTTTGAAGTTGTCTTCTCCAATCATTATAGCATAAATGATTAACTAACACTTCATCAAATTGTCAATCCGAGAAGTATGCAAAGACCACATCCCCTTCTAGTTAATGGAATCCAAAAATAAGAGATATATGGCTGATTTCTGAGACTTTAGTGAAGATGAGATGGAAAAACTAGGTTTTTGAATATCTTGAGTTATACAACAGCATTTTCAATAATCTTTGTGCCTAAAGTGGGCCATTTTCTCTATACAATACAAACATGAAGTCAGATTTAAAAAAGAGTACCTTTATCACATAGACGAGACAATCGTGATTCTGTAAAAACTGAGAATTTCTATTTCTAGCATTGATCTCTTGCAACACCTCACTCAATATACTTATAATAACCTCTCTTCATACACTTCACTCAGAAATACACAAGAAAAGCTCACAAATTCCATAGATTTCACAAGCGAAAGACTCAACAAATCATGAAGGTATTCTAGAGAAGTAGAAACACAATTTTTTGCTAGAAGCTCTTCACATTACCGAATATCATGAGAATAATACAACCAACCTCTTCAAAATAGAAGAAAATATCTTTTATACTTTTTCAAGTGTCCCTTTTCACACTTGAAATTTAGTCCCTCTACCTTCTAATCTAAAAATATGCTATTCCAGAGCTTCCAAAAATTCTAAGAAAAATATATATGCTTCTACTATACATGAGGAAGACTCTTCCTCAATTTTACATTATTTGGATAAATACAACTACATGAAAATGTCAAATTACAAAGAATTTCCTTCAAAAAATGCTTCTTCCAACATCCTTTCCCTCCTAGAGTTTTTTGGCTCCTGAAAAAAAAAATTTCTCTGACAAAATGTTAATGTGAGTTCACTTTATCTCTTCTTCCTCTGATAAACCTGTGATAGTAAATCATGAATCTTTCTCTCTGTGACATTCAAATTGTTCACCATTTCAAATAAAGCTTTTCTCCATTGAACTGCTGCTTCCGGTCTGTCTATCACATCCTTCTTCAGATACTCTGTGTATGCAGCTTCATATGTGGTGAGTCTTGACTTTGTGACTACTAATGAATGTCCAAAAATTTCTGATTCTCTTTCAAAGAAACCATAATCAAAGGAATCCTAAAAAATTTGAAGGTAATGACTCCCCAAAAATACAATTATGCTATAGTATGCCATCAAACAAATTCTATCTAGAGTTTCACTCATGTCAAAAAGTAAAGCATCTATGGGTGAATTGAATCCTATATAATTGAGGGTTCTCACTTCTGTATCTGTAAAAGTTTCTATACATGCTACTATAAGCCTATTCCTTCATGTATTCCCTCCTCCAGAGTCATACTTCCTTTAATTACTTTGCCTCTTTCTCCCAAATTTCTCTTTTCTTTAGCTACAACATTGTGCCCTGGTTGCTCTTTCACATAAGGTTGACAATACTGTTGTTCTGAAGGTTTAGTCCAAATGAGTTTTGATCCTGTATCTACAACTCCACTACTAAATCCTTCATTTTCTGCATCATCTTCTTGCAACATTGCTCTTTTACCTTTTGACCTCCTCTTTTCTTCTCCAGGACTAATTTGCTTTGTGGATTCTTCAAGAATTTGGATTCCCTTTGAACTCTCAATCAACTCTTCTGATGATTTGTTCACCTTTGATGCCCGAGCTATTTTAACTGGTGTACTTGGCACAGATAGGTTTAAACTCTTTGTTGGTAGTAGACAAAGGCATAGACAATGAAGAAGTATGTGAAGGTGGATCACAACGAAGTAGTGGGAAGCCAAGCGGATTATTTTTTCAAAGAAATATGTTTTATACTACTTTTCAAAACTCCCAACAGTGATTTTCATCCCTCTTGTACCATATGTAACATAGAACAACCACTTTTGTAATTAGAGATCCATTTTTTGCAAGCCGAGGAGTCCTCAAGCTTGATGAGCTTAGGTAGAACAAGCCTACCAATTTTGGCTATTTTTAGACCTCGTTTAGACCTTCAAATAGCACCTAGAACCTATTTTTTAACTATGCTAGACACTAGATGTGAAACCGATCAAAACTAGTCTAAAAACTATAAAGAGAGCTAGAGAGCTCATTTTTGAGGTTAACTTGTATGAGTAGAGAAGAGCTTAGAGCTATTTTGGGCTTGTAATTGAGATCTTGAGAATAAAGTCTATTTTCTTACCTTCCATTGTGTCTTGCTTGTCTCATACATGTGTGTGTATGTGTGTGTGCATCTCTATGCTTCTCACCTTCATTCTCACTACATCTCACATTCATGATCTTCATATCACTCCTATCTCTTTCGTAGATTGACATTAAGGAGGTGGAGCTTTTTAACATGGTACTTACCATTATGCCAGAGCAACATCGAATTTGGCATCGTTGCCAGGGATCGAGTCTAGGATGAATGTGTGATGGTAAGAGTATAGCAAGAAGTGGCATTGGAAGGTAAAAATTTCAGTTTTTGTTGTTGTTTCTAAGTAGTTTTTTGTGTTTTTCATCTCCTCTACACTCCTCCTTCACCACCACATCATGTTCTTCCACTCTGAAAAAAATCAGAAAATTCACCATATCCACCCATTCTCCTCATTTCCCCTCATTTGTGCATGAGAGAGAGAGAGCTTTTGTGCTTGTTGTGTTGTGTGTGTTTTTGAGTTTTCTTGTAGGTACAGTGCTCCAAAGCAGTAGGAAAGCTTCCAAAAGGTAAGAAATTTAGTTTTTGTTAGAATCTGCCGTTGGAGTTGGACCATCGTGATGGTCTGACAAAGTCGGAACTTTTGGTAAGCGAGCACTTCACGAGGTAGGTGACCCTTGCGCACACACAAATCCACTGTTGCATTCTCAAAATCATCATTTTGGTGGACCATCGCAATAGGCTCATGCCATCACGATTGGCTCACGCCATCCCGATGGCTCGGCCAGACCATCGCGACGGTCTCACACCATCGCGGTGTCGTCGAGATTTTCTCTCCTCTCTCACTTGTGAAGGCCTACAAAAAAAACATATTTGGTGAAGGTAGCCAGAATTCCCCGAGAAGTCCAGGATGCATCAAGGATGTCAAAGGAAGGTCACATACAAAGTTTCAAAGAAATCAAGAAAGTCCATGGTAGCGGTCAAAGTTGGTCAAAGCTGGTCAAAGTTGGGAAATTAGGGCAAAAATTTCATTGTTACCAAATTAGATGAAAATCCATATACTTGTAAAGATTGTCAAAGGCAGTCTATAGCCCAAATTTCAGCAGAAAATGGATTTGGTAGCACATTGATATGCTATGTTCATTTTGTAAAAATGTATTTTTTCTAGTTTGACCCTACAAATTCTTGTATAGAAATTTATGTTAGCCATATGGTTTGGCATGTATAAAGACCATATGTGGCTACATATTTGTATAAAGTTTCAAGGCTATCCGAGCTTCCTAGACACCTTAATGCCACCTTGCAAGCTTCCAAATGTAGTCAAACTTGTACAAGTTAGATTCAGATGGGAGTTTTTTCTGCATATTCCTGAAGGAGATCTTTGGAAACATAGTCCTACAATGTTTCATCTTCATCAAAGACTTTTTGGAGGGTCAAAGAGCACAAAGTCCAGTTTTCAAGGTCACCGCAGTTTTCTAGAATAAGAAAATTGAAGGCTGAATGTCTGCCACATGTCAAAATATGATTGAACCATGTTGTACGGTCAAGATGAGCTCATATTCAAGGGTGGAGATGCACTAAAGCATAAAGGAAGGAGGATCCACGAATTTTTTCCATAAAAGAAGACCTTTTTTATAATCAAAGATCAATAATGCAGCATTTCTCCAAAAAATAGTGGCTTATCTTATCCGAATTGATGTCAGCACTGATCCGACGGTCCAGATCATCCCCAGATCCAATGGTGGAGAATGAGGGCGCCTAAATTTCACTCCTTTACACTAGATTTGATAGAAAGAACAATTCCAAGCCATTGATTTGATTAATCAAATGGTTGTAATCAAAAGTAGTGATCCTAGAGTTGAGAGTTGATTTCTCTAGATCCAAGGGCCCAAATTCATTCAAAAAACTATATAAACCCCCCTCCAAACTCCTAGAGCATCATTGTTAGGCATCCATAGGGCTCATGCTAGCTTACGGTTTCCTTGAGACGATCACCCTCGGTTGAGCGAGTGAGGATCCAAGGTGAGCTAGTATGAGTATAGAACCTAGTTTCAAATTTAAGTTAGAACTCCAATTTAGGATAGGCTCTTGAAACCAGCATCTCTATCTTGACTCACCCTCGGTGGAGCGTGTGAGTGAGTTAGAGCTGATTTTAATGAGTCTTAGACTTCTTTAGTTAGACGTTACGAGCCTAGACAGACATAGGGTCACTGGAGTGGAACTCACCTTCTTACGTGTGACATTCGGTTGAACTGTCATGGTTTGAGGGTCGGAACCACCTTTGATCAGTAGACTGCTTAGCATGACGTACACGACGATATTTTACATGTAACTTAATTCAAATTCTTTTAATTCATGTCACTTGTCACTTGTCTCTTGTCACCTCTCTCAGTCTCTTAAGTATTTTTACATGTCTTCTATTTCTTCTATGTGTGAGAAGGCTCCGCAGTATTGCGTTGAACCAGTGAGGATGTTTCTTTGAGCTTGTGAGTAAAATCCATCATCATAATTCACTTGCATGCATAAAATCCATACAAATCCATACATATTTATTAGTTTCTGAAAGTGTATAAGAAGCTCCAATATTGGACCATTCTTCCTTTCGAAACTGATTTATGTGTAAGGATTCCATCTATTCTCATCATGCATACATATCATCCAAAGAAGGCTATACATATGGATTAGAATTAGGAAGTGTTTAAGAAGCTCCTCCAATGGACCATTCTTCCTTCCAAATTTGATTCGTGTGTATGGTTCTCTTTCATTCTTATCATTCATGTCATCAATCTAACTTGCACACCTACATTCCCATTCCCATAATTATTTCAACATCTCTCTCTTCTCCATACTCAACATTAATTTCACCTTCACATCTTTAAACCTTCCAACATTCATTAGCTTCATACACCCTGTGTGTGCCACGACCGGACCCGATCCACCCGGATTGCGATCACCTCCACATTTGAACCTGACGTGAAATGCTTCGTGGCATTTGCTTCTGATCTTGTTGGGAGGTTGTGATCCATATCCTTTGTTTCATATTTTTCATCCTCATCATATCATCATCATCATTCTTGAGTGTTGCACTGGATTTCTCACAGTATCGTGCACATCTTCGTCGCGAAGTAAACACATTTGTGAGAGATCTAGAACATCGTGCATCACTTGCTTATTCACATAAGATGGAGGAAGGATTCAAATCCCTTATTGTTGAGAAACAAGGCCAAAGAATAGTCTCTTCTATGTTGAGAGAGAAGGGAAAATTCAATGGCATCAACATCACAAGCTACTTAGATTTGTTTGAAGAGCAAGCTATGATTTTTGGTCTTCCTGAAGATCTTTTGATATCATTCTTTGAACGAATTGTTGATAGCTCTATCATAAACCGTGTCACTCAATATGATAGTCTTCCTTGGAGTGATTTTAGAAAGGAGATGCTCAAAGAATTCTATCTTGAAGATTATAGCCAACATAATCGAGATGGATTCTTACGATGGGTCAATTCTCCAAAGCCTAGTAGCTCTATTACTCACTTACAAAATGAGTATATTAGACGCTATGAACAACTTCCTGATGAGGATAAGATAACTTTGGAACCTGATCTTGTGATCAATTTTCTTAAGCTTCTTCATCCTGAAACTCGTAGGGAAGTTGAACGGCGATTAGAAGAACCAGATAAGCGCTATGGTCTTACTGACAATTGGCAAAAAGTGCGTAAAGTAGTAGAGGCTGTAGCCCATAGACATCAAAGACAATCCATGCTTTATGAGCAAACTAGTCTGCCTCAAGCTAGCCTTCCACAAATTAAGGAGCAATTTAGAGAACAATCCCATGCTATGCTTTTTGACTCTACTCCTATTCCTCAAATGATGGAGCCTACTCAAGGTTTTAAAGTAGAGCCAAATAAAAGTGTAGTTGAACAATCTCAAGTGGATATTCTCACTAAGCAAATGGAAAGTCTTATTGCTACACAATCCAATTTGGCCAAGACTATAGATGCTTTACAATCTAATTACACCAAAACTTTCCAAAATCAAATGAACCCAATGACTTTTCAAGAGCCTAATCAACATGTTATAGCTACCAATCAAAATCCACAAATAGCTCCTACTCAAGCATATCAAGTTCCTCCAATGCATAATCCTCCCATGCATAATCCTTCAATGCAAAATCCTCATCCTCATGTGCAAAATCCTCAAATGTACCAAAACCTGTATCCTCAAGCTTCTCAAATAGCTTTTCAAAATCCTCAAAATCAAAATTTTCAAAATCATCAACCGTATAATATGGAAGCTCCTCTTGCACCTCAAGTACCACATGTTGCTCCCCAAGCTCCTCAAATACATCAATTGCATTTTCAAAATCCTAATTATCCTGTTCAAACAATACCTTATCAACAAAATCCTCAATTTCAAAATTTCCCACCACAAGTTAATCAAAATCCTCAAAATCAAAATGGTTTTGTGCGTGGCCCTCGTAGGTGTCCTTGGTGTGATTCGTTAGAGCACTTTTTGAGAGATTGCGAACTATTGAAGGATGCTAAGGAGCAACGACTAGTAATAGACATAGACAAGAAAATCTGTGACTATCGATCTAGGCTACCTTTGCAAGGAAATTATGGTAAGGGAGGAATGAAAAAACATTATGAAAATATAACCATAATGGACGTAGGAACTAGAGGAGTGAAACTAGAAGCTCTTGATGAACAACAAGTAGAATCAAGTAAACCCACAAAGGAAGGTGATTTTTCCATAGAGGCTTTAGTAAGAGCACGGGATGAGATTAGGAGAATAACGGCTTGGGAGTCACCGATAGAAGATCAATCTCTTATTTCTCACATATCCAATGTAGAAGAAAAACGAAAAAGAGATGAAGCTGAGCCTAGTGAAAGAAGAGTGACTCGAAAACAAACCTCAGAGGGAATAGAAACAATCATAGAGCAAGGAGAAACATCACAATCCAAAGATAAAAAACAAGAATCAGAACCCAATGAACAAAAACAAGAGGAGAAACAAAAAGGGAGGAAGACAAAGCAAAGAAAAACAGAACCAAAGCCTTTAGATAAACAAGAACAATCAAAACAAACTGAAGACCAAACACGAGAACATGAACAAAAACAAGATCCTGAGCAAAAACAAAAGAAACCAAAGAGAAAACCTAAAGCCATCTTGATTTCAGAAATTGAGAGAAAAATAGATCCTATGGAAATTTTAGATGACATTTTGCTTAAGAGTCAAGTGACTATGTCTTTAGAACAAGTTTTCTCTATTGCAAAGCCTGTTTTTAAAGATAACTTTATCGGCCTAATTAAAAGGAAGAGGTTTCCGCTTAATCTAGATACTGAGATGCAAGATTCTCTAGATCAAGATCAAGCTATGAATGAAGCCTTAAACTTTGATGAATCTGATGAAGAGAACTTTGATGATGATGAAGAAAATGTTAATAAAAATTTCTTAGGACCTATTCAACCTGACCATGAAAATCATGAAAACAATCCTGAAAGTCACTTTAAAAGAACATTTTGGTCTAGAGGTACATCAGAGATGCATGTTAAAATAGGAAATGATAAGAACACTATCACTGTAAATGCATTAGTAGATTCCGGCTCCGAAATCAATGTGATTTCAAGAGAAGTCTATGATAAGTTTCGATGGCCCATAGATAAAGATTGTGGATGGTGTATGAGAACTGCAGATAATGGTGTAGGTACCCTGTATGGAGCTTGTGCTAGTGTGCCCATATCCATAGGAGGAATCACAGAAGAGTTTCACTTTTTTATTCAAGATAATTGCTCCTATGAAGTTCTCTTAGGTCAACCCTTTATTTGTGAGAGTCGTATGGAAACTAAAGCCATGGATGATGGGTCTACCTATGCTAGATTTAAGTCTAAGGATGGAATGCAATCACTTCAAGTCATGACAGTAGGAGTGAATCATCCTAGGAATCGATTGTCAATTAGAAAGAAACCTATTGTTACTCAGGGTCATGAGCATGCTTGTAGTGATTGTGCACCTCGATTCATGTTTGGAGCTACATATGATCAAAATTTCGGATAGAATCCATTGTTGAGCGGGACAACAGTGGATATTGGTTTGACATCTCGCATCCAACCAACATGTACAATAGTTTGTCACTTTGTTTTCCACATTCTAGATTAGATTTTCTTCATAAGAGTCAATTGTCCAAGTCTTTTATCCAAAAAACCCAAAAAAATTATAAAAACAACAAAATCATGGAACATGATGAGAACATTGAGCATGTGATTGAAACATCTCATTGTTTCTCTACTCTTGAGGAGTTAGAGTTATGTCTTCAAAATTCTAATTCCCATATTATTCTTCTTTCTTCCCTTGATGAGTATGCTCTAATCCAAGAGTATGCTCTCAATGTTGACAAGTGCTCAAAATTTAACCAAACACATGATGCCTTAGTTGAAACAAAGTACAAAACTGTAGACAAAAAAATCAAACCCATAGCTCACCCATTACCTCAAGGAAGTAATGAAAAAATTATTGATGTGAAAAATGATCCAATTCTTCGGGATAAGAAAAACATAGGACATACATTCACGGATGAGACAATCAAACAGGTGAAAATTGGTAGAGATGATGACTTTCTTTTGCCAGTAGAGAGAGATAAATTTGAGAGAGTTATACGGAGCCATGGAAAAGCCTTTACTATGTATCCTCATGAGATTGGTTGTGTAGATCCTAAGCTAGTTGCACCCATGATAATCTTTACTATTCCACATATTCCATGGAATCTTCGTCCTATACCTGTTCCAAAGGCTCACTTACCTGAGCTAATGAAACTACTTAAGGAGAAGATAAACATGAGAATTTTAGAGCCATCTTTTGCACCTTACTCAAACAGATGGTTCACTGTGCCTAAAAAGAATGGGAAACTACGTTTTATTCAAGATCTCCAACCCGTCAATAAAGTCACCATAAGGAATGTAGGAACAGGACCCATTGTAGATGAGTTTGCTGAATCATTTTCAGGACATTCTATCTATTCAATGGGTGATTTATATTCTGGATATGACCAATTCCAATTAGCAATTGATAGTCGTGACATAACCACAATGAAAACTCCTTTAGGCTTAGTGCGAATGTGTACTTTACCTCAAGGAGCGACTAATTCTGTGGCTCATATGATGAGTGCTATGAATATGGTCTTACATGATTTTATCCCTCATATAACTATGCCATTCATTGATGATATTCCAATTAAAGGGAGTGAGGAACGTGTAAAGGACATTACTTTAGATTCATCTGGATGTCGTAAATTTGTTCTTGACCATATCTCTGATTGTGAAAGAATATTTCAACGATTTGAAGAGGTAGGTCTCACATTTTCCATAGAGAAATCTGTTTTTGGTGTCAACGAGGTACTTATTGTTGGACATTTATGTGGCCATTATGGTCGAAAGCCATACCCACAAAAAGTTGATGCCATTAGCAAGATTTCTGAAACATGTAACAACGTGAGTGAGGTACGTAGATTTCTTGGTGCTTGCATCTTTTATGTTATTTGGATCCCTCACTTTGCTCATGTTGCTGATTGTCTTTATGACTTGTTGAGGAAGAAACGAAAATTTATTTGGACTGACAAACACACTCAAGCTATGCGTAAATTGAAGAAATTATTGCTTGAAGCTCCCATCCTTAAGCGTGTAGACTATTCTGCTAACAAACCTATTATATTGACTGTTGATACTAGTCCTATTGGTATAGGTTGGGTCATAAGTCAAGATGATAGTGAAGGGAATAGATATGCAATTAGGTTTGGTGCCAAAATTCTACATGAAACACAACGAAAATATCCACAGATCAAACGAGAACTATGGGGTATGGTAACAGCTTTGAAAACAGACAAAGAATATTTCATTGGTGCAAATGTCAAAGTTGAGACTGATTGTTTGCCTCTCATTGGAATGATAGCCAATTGTTCATCTCCTGATATAGCCATGCTTAGATGGATCTCATATATTAAGTTCATAAATCCTGAGTTAGTTCATATTTCAGGTAAGTCAAACTCAGTTGCTGATATGTTATCGAGAGCTAGATTTGATGATGATCTTGAAAGTGATCTAATAAAGAATGTGAATTTAGTTGACTATGTTCCACATATATATGAGTATGAGAAATTTCATGAGTCTGAGTACGAAGATGAATGGAGAGACATAGGAAAGTATCTCAGTACACTACAACCATTACCTAGCTGGACTACGAATAGATTCCGTAACATTAGGAAACGAGCTTATAACTTTTTCCTATGTAATGGTTATCTTTGGAGACATGCTAAGGGTAAGGTTAAGAATCCACAACGAGTCCTAGGAAAGAGAGGTCTTCAATTGCAAGTAATGAAGGAAATGCATGAGACATTATGGGCAGGTCATAAAGGATTTTTTGGAACATATGAAAAAATTAGAAGTACCTATTATTGGCCTAGGATGTATGTTGATATTAGTAGCTATGTTTGTACATGTTCTACTTGTCAACTTCATTCATCAGTCAAACATAGAGATCCATTGCATCCTACGTATCCACCTTGTATTCACTACAAGTGGGTAGTAGATCTTGTAACTATGCCTAAAGGTATCGACAAAATGCGTTACATTGTACTTGCAAGAGAAGACTTAACTAATCATGTAGAGGGACGTGCACTACGATCTAAGACCACTTACAATGTTTGCAAATTCTTGCTTGAAGATGTCATAAGTCGCTTTGGGTACATAGAGAAAGTAGTTGCCGATCGTGGAGAGTTAAATGCGAGAGAAGCTAAAGAGTTCTTTGAGCGTCACGGTATTCGTTTGTCTCTCACTACTGCATATAATCCAGAGGCCAATGGTAAAATAGAGAGAGGGCATCCACCTATTGTGAAAGCCATATCTAAAGCATGTAACGGTGACATCAAACAATGGCCTAAATTCTTACCTTTTGCACTTTGGGCAGATAGAATGACATGCACACGTACTACTGGATATATGCCTGCTGAACTCATGTACTGTCAAAAACCATTGTTTCCAATTCAGTCTCATATTTCTGCATGGTCAAATTTGCCTTGGTCTGAAAACATGTCTACTGATGATTTTTTGAGTTTGCGTATTAAACAGTTAGAACAAGGTAAATTAAGACTTGATGATGCTGTTGAAAAATTAAGAGAATCTAGAATGAAGAACAAACATTATTTTGATAAAACTCATCGATTGCGTCCTAAGCCAATTGAAGTAGGAGATTGGGTGCTCATTTATGATAGTACATTTGACTCTCAATATGATGCACGCAAAAAGCTCACTCAACGGTGGTTTGGGCCATACATTGTATCAAAAGTCAACAACAATGCTACGTATGCTCTTTGTGAATTAAATGGTGTTGCACTAAAAGCTTTCATTGCAGGTAAAAGGATAAAGTTATTCAAGAAGCGTGATAATGACGAGTACATTTTGGATGAGGACATTGAAGAAGATGACAACAATGAGGCCGATTCATAAATAGGAGTATCCATGTTATTATTAAATTAAAAAAAAAAAAAAAAAAAAACATCATTAATTTTTCAAGTTCATGTTGCTTTGTTTTTTTTCAAGTTCATTCTATTTTTTTTCCATGCTTGTTTCATGCATGTTTTATTCAGTCTTTGCATCACATTGCATATCCACATCACTTGAGTCAAAAAAAGGCAAATGATGATTTCTCTACTTGTGTAAAATTGTATCTTAAGTAGTAACTTATCTACTAAGAAATTGATTATAATCTAGGATTGTGGAAAGATAGGGCATGTAGATTTGGAGGTTTATTTTGGTGACAAGACTTTCATATATAAACATGCATATGTATCGTGTATCGAAAGCATAATTGTTGAAATCCTAGCTCCTGCTACTGCATGTTTCTACATCCTTAGTCCATCTCACAGCACTTGTATCGGAGTTTAAACGACTGTTCTCCGTCATCAAAAATGGTTGTACCTTGTATCGGGGTTTAATTTTTCCCCGTCATCAAAAAAAAAAAAAAAAGAAGTTGCTACATGTTACCAAGAAGTTTACACTTTCTTCCACCCCAAAAAAAAAGTGATCGTAACCATAAAGTTGCCGAATCATCATCATCATTAAAAAAAAAAAAAAAAAAAAAAAAGAGCAAGCCAAAGGAGGATAAAGAGGCATAGTAGAATAAATCACGGGCTATATAGGCAGATTTATGCATTAGTGGAGTTTAGTTAGATTTCCTTGCATGTTATTAGAGAAAGAGCATATTCATATTTATGTAGGAAAGGAGTTGATCTAAAATAAGCTAAAGATGAAAGATGTCTCTTGAAAATCCTAAATCTTTGTTTATAATCATATTTAAGGTAGATTGCTTTATGAAAAAGGTACAAAATTTTCTTCAAGATGAGAGGAACTGATGCTTAAAACGACTCAATACAACCACTTCCACTTCATATTGATGCTTGTTTTTTTTTCTTTCTTGTTGCCAATGTTGCTTGTTCATTTGCATATATGTTGCCTATTTGTTCATGCATATTCATGTTTCCTGTTTCAATTATTTCTTTCATGCAAATTTTGCTTCATGTCACGTTACCTACTTATTCATGCATATAATCAATTTTCCTTCCATGTTTCTTATGTTGCCTATAAAAGAATTTGATGCCTGGAACATTTTGTTTTTCACAGATGCTAGAGTGGCGCTTCCGGAGGAATCGCAGGTTTAGTGGGGGCGAATGTCGTCGAGATTTTCTCTCCTCTCTCACTTGTGAAGGCCTACAAAAAAAACATATTTGGTGAAGGTAGCCAGAATTCCCCGAGAAGTCCAGGATGCATCAAGGATGTCAAAGGAAGGTCACATACAAAGTTTCAAAGAAATCAAGAAAGTCCATGGTAGCGGTCAAAGTTGGTCAAAGCTGGTCAAAGTTGGGAAATTAGGGCAAAAATTTCATTGTCACCAAATTAGATGAAAATCCATATACTTGTAAAGATTGTCAAAGGCAGTCTATAGCCCAAATTTCAGCAGAAAATGGATTTGATAGCACATTGATATGCTATGTTCATTTTGTAAAAATGTATTTTTTCTAGTTTGACCCTACAAATTCTTGTATAGAAATTTATGTTAGCCATATGGTTTGGCATGTATAAAGACCATATGTGGCTACATATTTGTATAAAGTTTCAAGGCTATCCGAGCTTCCTAGACACCTTAATGCCACCTTGCAAGCTTCCAAATGTAGTCAAACTTGTACAAGTTAGATTCAGATGGGAGTTTTTTCTGCATATTCCTGAAGGAGATCTTTGGAAACATAGTCCTACAATGTTTCATCTTCATCAAAGACTTTTTGGAGGGTCAAAGAGCACAAAGTCCAGTTTTCAAGGTCACCGCAGTTTTCTAGAATAAGAAAATTGAAGGCTTGAATGTCTGCCACATGTCAAAATATGATTGAACCATGTTGTACGGTCAAGATGAGCTCATATTCAAGGGTGGAGATGCACTAAAGCATAAAGGAAGGAGGATCCACGAATTTTTTCCATAAAAGAAGACCTTTTTTATAATCAAAGATCAATAATGCAGCATTTCTCCAAAAAATAGTGGCTTATCTTATCCGAATTGATGTCAGCACTGATCCGACGGTCCAGATCATCCCCAGATCCAATGGTGGAGATTGAGGGCGCCTAAATTTCACTCCTTTACACTAGATTTGATAGAAAGAACAATTCCAAGCCATTGATTTGATTAATCAAATGGTTGTAATCAAAAGTAGTGATCCTAGAGTTGAGAGTTGATTTCTCTAGATCCAAGGGCCCAAATTCATTCAAAAAACTATATAAACCCCCCTCCAAACTCCTAGAGCATCATTGTTAGGCATCCATAGGGCTCATGCTAGCTTACGGTTTCCTTGAGACGATCACCCTCGGTTGAGCGAGTGAGGATCCAAGGTGAGCTAGTATGAGTATAGAACCTAGTTTCAAATTTAAGTTAGAACTCCAATTTAGGATAGGCTCTTGAAACCAGCATCTCTATCTTGACTCACCCTCAGTGGAGCGTGTGAGTGAGTTAGAGCTGATTTTAATGAGTCTTAGACTTCTTTAGTTAGACGTTACGAGCCTAGACAGACATAGGGTCACTGGAGTGGAACTCACCTTCTTACGTGTGACATTCGGTTGAACTGTCATGGTTTGAGGGTCGGAACCACCTTTGATCAGTAGACTGCTTAGCATGACGTACACGACGATATTTTACATGTAACTTAATTCAAATTCTTTTAATTCATGTCACTTGTCACTTGTCTCTTGTCACCTCTCTCAGTCTCTTAAGTATTTTTACATGTCTTCTATTTCTTCTATGTGTGAGAAGGCTCCGCAGTATTGCGTTGAACCAGTGAGGATGTTTCTTTGAGCTTGTGAGTAAAATCCATCATCATAATTCACTTGCATGCATAAAATCCATACAAATCCATACATATTTATTAGTTTCTGAAAGTGTATAAGAAGCTCCAATATTGGACCATTCTTCCTTTCGAAACTGATTTATGTGTAAGGATTCCATCTATTCTCATCATGCATACATATCATCCAAAGAAGGCTATACATATGGATTAGAATTAGGAAGTGTTTAAGAAGCTCCTCCAATGGACCATTCTTCCTTCCAAATTTGATTCGTGTGTATGGTTCTCTTTCATTCTTATCATTCATGTCATCAATCTAACTTGCACACCTACATTCCCATTCCCATAATTATTTCAACATCTCTCTCTTCTCCATACTCAACATTAATTTCACCTTCACATCTTTAAACCTTCCAACATTCATTAGCTTCATACACCCTGTGTGTGCCACGACCGGACCCGATCCACCCGGATTGCGATCACCTCCACAGCGGTGGTTCACTTGAACCATCGTGATGGTCACTGACCATCGCGATGATCCCGTCGACCCCATGCCCTCGCGATTGGCCCACACCATCACGACGATCCCTTGCCACGTGTCATAGTAGACCATCGCGACGATACCAGGTACGCCATCGTGATGCTTTGAGATTGGACCATCGCGATTGGCTCAAGCGATCGTGCCTCGTGACCATCGCGATGGGCTCACGCCATCACAATGGTTGCGTTGACCGTTGACCATCACAATGGGCTCACTCCATCGCGATTGCTCGCTAGAAAGACCATCACGATGCCTCACTTAGACCATCGCGATGCTTCGCACCATCGGACCATCGCGATTGTACCATCCCATCGTGATGGTTCACCTGAACCATCGTGACGGTCCCACACCATCACGATTGTCCCAGACCATCACGATTGTCCACCCAAAACACCAAGTTTAGGGCTTCATTTTTTGGGCTAATTTGAGGCTATTTTGAGAAAATTTTTGGGTGATTAAGCTCATTAGAGACCCCTTAGCTCATAGGGAAAAAAAACCTAATTGTAAGTTTTCACCCCCGAGGACCTGAACGCTTATATCTTTGTCATTCGGTCCATTTTTTGAGCTTTATAGCTCGTTAGAAAGCTCTTGACGAGTACTACGTGACCTCAACTAATTTTTTCAAGAAGAATGCATTTTTTTTAGATAAGAAAATTTGAGGTTGACTCATTGTTGGGACTAGAAAAGCCAGGGGGCATTTGGAAAAAAAATGGCCAAAAAAGAAGGGACCTAAAATGTGTATATATCAAAGCGCTTGATCTTTAAGTTAAGAATTGGTCTAAACATTGGATTTTTACAGGTCTATCAAGAGCTATCAAAGGGCAATCAAAGCAAGGCAGTGAAGAATGCAAGGTTTGGGAAGTGCGACTTCTTGGGCATCAGGGCAATCAATGAAGCTGACTTGAGGTTGGAAGAATACTCAACCCCCTCAGTCAATTATTAGCTTAAGCTAAACGTCTAGCATTGTGGATTAAATTAGAATGACGATAGGAATGCATCAAGTCCAAGAGACTTAATTTTTCAAGTCCAACACTAAGATAAAAGTGTGCGATACGAAAACCTAAAGGAAAGAATTTAAGTATGACAAAACGAGAACTCAAAAGTACAATGAAAAGTCGACTCCTGACGTATACATTGAGACAAGATAAGAATTCAAAGGAATTTAAAGCGAAACAATCAATTAAGAACAAAAGAGACATTGACGATCAGAGAGTGTCAGGAAGTAAATTCATGAACTTTAGATTAGGCAAGCATATAGGTAAGTCAGACCGATGAAGCCATAGATCATCAGAAGCAAGTGTAGGAACTACTGCACGTTCGTGGACACAACAATTAAATAGCTACCCTTATGAGTTGGGCTTAGATACGAGCGAATAAAAAATGGCTTTTAGCACCAAAAGACCAGACGGAGGGTTAAACATAGCATATTTGGAAAGACCCAAAGGACCCTATAGAACTCGATTAGAATATGTCCGCTCTAAACTACGCTCCTATGTATATTTGAAGGAACCCAAAACGCTAGAGCATGTTGATATATTTAGATAGTGATGTGTGTGAACACTCTAGGACTGCCAGGACACTTTTTTCCCTCTTTAGGAGGTTTTTTTCCCCCGACTTGTATATACACTTTTTTCCCTCTTTAGAAGGTTTTTTTCCCCCGGCTTGTATATATGCATATTGCCCTAATGGGCTACTAATCTTTGTACATTCTCTAGTAATACATTCAGTATTATGTGTTGTGCTCCAAGCTTCTTCTTCTTCCTTGTGCTGTTCGCGTGTTTCCGCAGACGTCTAACTCCAACAATTGGTATCAGAGCAGGTCGTCGCTTCATCTAGGGCGCCATCGACACTCCTCCATTTCCAGTCTCAGATTCACACGAAATTTGGTGACCATACTTAGGGTGTTTCAGAGAACAAAACAACTTCGTTATGCGGTGCTGAAATCACGATCTGAGCTCGTTTCGACCTCCGAACGCACTATCGCAATGCTTGTGCAGGCTATTTCGTCTTTTTGTGCCAAAGGTATATACTAGTTTCTATTTGCCAGTATAAGCGTCTCAAAGTCTGCTACAGGTTTAGTAGAATTCGTCTGGGTTGTGCAACTTTTTGAGATACAGACAATTTTTTGCATCAAGGTATTTTAGTCACTGGCCATGGCTGAAAGCAGTGATGTATTCTGTATGTTCGCTGTTGAGGATAAGTTGGATGGTACCAACTACACATTATGGGCTTATATGATGCGACATATGTTGGTTGCAAAAGGATTGTGGAAAATTATGCAGGGTGTCGAAAAACGTCCTATCACACCTGCAACTGTTACAACTGCAGGTACTGAAGCTGATGCAAAAGGTGTCAAAGATGATGGTATTCTGCATATTCCTGTTCGTGCTACAGTTTCTATTGCACCTACTGCAGAGCAGATTCGTTGGGATGGCAGAGATGCCCAGACACATGCATTGATAGCTTTGTCTGTCAAACGTGCCATTATGCCTCATATTCACTCTTGCAGAACAACTAAGGATGCTTGGGATACACTTACCACATTGTACCAAGCTAGGAATGAGGCTTGTGTTGCTTACCTCCGAAAACAGTTGGAGAGTGAGCACATGAATGAAGGTGACTCCATGGACAGTTTCCTAACAAAGATCAAAGACTTGAAGGAACAGTTGATTTTTGCTGATGAGGTTATACCAGATAGCTCACTTATGTAGACCGTTTTGAATGGTCTTCCTGATTCATATCAGAGTTTTGCTTCTACTCTTTGGTTGATGATGAAAGGCAATCCAAATGCCTTTTCGTTTGAGGAGTTAGTCTCTGTTCTGTTGTAGGAAGATCAGTCCAGGCAGAATAGGTCCATTATGCATGTTGTTGATCAATCTTTCCTGGCTAGTCAGAAGGGCAAAGGAAAATGGAGCTCTTCTACTAGTAAGCAAAAATCTGCAAATGCTGTACATTCGAAGAACCAAGACAAAGATGAGAAAAAAATTAGAAAAGCAGAAATTGTTTTGCAAGTATTGTAAAGGGAATGATCATATCATAAAGAGTTGTCCAAAACTGGCTGCAAAAGAGGCAAAGAAGAAAGAGGCTGGAATGGTTGTTGCAGAAGCCTCTACACCAAAAACGGAGTCTGCTAATCTTGTGCAGGAAGAAGAATGGGCGTTTACTACTATTTGCAGTTTTGACCCATCTTCTCATGAGCAGTGCATGTCTGCAGTAGACTCAGATGTTTGGTACTTTGAGAGTGGGGCGACCAAACATATTACCTTGCAGCACAGTTTCTTCTCTTCACTCGAGCCTGCCCTATAGGGAATACTGTTACATGCGCTAACAACTCCTCTTATCCTGTTATGGGAGTTGGTGAGATCATTTTGACTACTGTTGATGGTAATTCTTTCACTTTGTCAAATGCTTTATTTGTGCCAGGGATCAAGAAGAACTTGTTATCAGTTTCTGCATTAGCCAAGATTTGCTTGGTTGTGAAATTTGTTGATGACAAGTCTACAGTTCATGATATGTCGAATGGCGATGTGATTATTGCTTCTAGCATTTTATGTCGTGGGTTGTATAAGGTCATAGACTATGAAAGATCTGTAAATGATTCTCAGGCTATGTCAGTTGCAAAGCTTTGGCATGCACGCTTTGGTCATCTGATTTTTGCTAGTTTGCTACGCCTGCATAAATCTGAAATGGTGTCCTCTTTGCCAAAACTTGAGGCACCTAGAAAACATGTTTGTGAAGGCTCTATTTTGGGCAAAATGCAACGTTCGTCCTTTCCAAAAGATGGTTCAGTTTGGGCTACTTAGAAATTGCAGCTTGTACATAGTGATGTCTGTGGTCCTATGCAGACACCTTCTTTTGGGAATTATCTTTACTTCGTGACTTTCATTGATGATTTTTCCAGGCATGCATGGGTATATCCATTGAAGGCAAAGTCCAAAGTGTTCATGTGCTTCAAACAGTTTCTGGTTTTGGCTGAAAATCTGTCAGCATGTAAAATGGGCACCCTCCATTCAGATCGAGGGGGGGAATATATGTCTTCTGATTTTAATGCATTTCTGATACACACTTCCTGCTACAATGTGTAAGTTACGAAATTGTAGAATCTCCTTCTTACTCTCCCTGTTGATTGAGTGTTGTGGTCCATGAGTAAGTATTGGAATTAACTTGGTGCAAGTCAATCACCAATTGAAGTTTTGATGAAGGATTGAAGTCAAGGATTGAAGAAAAGATCAATTTATGAAGCATGAAGAAAGTACATGTTCAGAAGATGAAGACTAGTATACATATGCACATTAATTTAGAGTTAGCTAACTTATATATTTTGTATGGTCATGAGCTTGTACATATATGCCTATATATACAAGTACAAAGTCGGGGCAAATATGAGAGAGTATGTGAAGAGAAGAATTAGAAGTTGTAAGAGTCATTAGACACTTTATAAGTGTAGGAGATCTCTCTCATCACTCAGATGTAAAACTTCTCAGAAATGAAGAAATATTGCACCTGAACTTTTGCTTAGTACTCTTTTGGTGTTTAATCTTTTATGAAATGCTTTTGTACAAGTCTAAGTCTATAGTTGGTTGAACTCTGTACAAGTTTTCAGATCCTAATTGTGATCAGGCTGAGAGAATTGAGAGTAGGAACATTTACATGTGTAAATGTGAAGAAGTGAAGTTGCAGCAGGTGCAACTTTTGATGCTAATGTTTTGGTCAGTTCTCCTTCCACAGTGTAAATGTTTGAGCAACCAAGCACTAATTCTTTAAGTTGTAAGGTAAGCTACCTATGGCTAAAAGGATTTGAATAAAAGGGTTGTAGTTTGGGAGAACTATGTGTTAAAAGTTATAGGTGTAAAAGTTGACTATAAAGAAGTATAGCTTTAGACATAGGTGAATTGTTTAGATCATTTCTCAAGATATACTAAATCTTTTGGAATGATTTAACTTGGAGAAGGTGCGCAAACTATAGGCAACACCTTGTGCAAAGTTTTATAAAAAACTTTACACATTTGATGAGTGAGATATGCACAACAGACTTTCTGAGTATCAACTAACTTCATAGTTTGATCAAGATTTTGATAATTGAGTATTGATCCTCCAAATTAGTAAAGGTTTTAAGTTATTCTTGATATAGAGGTGCTATAACATCAAGGATAGCTTGTTCGTTTGGATATTAACACTCTCCATCAGTGGTATCAAAGTAGGAATCATCAAAATTGAAGAGAGGAGGACCCCGACTGTTGCAGACATACAAAAATCAACACTTGAAGGTTCAAAAGGTGAAAGTTTGAAGTGAAATCCTAAGAAGGAGGTTTGAAGCTATCAAGAATATCAAAAGGAACTTCATTCAAAGTAAAGGTATACTTATTCCACATAAAGCTTGAAGAATTTAATACACAAGTGAAGAAAGGATGGGAGATTCTCTTCAGATAGAGAAATTGGATAGAGAAAACTATCCAGCATGGTCAATGAGGATGGAAGCTCATCTAATGAGCAAAGAGTTGACAGGTTACATTACAGATGAAGAAGAAAAGCCACAATTCAGAGATCCTAATGTTCCAACTAGGGATGAACTATCAGATTTGAAGACTTGGATGAAGAGAGATGCTCAAGCAAGGAGCATTATCTACATGGGAGTCAATGACTACTTGCTACCTCATATTAGAGGTCTTGAAAGTGCAAGTGATATATGGAATGCTTTGGAGGAGCATTTCCAAAACACTACAAAGTCAAGGAAAGCATCTTTGTGGGCAGAGTTTACCACATTCATGAAGAAGGCCTCTCAATCCATCTCTGATTATGTAACAAGGATGAAGGACATTGCAGATGCATTAGAAGCAGTTGATGAAGATATTGAGGAGGATAAATTGGTAAGGCAAAATCCTCACAGGTTTGAGAGGTGATGAGAAATGGAAACCATTCATTTTGTCTACTGAATTCTCACTAGATCATTTTACTCCTGATTTAAATCAGTTGCTAGGACACATGCTAACATTTGAGCACGATGTCAAAGGTGAAGGTGATAAAAGTGTAGGTCAAGCAATGTATTCAAAGGATAAGAAGAAGAATAGCAAAGGGAAGCAACAAGCAAATGAAAATGAAGGTACAACTAGCCAAGCTAACTTCCTAAGAGGAAGAGGAGGTGGAAAAGGTAGAGGAAGAGGCAGAAGCAATAAAGATGGAGTCAAAGCTTGCTGGATTTGTGGTAAGACAAATCACTTAGCTCATGATTGTTGGCATAATAATCAGAACAATGGTGGATATAATCATAACTTTAATTCAAGAGGAAGAGGTGGCAGAAATCAAAGATGTAATTTCAGAGGTAGAGGTAGAAGAGGTTACTTTGGAAGAAATGCATGTAGAGGATTCCAAAGCCAATCGTACAACAATACCTACTACAATTATGCTTCGAATCAAAAGCAAGATTCAACCTTGATTATGAATGCAACTTGTGAAAGGCAAAGTGAAGACCAAAGAGTCTTCTACATTGACTCAGGGTGTAGCAATCACCTGAGTGGTAACATAGCTTTGATGACTGATTTGGAGAATAAGGTAACTAATCATGTAGTTCAAACATGTGACAATCCAAAGCACAATGTGAAGTCAATTGGATAAGTGAAGACCAAGGATGGAAGTACTCTTCTGAGTAAGGTCTTGTATGTTCCTACAATTCCAAAGAATCTAATAAGTGTAGGGAAAATTGTTGAAAAAGGTTATGAAGTAAGGTTCACTAATGATGGAGTTTTTGTGGAGACCCTAGCAATGGGTATAAAAAAATTGTTTCAGGGAAGAAAGAAGGAAGACTCTTCACATTGAAAGTTCAAGGTAATGTTGGTCATGCCTTGTTTACTTATGGAGGACATAAGATCTCTGAGTTAGATCTTTGGCATAAAAGGCTTGGACATTTCAATGAAAGAGGTATTAAGGATATGGTTAACAATGGTTTAGTGCTTGGATTGCCTAATGTTGCAGGTCAACATATGACATACAGATGTGAGGCATGTCAATTAGGTAAGGCATGCAATCATATTCTAAGCATGGATTTATGTATTCAGAGAAGCTTGAATTGGTACATACAGATGTGTGGGGACCTTCAAAGGATTTTAGTATAAATGGTTCAAGATATTATGTGATTTATGTTGATGATGCTACCAAGTGGATCACTATCTATGTGATCAAAGATAAATAAGAGGTATTTAATACATTCAAACATTATCATGTGTATGCAGAAAGAATCACATGTTAAAAATTGAAGAGACTAAGGTCAGATGGAGGGGCAGAGTATTTCTCTAATGAGTTCAGTGATTACTTATGGAATACAGGTATAAAAAGGGAAGTTACTTGCAGGTACTCTCCTCAACAAAATGGTGTAGCAGAAAGGAGGAATAGAACTCTTGTTGAGTTTGCAAGATCTATGATGAAGGAGAAAAATTGTCCGAATTATTTGTGGGCTGAGGTTGTAAATACAGCTACATATTTGGTCAATAGGTTATCATGTAAAGCTTTGCAGGGTATGACACCATATGAGACATGGTGGGGTAAGAGACCTACTTTAGATCATTGCAAAGTGTTTGGATGTTTAGCCTATGCATATGTGCCATCTCAATTGAGGCATAAATTGGAACCTAAAGCTGAGAAGTATGTGTTCATTGGATATGATGACAAGCAGATGGGTTATAGGTTGTGGAGTCCATCCACAAAAAAATTTCTTGTATCAAAGGATGTTACATTTGATGAGGAAGGTTTGGTATGCAGGTACACTCAATATTCATGCAGATGATGAAGAAGTTGTGAATCAGAAGAAAGGTAAATCAAAGATTCAAATATTTGATGAAGAAGAGAACAATGAAGTACAGGTTGAAGTTGAAGAAGTGCCAATGTTTGATCCAGAGTGTGATGAACCAGAAACCTCAAGACGAGGAGAACTCAGAAGGTCATCAAGACACAAATGGCAACCTACAAGGTATAGCTATGTCACTTCATTTTTGGCAACTAAAGACTATGTTTACATGATGAAAGCAGATGAAGACCCTTCTACATATGAAGAGGCAAAAGGTAAGGAAAATGGGTAGAAAGCTATGCAGGAAGAGTATGATGCATTGATGGAGAATGAGAGATGGGATTTGGTTCCTAAACCAAATAGTCAGAAGATCATTGGATGCAAATGGGTCTACAAGACAAAGAGGTATGCAGATGGAAGTGTGTCTAGGTATAAAGCTAGACTTGTTGTGAAAGGGTTTGCTCAGACATATGGAATAGATTATGATGAGACCTATAGTACTGTGGCAAAGATGACAACCATCAAGACACTCATAGCCATTGCTGCATATAAAGGTTGGAGAGTATGTCAATTAGATGTGAAAAATGCTTTTCTAAATGGTTATATTTCAAATGATGTTTTCATGGAGCAACCAAAAGGATTCAGAGATGAAAGGTATCCAGATCATGTATGTAAGCTCAAGAGAGCTTTGTATGGTTTGAAGCAGGCCCCAAGGGCATGGAATTATAGACTTGTGAAGTTCTTAAAGGAACTTGGTTTTCAAGTATCTAAAGCAAATAGTAGCTTGCTTGTTAAAGCAAGTGATGATGGGCTCATTTATATGTGCATATATGTTGATGATATAATTCTTACATGTACAGATGAAAAGGGCATACAAAGCCTAAAGAAGCAAATGGAGAAAGAATTCAAGATTAGTGACTTGGGAGACTTGTCATATTTCTTGGGCATGGAGATCTCATACACTCAACATGGAGTGTATGTCACTCAAGAAAGGTATTTGAAGAATTTGTTGACCAAGTTTAAAATGGAAGATTGCACGATAGCACCTACTCCAATGAAGGTGAATTACAAATTGAGCAGATATGGAGGAGAAGAATTCAAGGATATGAAGTTGTATCAAAGTTTGGTTGGTAGTCTTATCTATGCTACATTAACTAGGCCTGACTTGTCATATGCAGTTGGAGTATTGTCTCAATTCATGTATTGTCCTAGGGTAGAACATTGGGTTGCAGGACAAAGAGTGTTGAGGTACATTAAGGGTAAACTCAAAGAAGGTTTGTATTATGGTTTTACATCAAATACAAACATCAAGATATATAGATATACATATTGGGTAGGTAATGCTGATGATAGGAGATCAACATATGGATACTTGTGTTATGTGGGAGATAAGTTAATCTCTTGGTGTTCTAAGAAGCAACACATAGTTTATTTATCATCTACAGAGGCAGAGTATAAAGGTATGGTTGAAGCTGCAAAGGAGGTCATATGGCTAAAGACTCTTATGAAGAGTTTTGACATCATTAGAGTAACCCACTATTCATGGAGATAACATGAGTTCATTGTATCTAGCTACTAACCCTGTTTTTCATGCCAGGACTAAACATATTGAGATTCAGTATCACTTTCTAAGAGAGAAGGTGATGGATAAGGAGATTGAAGTCATATATACTTCAACAAAAGATCAGATTGTAGATATGTTAACCAAAAGCTTGGATGGACCAAAGCTACAGAGATTCAAAGACATGGCATGTATAAAGAAGATAGAGAAAACCTCAATTGATGATTGAGGGGTAGGTACTGCTAAACCTGCTTTGTACCAGCCCTCTTTTGCTTCAGATTTGATAACTATACCTCCTTAGCTTTCCAATAACACCATAAAATGTCCTATGTCCTTTGGAAATGATGTGTGCAGTGATTGAATCAAAACAGATAACTTTGGAAGTCACAAACTCAAGAAAACCTTCTATTTTTGTCTTGACACCTGCTGAGTATTTTGCTCAGTATGACCAACAGAATACGAATTGGAAAAATTAATTTTAGGGGTATCTAATTAGCTTAGTAAGCTACCTATTCCAAGTGGAATGATGTAAAATGATAAACTATGCTAAGAAAAATCAATTTAGCAAGTTAAGCTATACCCTTGACTTTTTAGGACTATAGTAGAAAATGACCAGAGTTCACCTCGATGCGGATTTCTCCAAAATGGCTGAATAGAAGGTCTTCAAACTTTTACAGCATGTAGATTACTTCAAGATGAATCCAACGAGTTTTGAATCACCGAATTTGGTGAAGAATTGACCGAGATATGCCCTTGACAAGTTGACAGACTTTTGAGTAGACTAACAGAGAACTCAGAGATGGACAATGTGAATGTATGTATTGATGAACAATTGTATACAACTCCATTGGCATGAACTTCATTGAAAAAAAGTGTAGAGAAGTGTGGGCTAGAGTGTAGACCTCACACACACTCAAAAATCAGTAATGCTAGGCTCGAGAGTGCTCTCTCTTGCCCGCGACTTTTCATGTCCATTTTTATAAGAGATGACTAAAAATTAGAATTCAAATTCAAACTTTTGGCTCCCTATGATCAAGCTCCTAAATGCTTGGAGATATTCTTTCAATCAAACAACTAATTTTTCACGAATCCTTTTGGTAGGTGATTACAAGCGATTCCAAGTCAATTTGACTTTTACAATGTGGTAAAGTGGTAATTGTCTACTAGCATATGTTCCTATGCTTCTTCATGTGTGTATGGACATCAATGCATCCTTTGAGCCAAATGTGTAGGCTTGTAATTTACACCAACAGCTCCCCCTCAAGCCAAACATTTTGGCTTAAGTCTTCATCTTCAATCTTCAAGTATATCCTGCAATCCAATCATGGATTTGAACTTGCAAAGTTTGGTTCCATCCAAAGCTTTAGTCAGCAAATCTGCACATTGCATGTTGGTTGATACATAGGTAAGTTGAATGCCCTTGCTTATCAATTTCTCTCTCACATAATGGTAATGGACCTCTATGTGTTTGGTCCTAGCATGATAAATAGGATTAGCTACAAGGTGTAGAGAACTTGTATTATCTCCAAAGATTATTGGAGACCTAGTAAACAAACCCAATTCTGTATACAAAAGCTTAATCCAAATTGCTTCTTGTGTGGCATTAGCCAGTCCTCTATACTTTGCCTCTATGGAAGACAAAGCAACAGTGGGTTGCTTCTTTGAAGACCATGAAATTGGTTTATCACCTACAAAGGAAATATATCCAGAAGTGCTCCAGGTCCTATCATCCTTGCATCCTGCCCAATCTGCATCTGAATAAATTTTGATATCAATATCTGAAGTGTAAGGGAAATACAAACCATGGTTCTGTGTACCCTTGAGATATTTCAGAGTCTCTTGTCAGCCTCTAAGTGAGGTACTCTTGGCTTGTGCATAAATTGACTTAGCACACTAACTCCATATGCAATAGCTATCCTTGTTAAGGTAGCATAGTTCAAACTACCCACCATACTTTGATAACCTGTAATGTCATTGACTTCATCACCTTCATGGGCACTTAGTTTTAGGTTTACCTCCATTGCAGTGTTTGCTACTTTGGCATCCCGCAAGTGAAAGTTCTTCAACATGTCCTGTATATACTTTTTTTGAGTAATATATATCCCTGAATTAGTGTAAACTAATTCAAGTCCCAAAAAATATTTCAATGGACCAAGATCATTGATCTTGAACTCCTTCATCATTTGACTTTTGATATATCTGATTCCATTGACATCATTACCTATAATGATGATGTCATCAACATAAACACAAAGGTATATTACCTCTGAATTACTTCTCTTGATGAACAGAGAAGTATTTGCCTTGCTCATGACAAATCCTTGGTCTTGGAGGTATGTAGTTAATCTGTAATTCCATGCCCTAGGTGCCTGCTTCAATCCATATAAAGCCTTTTTCAATTTGCAAACATATGTTACCTTCTTAGGGTCTTCATAGCCAGGAGGTTGTGACATGTATACCTCCTCTGAAATCCATCCCTTCAAGAAAGCATTCTTGACATCCAATTAGTACATATTCCAATTTTTTGATGCAGCCACACTTACCAACACTCTGATTGTTGGCATCTTGGCCACAGGTGAGAATGTCTCCTCATAGTCAATGCCTTGGGTTTGTGCAAAACCCTTAGCTACCAATCTGGCTTTGTACCTATTGATTGTGCCATCAGAATTTCTTTTAAGCTTATAGATCCATCTGGATCCTATTACCTTCATTGAGTCCTTCTTAGGTACTAACTCCCAAGTGTCACTTTCTTTGAGTGCTTCAATCTCCTCATCCATAGCTTCTTTCCATTCTGATTTGGTAATTGCTTCTTCATATGATCCTGGTTCTTCATTTGACAAATCTTTTGCAAGATAAACAGAATGTTTAGTAACAAGAGATGTATCATACCCATATCTGATAGGTTTCTTGCTTTCTCTTTGTGATCTTCTAAATGGTTGGGCTGAAGATTCAGGTATGTCTTCAAGCTTCTTCATCTTTATTTTGCCTTTGGACTTCCATGCTTTGAATTCTTCAAGGTTGATAGTATCTTCATCATCTGAACTTGAGGCTTCATTCTGAGTAGGTTCCTCCTTTGTAAGACTTGGAAATTCCTCTTCCAAATCATAGGGTAATTTGACCTTCCTGCATTCATTCTCATACCGAGAATCATTTTCATCAAAGACAACATCTCTGCTTACCATGAATCCCTTATTGATGGGATTATAAAACCTGTAACCTTTTTGATTTAAATCATACCCAATAAAGATGCATTTTTCAGCCTTTGGGTCTAGCTTACCTCTTATCTGAGAAGGAATGTGTACATATGCTACACATCCAAATATTTTGCAATTGTCAAGTGAGGGTCTCTTACCATGCCATGCTTCATAGGGTGTCATGCCATCAAGAGACATAGATGGTAACCTGTTTATGAGGTAAGTGGCAGTGGAAACACTCTCTGCCCATAGATAATTAGGTAACTTTTTCTCATTAAGCATAGATATAGCTGTCTCAACAATTAGTCTATTTCTTCTCTCAGCTACCCCATTCTATTCAGGAGAATACCTTGTGGTTATCTCTCTTTTGATGCCTCTGTCCTGCAAGGAGTCTTCAAATTCATTGGAGAAGTACTCACCTCCTCCATCTGACCTTAGCCTTTTCAAATTCCTTCCTGTCTGGTTTTCAACTAATGCAAGATATTTTTTAAAGCAATTAAATACCTCATCCTTGTGCTTCATGAAGTACAATACAGTCCATCTGCTATAATCATCAATGAAAGACACATAGTACCTTGATCCTGAGACTGAGGGGTCTTTGCTTGGTCCCCATACATCTGTGTGTACAAGCTCTAGGTAGTCTTCATGCATATATCCTTTCTTGGAGAAGGGTAACCTGTGAGACTTACCAAATTGACAAGCACCACACTTGTAAATCATATGTTGCTTGGATACATTAGGTATCCCAAGCACACATTGATCGCTGCACATTTGTTTCAAGGTTCTCTCTCCTATGTGCCCTAACCTTTTGTGCCAAATCTCAAGCTCTGAAAGTGTCTGATCTTTATAACTGTATAGTGCAATATTCTTTGTGTCTTCCAACTCAAAAGTAAAAAGTCTACTTGATTTTTCTCCTTTAGCAATCCTCTTGAACCCATGTCTTGGATCCTCCACATATGCTCCATATTGATTGAATCTGACCTGCAAACCTTTCTCCACAATCTGACCAACACTCATCAAATTTTTGGTAATAGTTGGTACATAGAGTACCCTGCTCAACAAATTCTGATTTCCATCACAAGTCTTAACATTTCCAACTTTAACTACAGAATGCTTTGTGTCATCACCTGTTTGGACTTGATGCTTACCTTTTGGTTCCTCAAGATCCTAGAATGTGGAAAACAAAGTGACAAACTATTGTACATGTTGGTTGGATGCGAGATGTCAAACCAATATCCATTGTTGTCCCGCTCAACAATGGATTCTATCCGAAATTTTGATCATATGTAGCTCCAAACATGAATCGAGGTGCACAATCACTACAAGCATGCTCATGACTCTGAGTAACAATAGGTTTCTTTCTAATTGACAATCGATTCCTAGGATGATTCACTCCTACCGTCATGACTTGAAGTGATTGCATTCCATCCTTAGACTTAAATCTAGCATAGGTAGACCCATCATCCATGGCTTTAGTTTCCATACGACTCTCACAAATAAAGGGTTGACCTAAGAGAACTTCATAGGAGCAATTATCTTGAATAAAAAAGTGAAACTCTTCTATGATTCGTCCTATGGATATGGGCACACTAGCACAAGCTCCATACAGGGTACCTACACCATTATCTGCAGTTCTCATACGCCATCCACAATCTTTATCTATGGGCCATCGAAACTTATCATAGACTTCTCTTGAAATCACATTGATTTCGGAGCCGGAATCTGTTGATATATTTAGGTAGTGATGTGTGTGAACACTCTAGGACCGCCGGGGCACTTTTTTCCCTCTTTAGGAGGTTTTTTTCCCCCGGCTTGTATATAAACCTATTGCCCTAATGGGCTACTTATCTTTGTACATTCTCTAGTAATACATTCAGTCTTGTGTGTTGTGCTCCAAGCTTCTTCTTCTTCCTTGTGCTGTTTGCGTGCTTCCGCAGACGTCTAACTCCAACAATTGGTATCAGAGCAGGTCGTTGCTTCTTCTAGGGTGCCGTCGACACTCCTCCGTTTGCAGTCTCAAATTCGCACAAAATTTGGTGAGCATACTCAGGGTGTTTCCGAGATCAAAACAACTTCGCTTTGTGGTGCCGAAATCGCGATCTGAGCTCGTTTCGGCCTCCGAACGCACTATCGCAGTGCTTGTGCAGGCTATTTCGTCCTTTTGTGCCAAAGGTATATACCAGTTTCTGTTCGCCAGTTTAAGCGTCTCGAAGTCTGCTACAGGTCTAGCAGAACTCGTCTGGGTAGTTCTGTTCAACTTTTTGAGATACAGTCAATTTTCTGCATCAAGGTATTTTAGTCACCGGCCATGGCTGAAAGCAGTGATGTATTCCGTATGTTGGCTGTTGAGGATAAGTTGGATGGTACCAACTACCCATTATGGGCTTATATGATGCGACATGTACTGGTTGCAAAAGGATTGTGGAACATTGTGCAGGGTGTTGAAAGACGTCCTGTTACACCTGTAATGACAGGTACTGCAAATACAGGTGTTGGAGCTGATGAAGATGGTGTCGAAGATGATATTCCGCAGATTCCTGTTCGTGCTGCTGTTTCTGTTGCACCTACTGCAGAGCAGATTCGTTGGGATGGCAGAGATGCCCAGGCACATGCATTGATAGCTTTGTCTGTCAAACGTGCCATTATTCCTCATATTCGCTCTTGCAGAACAGCAAAGGATGCTTGGGATACACTTACCACTTTGTACCAGGCTAGGAATGAGGCTCGTGTTGCTTACCTCCGAAAACAGTTGGAGAGTGAGCACATGAATGAAGGTGATTCGATGGACAGTTTTCTTACAAAGATCAAAGACCTGAAGGAACAATTGATTTCTGCTGATGAGGTTATACCAGATAGCTCACTTGTGCAGACCGTTCTGAATGGCCTTCCTGATTCATATCAGAGTTTTGCCTCTACTCTTCGATTGATGATGAAAGGCAATCCGAATGCCTTGTCATTTGAGGAATTAGTCTCTGTTCTGTTGCAGGAAGATCAGTCCAGGCAGAACAGGTCCATTATGCGTGTTGCAGATCAAGCTTTCCTGGCTAGTCAGAAGGGAAAAGGAAAATGGAGCTCTTCTACTAGTAAGCAGAAATCTGCAAATGCTGCACAATCGAAGAACCAGGATAAAGATGAGAAGAAATCAGAAAAGCAAAAATTGTTCTGCAAGTACTGTAAAGGAAATGATCATATTATAAAGAACTGTCCAAAACTGGCTGCTAAAGAGGCAAAGAAGAAAGAGGCTGGAATGGTTGTTGCAGAGGCCTCTACACCAAAAACAGAGTCTGCAAATCTTGTGTAGGAAGAAGAATGGGCGTTTACTACTGTCTGCAGTTTTGACCCATCTTCTCATGATCAGTGCATGTCTGCAGTAGACTCAGATGTTTGGTACTTTGACAGTGGGGCGACCAAACATATTACCTCGCAGCGCAGTTTCTTCTCTTCACTCGAGCCTGCCCCTACAGGGAATACTGTCACATGCGCCAATAACTCCTCTTATCCTGTTATGGGAGTTGGTAAGATCATTCTGACTACTGCTGATGGTAGTTCTTTCACTTTGTCAGATGCTTTATTTGTGCCAGGGATCAAAAAGAACCTGTTATCAGTTTCTGCATTAGCCAAGATTGGAATGGTTGTGAAATTCGTTGATGACAGGTGTACAGTCCATGATCTCTCAAATGGCGATGTGATTATTGCTTCTGGCATTTTATGTCGTGGGCTGTATAAGCTCATAGACTATGAAAGATCTGTGAATGATTCGGCATGTGCAGTTCATGATTCTTAGGCTATGTCAGATGCAAAGCTTTGGCATGCACGCTTTGGTCATCTGAATTTTGCTAGTTTGTTACGCCTGCAGAAATCTGAAATGGTGTCCTCCTTGCCCAAACTTGAGGCACCTGGAAAACATGTTTGTGAAGGCTGTATTTTGGGCAAAATGCAGCGTTCTTCCTTTCCAAAAGATGGTTCAGTTCGGGCTATGCAGAAACTGCAGCTTGTACATAGTGATGTCTGTGGTCCTATGCAGACACCCTCTTTTGGAAATTACCTTTACTTCGTGACTTTCATTGATGATTTTTCCAGGCATGCATGGGTATATCCACTCAAAGCAAAGTCCGAAGTGTTCATGTGCTTCAAACAGTTTTTTATTTTGGCTGAAAATCTGTCAGCATGTAAAATGGGCACCCTCCGTTCTGATCGAGGGGGGGAATATATGTCTTCAGATTTTAATGCATTTCTGGCTGAACGTGGGATAAAACACCAGTGTACAGTGCCGTATACACCTCAACAGAATGGAGTTGCTGAACGAAAGAACAGGTCACTCATGGAGATGGCGAGGTGCATGGTCAAAAGTCAGGCTTTACCACATAGTTTCTTGCTTGAGGCTGTCATGTGTGCAGCATATGTACTGAACAGGTGTCCCACCAAAGCGTTGCAGTCCATCACTCCATATGAGGGTTGGCATGACCGCAAGCCATCTGTTGCTCATCTGCGTGTTTTTGGTTGTTTGGCATATGCATTAGTGCCTGAACAACATCGCAGAAAATTGGATGATAAGGCAGTAAAATGTATTTTTGTTGGGTACAGTTCTGAAAGTAAAGGTTATCGTCTGTATCATCCACAGACTAAACGCATTCTGGTTAGCCGTGATGTTGTCTTTGTGGAAGATGCTATTCAGCCATTGCTTTCATGTACTAAGGAGACATCTGTTAGCTCCAAAGACATGTATGATACTTTGATGCCTCTTTTTACAGGTGGACAGGCTAGCGCTGGTCCTAATGAGGCAACTTCTCAGCCTTTGCAGGTTTCATATGATGATGCAGATCATTCCATTTCTGATGCAGATTTACATGATGCACTTGTTGATGAGAGAGCTGATATTGAACAAGCAAAAACTATGCCAAAATGGCTGGTGCAGACTTTGCGTGACAGCAAATTAGATGCACCTTTGTCATATCGTACTCGTTCAGGCTCTCATAGTACCTCCTTTGCATCAGATTGCTATGCTATGGCTGCATCTAGTCTCTGTGATGAAAATGAGCCTGTTTCTTTTGATGAAGCACAAAATTCAGAAAATTGGATGGCTGCTATGCAATCTGAATATGATGCTATAATGAAGAATGGTACATGGTCTTTATGTGACTTGCCTCCTGGCAAGAAGGCCATTGGCACTAAGTGGGTATACAAGCTGAAGCGTAAACCTGATGGTACAGTTGACAGGTATAAGGCTAGGCTTGTTGCAAAGGGTTATGCGCAGGAAAGAGGCATTGATTTTGATGAGACCTTTGCACCTACATGCCGTATGACTACTGTTCGGAGCATTTGTGCACTTGCAGCCCATCATGGTTGGAATGTACATCAGTTGGACATTAAAACAGCATTTCTGAATGGTGACTTGCATGAAGAAGTGTATGTTTTTCAGCCCCGTGGCTTTGTGCAGAAAGGGCATGAAAACCAGGTGTGCAGGTTAAAGAAGGCGTTATATGGTTTAAAGCAAGCACCACGTGCTTGGTATGAGAAAATACATGCCTATCTGATTGCACATGGTTTTGAGAACAGTCCAACTGAAAGCACCTTATATGTTAAGCGTACTAATGATGTGCTTCTGATCATTGTTGTCTATGTAGACGACATGCTGCTCACTGGTCCTCTTGAGAAGCATATTGCTGATTTCAAGGCTGATTTGCATGCCTCATTTGAGATGTCTGATTTGGGGCATTTGCATCACTATTTGGGCATTCAGTTTATGCAAGTTGATGGTGGAATGGCTTTGTGTCAAACGAAATATATTGACACATTATTGCAGCGTTTTGGCTTTGAAGACTGTAAGCCTATTGCCACTCCTATGGAGACAGGTTTACGATTGAGTCTTCATGATGCTGGAGATGCATTTGATGTTGTTCTCTATCAGCAGGCCGTTGGATGCTTGATTTACTTATGCATTACTCGGCCAGATATTCAGTTTGCTGTCTCACAGATGAGCAGGTTTATGCATTGCCCAGGAGTCACGCATTGGAAAGCGGTTAAGCGCATCTTTCGCTACTTGAGTGGTACTCGGCTACTTGGGTTGTTTTATCCCAAGGGGGGATCACTACCGCCAGATTTGCATGCTTTTTCTGACTCAGATTGGGCTGGTTGCTATGACACTCGTGTGTCCACCAGTGGTTTTTGCTTCATGCTTGGTAGCTCATGTATATCTTGGTTGAGCAAGAAGCAGCCTACTGTGGCCACTTCCAGTTGTGAGGCTGAGTATAGGGCAGCTTTCACAGCGACTGTTGAGTGTGTGTGGCTCAGACGCCTTATGGCTGATTTGGGTGTTGGCCAGTCTTCTGCCACCACCATCTTCACTGACAGTCAGAGCGCATTGGCAGTTGCGAGGAACCCTGTGTTCCATGCTCGCACTAAGCACATTGAGGTGCATTATCACTATGTCAGGGAGAGGTTCTCTGCTGGGGAGATCAGCTTGGCATATGTGCCCACGCAGGAGAACATTGCAGACCTTTTCACGAAGGCTCTGCCTAGGGAGAAGTTTGAAGCTTTCCGCAAAGCTTTGGGCTTACTTCCTTTTGTGGAGTGATTTCCACATAGCTCGGCACTTCCTTATACATGAGTGCCAGCTCCTTGTTCACCGCATCACTTCCAGGGGGGATTTGTTGATATATTTAGGTAGTGATGTGTGTGAACACTCTAGGACCGCCGGGGCACTTTTTTCCCTCTTTAGGAGGTTTTTTTCCCCCGGCTTGTATATACGCCTATTGCCCTAATGGGCTACTTATCTTTGTACATTCTCTAGTAATACATTCAGTCTTGTGTGTTGTGCTCCAAGCTTCTTCTTCTTCCTTGTGCTGTTCGCGTGCTTCCGCAGACGTCTAACTCCAACAGAATCTACTAATGCATTTATAGTGATAGTGTTCTTATCATTTCCTATTTTAACATGCATCTCTGATGTACCTCTAGACCAAAATTTTCTTTTAAAGTGACTTTCAAGATTGTTTTCATGATTTTCATGGTCAAGTTGAATAGGTCATAAGAAATTTTTATTAACATTTACTTCATCATCATCAAATTCCTCTTCATCAGATTCATCAAAGTTCAAGGCTTCATTCATAGCTTGATCTTGATCTAGAGAATCTTGCATCTCAGTATCTAGATTAAGCGGAAACCTCTTTCTTTTAATTAGGCCGATAAAGTTATCTTTAAAAAAAGGCTTTGCAATAGAGAAAACTTGTTCTAAAGACATAGTCACTTGACTCTTAAGCAAAATGTCATCTAAAATCTCCATAGGATCTATTTTTCTCTCAATTTCTGAAATCAAGATGGCTTTAGGTTTTCTGTTTGGTTTCTTTTGTTTTTGCTCAGGATCTTGTTTTTGTTCATGTTCTCGTGTTTGTTCTTTAGTTTGTTTTGATTGTTCTTGTTTATCTAAAGGCTTTGGTTCTGTTTTTCTTTGCGTTGTCTTCTTCCCTTTTTGTTTCTCCTCTTGTTTTTGTTCATTGGGTTGTGATTCTTGTTTTTTATCGTTGGATTGTGATGTTTTTCCTTGCTCTATGATTGTTTCTATTCCCTCTAAGGTTTGTTTTCGAGTCACTCTTCTTTCACTAGGCTCAACTTCATCTCTTTTTCGTTTTTCTTCTACATTGGATATATGAGAAATAAGAGATTGATCTTCTATCGGTGATTCCCAAGCTGTTATTCTCCTAATCTCATCTCATGCTCTTACTAAAGCCTCTATGGAAAAATGACCTTCCTTTGTCGGTTTACTTGATTCTACTTGTTGCTCATCAAGAGCTTCTAGTTTCACTCCTCCAGTTCCTACATCCGTTATGGTTATATTTTCATAGTGTTTTTTCATTCCTCCCTTACCATAATTTCCTTGCAAAGTTAGCCTAGATCGATAGTCACAGATTTTCTTGTCTATGTCTATTACTAGTCGTTGCTCCTTAGCAGTCTTCAATAGTTGACAATCTCTCAAAAAGTGCTCTAACGAATCACACCAAGGACACCTATGAGGGCCACGCACAAAACCATTTTGATTTTGAGGATTTTGATTAACTTGTGGTGGGAAATTTTGAAATTGAGGATTTTGTTGATAAGATATTGCTTGAAGAGGATAATTAGGATTTTGAAAAGGCAATTGATGTATTTGAGGAGCTTGGGGAGCAACATGTGGTACTTGAGGTGCAAGAGGAGCTTCCATATTATACGGTTGATGATTTTGAAAATTTTGATTTTGAGGATTTTGAAAAGCTATTTGAGAAGCTTGAGGATACATGTTTTTGATACATTTGAGGATTTTGCACATGAGGATGAGGATTTTGCATTGAAGGATTATGAATTGGAGGAACTTGATATGCTTGAGTAGGAGCTACTTGTGGATTTTGATTGGTA
The DNA here is from genome assembly GCA_020310875.1 of Ceratopteris richardii. Taxonomy (NCBI): domain Eukaryota; kingdom Viridiplantae; phylum Streptophyta; class Polypodiopsida; order Polypodiales; family Pteridaceae; genus Ceratopteris; species Ceratopteris richardii. The sequence continues at coordinate 65,551,563 of CM035427.1, read as the reverse complement.
GCTATAACATGTTGATTATGCTCTTGAAAAGACATTGGGCTCATTTAATTTTCAAAAGTTTTGGTGTAATTAGATTGTAAAGCATCCATAGTCTTGGCCAAATTGGATTCTGTAGCAATAAGAATTTCCATTTGCTTAGTGAGAATTTCCACTTGAGATTGTTCAACTACACTTTTATTTGGCTCTACTTTAAAACCTTGAGTAGGCTCCATCATTTGAGGAATAGGAGTAGAGTCAAAAATCATAGCATGGGATTTTTCTCTAACTTGCTCAGTTTGTGGAAGGCTAGCTTGAGGAAGACTAGTTTGCTCATAAAGCATGCATTGTCTTTGATGTCTATGGGCTACAGCCTCTACTACTTTACGCACTTTTTGCTGATTGTCAGTAAGACCATAGCGCTTATCCGGTTCTTCTAATCGCCGTTCAACTTCCCTACGAGTTTCAAGATGAAGAAGCTTAAGAAAATTGATCACAAGATCAGGTTCCAAAGTTATCTTATCCTCATCAGGAAGTTGTTCATAGCATCTAATATACTCATTTTGTAAGTGAGTTATAGAGCTACTAGGCTTTGGTGAATTGACCCATCGTAAGAATCCATCCCGATTATGTTGGCTATAATCTTCAAGATAGAATTCTTTGAGCATCTCCTTTCTAAAATCACTCAAAGGAAGACTATCATATTGAGTGACACGGTTTAAGATAGAGCTATCAACAATTCGTTCAAAGAATGATATCAAAAGATCTTCGGGAAGACCAAAAATCATAGCTTGCTCTTCAAACAAATCTAAGTAGCTTGTGATGTTGATGCATTGAATTTTCCCTTCTCTCTCAACATAGAAGAGACTATTCTTTGGCCTTGTTTCTCAACAATAAGGGATTTGAATCCTTCCTCCATCTTATGTGAATAAGCAAGTGATGCATGATGCTCTAGATCTCTCACAAATGCGTTTACTTCACGACAAAGATGTGCACGATACTGTGAGAAATCCAGTGCCACACTCAAGACTGATGATGATGATATGATGAGGATGAAAAATATGAAACAAAGGATATGGATCACAACCTCCCAACAAGATCAGAAGCAAATGCCACGAAGCGTTTCACGTTGGGTTCAAATGTGGAGGTGATCGCAATCCGGGTGGATCGGGTCCAGTCGTGGCACACACAAGGTGTATGAAGCTAATGAATGTTGGAAGGTTTAAGGACATGAAAGAGAAATTAATGTTGAGTATGGAGAAGAGAGAGATGTTGAAATGATTATGGGAATGGGAATGTAGGAGTGCAAGTTAGATTTATGAACATGGCTGATAAGAATGAAAGAGAACCATACACACGAATCAAATTTGGAAGGAAGAATGGTCCATTGAAGGAGCTTCTTAAACACTTCCTAAAAATAATCCATATGCATAGTCTTCTTTGGATGATATGTATGCATGACGAGAATAGATGGAATCCTTACACATAAATCAGTTTCGAAAGGAAGAATGGTTCAATATTGGAGCTTCTTATACACTTTCATAAACTAATCAATATGTATGGGTATGTATGGATTATATGCATGCAAGTGAATTATGATGATAGAGTTTAATCACAAGCTCAATGAAACATCCTCACTGGTTCAACGCAATACTGCGGAGCCTTCTCACACATAGAAGAAAATAGAAGACATGTAAAAATACTTAAGAGACTGAGAGACAAGAGACAAGAGACAAGTGACAAGTGACATGAATTTAAAGGATTTGAATTAAGATACATGTATAAGATCGTCGTGATACGTCAAGCTAAGAAGTCTACTGATCAAAGGCAGTTCCGACCTTCAAACCATGACAGTTCAACCGAATGTCACACATAAGAAGATGAGTTCCACTTCATTGACCCTATGTATGTCTAGGCTCGTAACGTCTAACTAAAGAAGTCTAAGACTCATTAAAACCAGCTCTAACTCACTCACACGCTCCACCGAGGATGAGTCAAGATAGAGATGCTAGTTTCAAGAGCCTATCCTAGATTGGAGTTCTAACTTAAATTTGAAACTAGGTACTATACTCATACTAGCCCACCTTGGATCCTCACTCAGTCAACCGAGGGTGATCATATCAAGGAAAACTTAAGCTAGCAAGAGCCCTATGGATGCCTAACAATGATGCTCTAAGAGTTTGGAGGGGGGTTTATATAGTTTTTTGAATGAATTTGGGCCCTTGGATCTAGAGAAATCAACTCTCAACTCTAGGATCACTACTTTCGATTACAACCATTTGATTAATCAAATCAATGGCTTGGAATTGTTCTTTCTATCAAATATAGTGTAAAGGAGTGAAATTTAGGCGCCTTCATTCTCCACCATTGGACTGGGGATGATCTGGACCGTCGAATCAGTGCTGACATCAATTCCGATAAGATAAGCCACTATTTTTGGAGAAACTTTGCATTATTGATCTTTAACTGTCAAAAAAGTCTTCTTTGATGAAAAACTCGTGATCCTCCTTCCTTTATGCTTTAGTGCATCTCCACCCTTGAATATGAGCTCATCTTGACCGTACAACATGGTTCAATCATATTTTGCCATGTCGTAGTCCTTCAAGCCTTCAATTTTCTTATTCTAGAAAACTACGGTGCCCTTGAAAATTGGATTTTGTGCTCTTTGACCCTTCAAATATCCTTTGATGAAGATAAAAGTTTGTAGGACTATGTTTTGAAAGGCCTCCTTTAGGAATATGCAAAAAAAACTTCCATCTGAATCTTCCTTGTACAAGTTTGACTACATTTGGAAGCTTGCAAGGTGGCAATAAGGTGTCTAGAAAGCTCTGATAGCCTTGAAACTTTGTACAAATATGTAGCCACATATGGTCTTTATACATGCTAAACCATATGGCTAACAAAAATTCCTATACAAAATTTTGTAGGGTCTAAGTGGAGAAATTACATTTTTTACAAAATGCACATGGCATATCAATGTGCTAGCAAATCCATTTTCATGTGAAATTTGGACTACATACTGACTTTGATAGGCTTTACAAGTATATGAATTTTCATGTGATTTGGAGACATTGAAATTTTTGCCCTAATTTCCAAAGTCTGACCAGCTTTGACTACTACCCTGTATTTGCTCGATTTCTTCCAAAGTTTGCATGTGAACTCCCTTTGACATCCTTGATGCATCTTGGACTTCTCAGGGAATTCTGGCTACCTTCACCGAATGTGTTTCCTGTAGGCCTTCATGAGTGAGAGAGGAGAGAAAATCTCAACGACAGCGTGTATGGTCATCAATGAAAGTAACATAAAAACTGCAACCGCCCATAGATGTGGTAAACATCTGTATGTACTACTTCTAGTACATTCTCACTAACATGCTTGTAATGTGGAAATGATGCTCTTGACTGTTTACCAAATTGACATGCTGCACATAGCTTTTGCATTTCTGCAACTTTGAAATTTGGTAGTCCATGGACAATCTCCTTTGGCTACATCAATTTCAGCCTTTGCAAGTTTGCATGTCCAATCTGTTTGTGCCACATCTCTATATCTGCAATAACTCCTACACCTTTTGCAAACATGGCTGCATTCATTTCAAGAATCTTCACATTTAAGATGAACATCCTACCCACTTTGTTTCCTTTGGCAACCAATCGTCCATCTTGCTTGTACTCTTCTACATATAATCCATCATCATTGAACTTGACTTATAATCACTGGTCAACCATATGTCCAATAGAAACCAAATTCTTTGTTATATTTGGAACATGCAGCATATCAACAAGAGGTTTTACCTTTCCATTCTCCATCGATAGTGCTATGTTTCCTGCATGCTCAATAGGATGTGATGTGTCATCACTTGTTTCAACATATCCAGGAACTGGCAATTTTTGCAAAGTACTAAACCATTCCGCATGACTGGTCATGTGATTTGAAGCACCTGAATCAACATACCAGACATTATCATTTGATGTTGAAATGCCAACAAACATCGTATTCATCATGTTATGTTGAACCATGAATAGCTTCTCAGAATCATCTACACTTGTGGATGCATAGTTATTATGCTGCCTTCTATTATTTTGATTCTTCAACCTGGAATCACGTTCAAAGTGTCTATGTTTACCACAATTCCAAAATCCTTTACTGTCATTACCTGAATCATTTCTCTGGAAATATCTGTGGCCTCTTTGGCTCCCCCTGCCTCAAAACTGTCCTCTTCCTCCTGCATGATTCTATTGTTGACTTTGTTCTTGGTTACTATTTCCTCTTCCACTTCCAAAACCTCTACCTCTGCCTCTTCCTCTACTAGAGTAGAATACCTACTTAGAACTAGATTTTCCTTGGGATTTTGAATCCTCACCAAGATTCTTTTCTTTAATAATCCGCATAGATACCAAATCAACAAAATTCGGAATATTTTCCCTAGTCTGTATAGAAGTTCTAAACTGCTTATATGCAGCCCCTAAACCACAAAGACACACTTCCACCTTATCACCATCATCTACATTCACACCAATAGATGCAAGTGGCTCACATATGCTTTTGATTTTCAAGGTGTAGTCACTTATTTACGTTCTCCAATGTATGCAACTCGTTCTTGAGTTGCAATTTCCGTGCCTTTGTATTGGTCTCATACAATGTGACCAAACCGTTCCAAACCTCTTTTGGAGTCTTGGCATCTTGTATGTGTCCAATCATGCTATCCTGTATGCTAACAGATAGCCAGTACATTACCTTTCGTGCTCCTTGATTCCATTCCTCATATGCTCTTACCTGATCTGCGGTCCGATTCCTTTCTGGTAACTGTGGAGCATTTTCATTCTCTCCTTCGATGTACTTCTAGTAGAATTTTCCCATCAAGAAATTCGTCATTCTTAATCTCCAAGCATGGAAGTTTTTCTTGTCCAACTTATCGCTCATAAGCTGACTCATTCCATCTGCGTTTGCCATTTCTGCAACAATTCACAACACTACAAAACACTACAAGCAGCACTTCTGCTTGAACACTGTTGCACTATGATGTGAGTTCGATCTAAAAAAAACACAGTTTTCGTGTATCAATATACACGGAATCGCTTGAAATTTTGGATCTAGAATATATGAGTGTTTCAAAACACAACTCAAGTTACAATTTTTGAAACTGACCTGGTTTTTCTGTGGGCCCCACCTTGCGGGCTCGAAACAGAGGTCGAGATGGCTCCGAAACTTCGATGTGACAAAAATGAGTGACCCTAAAGGAATAACACTCGAAAATATTTTGAGGTCTTCTACCTTCATGCCGATTTTTATAGAAAATGGAGGTCGTTTGTGAATCGCGTTTTCTCCATGCCTTGTTGTGTACTCTTCACTGCCGCCTTCTCCACGAGCTCTCTACAACCACGTTGGCTCTGATACCATGTCACGAGGAAGGAGATAAGGAAGAGAGCTCACACACACACTCTAACTCTCAAAGAGAAGCACACACACAGATTGAGGCAAGGAAGAATGATGTTCTTCTTCTTCTTCTATTACATAAAAAGGAATGTACAAGAATAACCTAAAAACAAGAATACAACAAGTGCAATATATAAAGATCAGTACATAAGGAAAAACCTAATGTTCGCGAATGAGTGAGCTGGCAAGGAACAAATGTGCCATCACTCTTGGTAGATAAATCTAATAAAGCTCAATGAAGTATCCCTGACATATACCGGTGTGACCACTATACATGTCAGAGAAACGAAAAACTGGTACGTGTCATCCTGGATCATCACATGGTGAGCTTGATATCTCAATAGTAGGGAATCCTATTGATCATTTGTATAGTGTTGTAGTCTCTTTTTTCTTTGAATCCTCCTTGATAGGTGTTATTGTAGTCTTGGTTATAGTTGTGATGGTAGTTGTTTCCTCCATTATTGAACCTACCTCTTGATTGTCCATAGCCTCCTCTATGGAAGCCTCTTCCTCTCTGATTCTTTGTGTTCCTAAAGTATTCATCTGTGGTATGATTGGTCAAGCCACAAATGTTGCAAGCTGAAGAATTGTATATTCTCCCCCTACCTTGCTTTCCTCCTCTGTCCCTTCCTCTAGTACCTCTTCCTCTACCAATGAAATTCACTTGAGAGGTACTTGGCTCTTCTTCATTCCTTTTACCCTTGCCTTTATCTTTACTCTTAATTTTATCTCCATAAAGGGTAGAAGATTGATTACCTCTAGAAGTATCTCCATTGTTGTTGAGCTTTGTCTCATGTGTGAAGAGTTGCCCCATCAATGTGTTGAGGTCAGGTATCTACATGTCCATATATAAGTCCATTTTTGTGGTAAAGGACTCCCATTTGTCATCAGCCTTGATGCCATTTATGATCTGCCTTACTATCTGCTCCTATTTTATTTTTGCTCCAATACTCCCAAGTTGATTAGCTTCATCCTTCATCTTGGTCACATAGTTAGCTACACTTTGCTTTGGTTGCTTCTTCAAGGTTGTGAAATCCACCCAAAGTTGGTGTTTCCTAGCCCTTGTATTTGATGAGAAGTAAGAAGAAAGTACTTCCCAAGTATCTTGGGAGGTCTTGCAATTCCTAATATGAGGTAATAAGAAATCAGATATTGAGTTAAGTATATAAGACATGGCTAGAGCATCCTTTGCACACCATGCAACTAGTCTCTCTTGCGATTCTCTTGTAGGTTGATGTTTGCTTCCGAATATTGGCATTTTTTCATCTCTAGAGATGTGTCCATACAAGCTTCTTCCTTGGAGGTAAGCTTTCATCCTTAGGGATCATGCTAGATAATTGCCCCTGTCCAATTTTTCAATGAATGATGGAAATCCATCTCCCATTTTATCTTGATGTTGCTCTGATACCACTATTGGAGGAGATGGTGGACACTTTCCAAAATGAGATGGTGTTACAAACTCCTGCTTCACACCAGCCAAAAATGAGTTGAGGATTGCAAAGTAGACCTTATAAGCCTTATAAGAAGCACAAATAAGCACCAAAGTACTTTGGATTATGATCATTAAATCATTGGATCAAAATAGATGAGTAGGAGTTTCAACGATGAACCAAAGTTGTTATTTTGGTTACCACACCTACTCAAAGAAAAGAACAATACTCCCTCTCTGCTAGCAATTGAATAACATTCTTTTGGGCATATCTGATTAACTAGGATAGCTAATTTTTACAAGTAATTTCACTTGAAATGATACACCATGCTCAAAGAATGGTGCTTAGCAAGTTCGATGTGATCCCCGATATTTTTGGGCTCCAACAGTATGCAAACCAGTGAGCACTGTTTTGCACATATCTCAAGATTGGATAAGGCAATGATAATGAAACTTGATAGCAAGAAAGTAAATAGTATACTGAACCTATAACAACTTAAATGACATCAAATGATGAAGTATACACTAAGAACCAATTCAGAGAAGTTCACTGTTTTGAGTGGTACATGACAGAGAAGAGAGAGTGAGATATAATCAACATGTATATATTAATGCACATAGATTACAATGTCATTGGCAATGAAACATTGCACAATGTGAGGGCAATGATAGAGCTATGGTATGAGCTCAATTTCAACATACGATCCCTCTAAATATCTCTTCTAATTGGGGCATATTTTGCGACTTTTGAAGCCCTCTTTTATAGTTGAAGTTGGAGCTCTTTTGAATTTGAAATTCAAATTTCTACCAAAAAAGTGTCTCTAACTTTTTGGATCTCAATCTCCATGTACCTCACCAATAACTTGTGAAAAGATTCTCCCTAAGTATTCATGATTGAAATGATTCCTTCTATGCACTTTTACAAGGAGTACATTAGGGGAAAAAGTGAGCCCTGGATGGGCCTTGTAAGGATTCCTAATTTTTAGGGATTAAAGTTAAGATTGTGGTGTATTAAGGGGACATACAAAACCACCCATGTTTTTCTACAATAAAATAACAAAAAATATATCTCTTCGAGTGAATGCGTAAAGGAAACCGTTTCTAGCCATTAGATTTTGTTTGTGAATGGTTATGATAAAAAGAGATGGGGGACAAGAATCGACAAGATCTGTCACAAGATCCTTTTACGTGGGAGGATGCAGAAGGACAATAGTGAGAGAATGTTTGGGTCGCAGTCAATCCTAGCCTTTGATATAGCATAGATCCAAGGGTGTCCATCTACATGCACTTTTTTGGTCCTCGAAATGATTCTCATCCACTCTATCAAGTTGAGATCGAAGGCTTCACAATGAATGGCAGAGTTCCGAAAACTCGGATGTGTGTGCATCATTGGATCGTCAACAGATCTAATGGTTGTCATCAAAAGGTGCCTTTGCATTAAATGATTCAACAATAGCCATTAGATCCTTGAAAAATCCAAGGGCTAAAACTTGAAAACGCCCCCCACACATGGAATTTTGCGCCAAGAGACAGGAGCCACACGATCAACAGTTGATCTAAGGGCCTATGTTGAAGGAAGCCTTGACTTTTGCAAACTTACATTATCCCTTGGATATTTGAGGCCATCCAATGGTGTCGTTTGAATCTTCCCATTATGAAAACCACTCTCCTCACAAAACCCACGCTTGCAAAGTAGTTTTGGAGTCTTTGACTGGCACAAAACAAGGGAAGCCTAGTCCTAGTCTAGTAGATTAAGGTACTAGACTGTGTCCACTGCTCTCTTCTCATTGGTGGATCACTAATCATCCCTTAATCTAAAAGGCCCAAAGAGGGTTCATTTTTCTCCCTAATGAAAGGACTCAATCTTTTACAAGAGGTCATTCATGTGTTAATACATGAATGCACATAGCATCATTTGAATAAGTGATCAAGCATTTAGGCTTGGGGTAATTGCACCAATAGTAACTTCATAGCCTCATTTGCATTTTACACACATTAGAGCATTAGCCAAGGGCTAGATCAAGTAGCAAAGACCAAAGATGGGAGACTTCAATACTCAAATTGAAAACTTAGACAAGAGAAACTATCAACCATGGAGATTTAGGGTCTCCAACTACCTTATAGGAAAGGGCCTTTGGCGATTGATTAGTGGAAATGAACCAAGACCTAGGTTGTATGAAAATCTAGACAATCTTCAATGAAGGGTTTTTAGGGAATGGAATGAAAGAGACAAGAGGGTTATCTTTATCCTTTCCCAACACATTAGCAATAGCATGATTGGCCATATCTAAAACTTGGATTCAAGCATGAAGGTATGGGAGACACTTGAGAGGTTTTATTCAAAAATCACCAAAGCATGGAAGATCCAACTCAAGAATGAGCTAAAAAAACATTAAGAAAAGCTCATGGAGTACCATAAATTACTACATACTTGAGGTCAAGGAATTTTTAGATGCATTGGGATCCATTGGAAGCCATGTAGATGACAAAAATCTTATGGTGTATACTCTCAATGGTTTGAGGGATGATGAGAAGTGGAAACCCTTGACCACTTTATTATATGTAAGGGATAATATTCTCGATTTTGAGCAATTGGTTGCTCTCATGGTCAGAAAAGAGATGAACATAGGTGGAAGTTCAACTAAAAGCAAGGATGCACAAGTTTTTTATGCAGATAATCAAAGGGGCAAAGGAAGATGAGGACAAGGCAGGGGCAAAGGAAGGTTTGGAGGAAGGCAAGGCCACTCAAGCAATCAAGGACATGACCACAACACCTTATCAAAAAGAGGTAGAGGAAGAAGAAGAGGAAGAGGAGGAAGTCATCAACAAAACATGAATCAATATGGTGAAGGATGTAACATATGTGGCAAGTTTGGCCACAATGCTAGAGATTGCTACCAACGAGGAAACAAAATGAGCTATAATCAAGGTTCTTCATACAAAGGCTAAGGTAACTATGCTTTTATAAGTTCAAAAAATGACAATCTCTTGATGGTTCACATGAATGGAAATCAAGCAAAGTAGATAACACTTGGTATATTGTTAGTGGATGTAGCAACCACATGAGTTGCAATGCTTATTGGCTCACTAATCTACATGCTCCCAAAGGTAAATGACATGTAGAAACAGGTGATCAGAGTAGGTTTAGCTCCTTCTCAAGTTTCATTTTTTGTGTCATGGTGCACACGCACTTTTTAACAGTGCAAATCAACTTTGGAGCATAGAACAATGAATTTTAGTAGCCAAGAGACATTTCCACCAATTTTAATGGGGTTTTATCCTCATTTGAAACCATTCGTGCACTCAAAATTGCCATCAAAGTGACAATTTGTGAGCTGAAATTTGAGCATTCATTTCAACTTTTGTTGAAGTAAAGATTTTGTCACATTCTTTTTCTTTAGTGAAATGGCAGTTAGCAATGACTTGTTTGGCATGCTTCAAGCTGAAGATAAGCTTGATAGGACAAACTATCCAATGTGGTCTTACATGATGAAGAATTTTCTTGTTGCAAAACAACTTTGGAACATAGTGGCAAATGTAGATCAAAGACCCATAGGTTCTTCTATTTCATAGTTTATTGTCACATATGGAGCTTCTTTTTCAAGTACAGTGATTACTCCTTCTCCACCTACATAGAAGCAACTTAGATGGGATGGAAAAGATGCTCAAGCTCATGCATTGATTGTGCTTTATGTGAAGCATCATATAGTTCCACACATTCGGTCATGTTCTACATCAAGATAGGCATGGGACACTCTTGCTTCTTTGTATGCCATGCATAATGAAGCACATGTTGCATACTTGAGGAAGCAACTTGACGATGTATGTATGGCTAAAAATGAGTCTCTGGATGTGTATGAGACATGGATCAAGGACTTTAAAGAGAAATTGGCAAACACAAATGAGATTATTCTAGATGCATCACTCATCTCTACATTATTGAAAGGATTACCAAAATCTTTTCAAAACTTTGCCACTACACTCCGTTTGGTTGCAAAAGGGAATCCCAATATGTATGCATTTGGGGAGTTTGTGTCTCTTCTTTTGCAAGAAGAGAAATCTAGAGTGAATAAGAGTAGTTTGATTGAGGAAACACATGCACTTGCTATCTCACAAAAGGGGAAAAGCAAGTATGGTTCGGCTTTGATTCATCAAAACCAAAGCCTCAACCTTCCTCTTCCACTCATTCTTATAATGATACTGATTTGCAAAAGAAGAAGAGATTTAAATATTGCCAAAAGGTTGGCCATACTATTGATGAGTGTAGAAATCTTGCTAAGTGCAATGAAAAGAAGAAGGAATGTGGCATGACTATTGCTAGAAATTCAGCAAATGCAAAGAATGATGAAGCTAACATGGCTCAAGATTTTAAGAAATGTGTTGTTACATGTCATTTTGATGCATATTTTCATTCTAAATGTATGGTTGTGAGTGAGCTGATTCAGATTGGTTTTTTGATAGTGTTTCAAGGCACATAACATCATGCAAAAGATTTTCTACGTCTTGGAAAGATGCACCAAAAGGAGCACATGTGGTGTGTGCAAACAATGCCTCTTATCCTATCATTGGAGTAGGACAAATTGAGCTTAAAACTGCAAATGGAGGTGCGATTCTCTTGAAAAATGCATTGAATGTACTCGGTATCAAAAAGAACTTAATTTCAGTTCCATTGATTGCCAACGTTGTACGTCATGTACAATTTGTTGATGATAAGTGTATGGTTCATGATTTCAACAATGGTGATATTATCATGATGTCTGTTACATTATGTAATGGCTTGTATCGCATGGATACATACAAGAGGCTTGCCTCAAATGCCTTGGTTGCTCATACTTCTTCCATGGCTGAAATGGAGCTTTGGCATGCTCGTTTTGGTCATTTGAACTTCAATAGCTTGCTTTACTTGAAAAAGAAGGACATGGTTATTGGTTTTCCAACACTTGACTCCATTGAAAAGCATGCATGTGAAGGTTGCATTCTTGGAAAAATGCATCATGCTTCTTTTCCAAAAGATGGTCATACACACACTGCAAGAAAATTGCAGCTTGTTCATAGTGATGTATGTGGCCCCATCAAGACTCCATCTTTTGGGAAGCATGTATATTTTGTTACCTTCATTGATGATGCTACTCGCCATACATAGGTGTATCCTATGAAATAAAGAATGAGGTATTTTCTTGCTTCAAAGCTTTTTTAGCTATGGCTGAAATTTTTTCTTCAAAATTTTTTTTGACGCTACGCACAGATTGTGGTGGTGAATACATGTCAAATGAGTTTAATGCTTTTCTTTGTGAAAGAGGTATTTCACACCAATTTACGATGTCATATACACCTTGACAAAATGGTGTTTGTCGAGCATAAAAATAGAACTCTCCTTGAAATGGCACAATGTATGGTTAAAGGAAAGCACCTTCAAGATAAGTTTTGGATGACAACAGTCATGTGTGCAACTATGTGTTGAATCACTACCCTACAAAAGCATTGAGATTCATTACTCCTGTTCATGTCGAGTGAGCACTAAGTGTTCGGGTTGTAATAAGCAAGCCCCTTGCTTAATCTAGCCCTTTGCTTACTTGTTTGTTTTATTTGAGTAGGAAGTCTATGTGTGTGCACAAGCAATGTTGCAACTCTTTACCCTTGAGTTTTTAGCATCTCCCTCCTTTTGTATCAATTTGATGTAATTCTTATCTCATTGGATAGTTGTTGGAGTATATTTTAAGCTCACTAATTCTCTAGAGCATTCTCTGAGTATTTTGGGAGAAAAATTCATTTTAGTGAAGTTGGGTGATTGATATCACTCTTTGTGTGTAGGCTCTATTGGAACTATTTTTCTTTGAGTTGTAAGGGCTGATCCTCCTTCTCTATTTATGCATTTCCTATGATTTTGGTGCCATTGGGTAGCCTACAGAGTGCTCTAAAGTTAAACCAATTTTGAGATTCATTGTCTATATATTCTCTGAGAAAAGCATGTTGGAGTAAAGTGAGGTCTCTATTTAACTAGCAATTGTGAGCATTCAACTAGCTCATCTTGTGGAAATTTTTTATCTTTGTAAGCATCTATTTGGAGTAAAGTTTGTTTTGCTGGAAAGAGATACATGCGCACAAAAGCTTACTAGAGTTCTTTGCATAGGTTATGAGAAAGAGCAACTTTTGTGTGCAGAGGACAAAGAAGGGTACCTTTGGAGGCCATTCATGCTCTTTCATTGCATAAGGGTTGAGGTACTTACCCCAACATCAGTTGATCATTTTTTTAGCTTATGCTTCTCTATAGTTAACCATTGCTCATTGCCTCTATATGTAGTGCACTAGTTTCCAACACGATTTTGTTTTTATTGTAACTCTTTATTCCATTATCCATTTGAGATTATTCTACTTGTGTTTGATTAATCATAGAGTCTATTAAATATATTATAAATTTGTGATTGTTCTCATAGCAAGTTTTGAGTGAGGTTGCAAATAATGAAGGTCTATCTTTGCACATAGGCAGATAGCAATAAGGACAACTATTCTATCTTGCAAAGGTTGGTTTTCCATGTATAATTATCCAAAACAAGTGTTTTAAAGTGATATGGGTATTTGAGAGAATCTAATTGCATTCTAAAAAGTTTCATTGTTTTTCTTTATTTATGTTTTGAGAGAACCAAAATAGTCACTTTGGGTCACTCCGGAAGACATGTGAGGGCCTACAACCTTCCAAAGCTACATAGGGGAGTTAATTCATCCACAAAAAAAGGAGAGATGGAAGTGTGGGGAAGAAAAAAGTGATGAAGAAGGAGGAGAAAGATTGAGTTTTAATGGGCAAATTGAAAAACACTAACCCTTTATCCTATTTTTTACCTATTTCTATCTATCTACCTTCCTAACTACCTATTTAAAGATGAAAAAGGCTGCATAAACACCCAAATGACGAGATCAAGTGCACCAAGAAGACATACACCATACAAAATTGTGTCATCATGAAATGCTTTTTTGACAAGAACATCCCAGATAATGACACCAAAATTGTATATGATCTTAGCCATGTACACAAAATCATCAATTCATGGAGTGACCAATCAATGGTATGAAGACCTTTGTGGCAAGATGGAAGTACATGTACCTACAAAGAGAGAGAGAGAGAGAGAGAGAGAGAGAGGGAGAGATAGAGATAGAGAGAGAGAGAGAGAGAGAGAGAGAGAGAGAGAGAGAGAGAGAGAGAGCACACACAAAAGTGCCACATGCATGCATACATCACACAAACCACAAGTAGGCAAGAGGGAAGTTCTCAAAGAATATCTTAATTTCTCAAGAAATGGATGCAATCAAATTTCTAGACTCAACAAGCTAAACCCTATCAAATGAGAGCTCTTCCACTTTTATAGTTTTTAGAAGGGATTTGTCTACCTATAATATCTAGCTTTGCTTTAAAAATAGTGTATTGAGGCTATTTGGAGGCCGAAATGATCTCTCAAAGAAATCCAAAATTGGTGTGGAGATACTATTCATGCCCATGAAACTGGAATACAACCCAACTTTACAAGGTGCACTGGATTAGGAAGGAAATTAGGATTTCATGCCAAAAAGAGGAATTTTTACAAGTGCTTAGGGAATAGTGATGGAGAGTGTTAATCTCCAAAAGAACAAGCTACTCTTGTAATTAGAGCACCTCTATAACAAGAGTAACTCAAACTTTCCCAATTTTAGAGGATCAATGATTAATTATGAAGATTTTGAAAAATCTGTGAAGGAGATGACTACACAGAAAGTCTGTTGCACATATCTCTCTCATTACCTTATCAATTGTGTAAAGTTTTTTATGAAACTTTGCACAAGGTGTTGCGTACAGTTTGTTCACCTTCTCCAAGTCGAATCACTCCAAAAGATTCAGTGTATCTTGAGAAATGAACTCAACAAGTTACCTATGTCTAAAACTTCTCTTCTAAGAAGTCGATTTAGACACCTATAACTTTTAACACTTGGTTCTCTCAATCTAGGACTCGTTTATGAAAATGCTTTTAGCCACAGATAGCTTACCTTCCAACTTAAATATTGAGTGCTTGCTTGCTCAAAACTTTACACTGTGGAAGGAGAACTAACCAAAACATTAACATCAAATTTTGTGCCTGTTTCAGGAACCAGTGAACACTTCTTCACATATGAATGTTCCTTCACATAATTCTTATAACCTGTTTACAATTAGGCTCTCAAAATTTAACCATAGACTCATTAACTATGCACTTAGACATCTACAAAAGGATTCTCAAAATGATCAAGCATAGAAGGAGGATGCACAGAAACATCGGGCGCAATTTTTCTTCCATTTCTGAAGAAATTTACAACTGAGTGATGAGAGAGACTCAACTCACTTCTAAGATGTCTGATGACTCATACAACTACTGATTACTCTATTCTCATGCTCTCTCATATTTTCCCCGACTTTTTACTTGTATATATAGGCAAATATTTACAATATCATGACTATAGAAAAGTATAAGTGAACTATCTCTGTATTAATGTACATATGTGTACACCTATTCATCTTCTGGATGTATTCTTCCTTCATGCTTCACAACTTGAATTTTCCTTCAGTCCTTGACTTCCAAAACTTCATTAAAACTTCAATTGTTGATTGCCCTGCACCAACAGCTCCCCCTGAATCATCAATTGAGGTTTCATCTATCTTCTTTATGCCTGCCATGTCTTTAAATCTCTGTAGCTTTGCTCCATCCAAGCTTTTGGTTAGCATATGAGCTATCTGATCTTTTGTTGAAGTATATATGACTTCAGTCTCATTATCCATCACCTTCTCTCTTAGGAAATGGTATTGAATCTCAATGTGTTTAGTCCTAGCATGAAAAATAGGATTAACAGCTAAATACAATGAACTCATGTTATCTCCATGAATAGTAGGTGTACTCTGAATGATGTCAAAACTCTTCATCAGAGTCTTAAGCCATATCACTTCCTTTGCAGCTTCAACCATCCCTTTGTACTCTGCTTCTGTAGATGATAAAGCAACTGTGTGTTGCTTCTTTGAACACCAAGAAATTAACTTATCTCCCACATAACACAAGTATCCATAAGTTGATCTCCTATCACCAGGATTACCTGCCCAATCTGCATCACTATATATCTTGATATTTGTATCTGATTTAAAACCATAATACAAGTCTTCTTTGAGTGTACCCTTAATGTACCTCAACACTCTTTGACCTGCAATCCAATGGTCTTTCCTAGGACAATGCATGAATTGAGACAAAACTCCAACTGCATATGACAAGTCAGGCGTAGTTAATGTAGCATAGATCAGACTACCAACCAAACTCTGATATAGTTTCATGTCCTTGAACTCTTCACCTCCATATCTACTCAATTTATGATTCACCTCCATTGGAGTAGGTGCTACCCTGCAATCATTCATCTTAAACTTGATTAACAAGTTTCTCAAATACCTTTCTTGAGTCACATACACTCCATGTTGAGTGTATGAAATCTCCATGCCCAAGAAATATGACAAGTCTCCCAAATCACTGATTTTGAACTCTTTCTCCATTTGCTTCTTTAGGCTTTGAATGCCTTTCTCATCTGTACCTGTAAGAATTATATCATCAACATATATGCACATATATATGAACCCATCATCACTTGCTTTAACAAGCAAGCTACTATCTGCTTTAGATACTTGAAATCCAAGTTCTTTCAAGAACTTCACAAGTCTATAATTCCATGCCCTTTGGGCCTGCTTCAAACCATACAAAGCTCTCTTGAGCTTGCACACATGATCTGGATACCTTCCATCTCTGAATCCTTGTGGTTGCTCCATGAAAACATCATCTGAAATATAACCATTTAAAAAAGCATTCTTCACATGTAATTGACATAATTTCCAACCTTTACATGCATCAATAGCTATGAGTGTCCTGATGGTTGTCATCTTTGCCACAGGACTATAGGTCTCATCATAATCTATACCATAAGTCTGAGCAAAACCCTTCACAACAAGTCTAGCTTTATACCTAGACACACTTCCATCTACATACCTCTTTGTTTTATAGACCCATTTGCATCCAATGATCTTCTGACTATTTGGTTTAGGAATCAAATCCCATGTCTGATTTTCTATCAATGCATCATACTCTTCCTGCATAGCTTTCTCCCAATTTTCCTTACCTTTTGCCTCTTCATATGTAGAAGGGTCTTCATCTTCCTTTATCATATAAGCATAATCTTTTGTAGAAGGTCAGATGGAGGGGGAGAGTATCTGGTAGCATCATCAACATAAATCACATAATACCTTGAACCATTGATACTATAATCTTTTGATGGCCCCCATACATCTGTGTGTACCAATTCAAGCTTCTCTGAATACATAAAACCATGCTTGGAATAAGATTGCTTATGAGCCTTACCTAATTGACATGCCTCACATCTCTATGTCATATGTTGACCTGCAACATTAGGCAATGCAAGCACTGAACCATTGTTAACCATATATTTAATACCTCTTTCATTGAAATGTCCAAGCCTCTTGTGCCAAAGATCTAACTGAGAGATCTTATGTCCTCCATAGGTGAACAAGGCATGACCAACATTACCTTGAATCTTCAATGTGAACAATCTTCCTTCTTTCTTTCCTGAAAAAATTTGTTTATACCCATTGCTAGGGTCTTCCACAAACACTCCTTCATTAGTGAATCTAACTTCATAACCTTTTTCAACAATCTGTCCTACACTTATCAAATTCTTAGGAATTGTAGGAACATACAAGACCTTACTCAAAAGGGTACTTCATCATTGGCCTTCACTGATCCAATTGACTTCACATTGTGCTTTGTATTGTCACTTGTTTGAACTACATGATTAGTTACCTTATTTTCCAAATCATTCATCAAAGCTATAGTGCCACTCAGGTGATTGCTACACCCTGAGTCAATGTAAAAGACTCTTTGGTCTTCACTTTGCCTTTCACAAGTTGCATTCATTATCAATGTTGAATCCTCCTTCTGATGTGAAGCATAATTGTAGTAGGTATTGTTGTATTGTTGACTTTGGAATCCTCTACCTGCATTTCTTCCAAAGTAACCTCTACTACCTCTACCTTTGAAATTACCTCTTTGATTTCTGCCACCTCTTCCTCTTGAATTAAAAATCTGATTATATCCACCATTACTTTGAGTATTATGCCAACAATCATTAGCTAAGTGATTTGTCTTACCACAAATCCAGCAAGCCTTGACTCCATCTTTATTACTCCTGCCTCTTCCTCTACTTTTGCCACCTCCTCTTCCTCTTAGGAAGTTGGCTTGACTAGTTGTGCCTTCATCTTCATTTGTTTGTTGCTTCCCTTTGCTATTTTTCTTCTTATCCTTTGAATACATTGCACGACCTGCACTTTTGTCACCTTCACCTTTGACATCCTGCTCAAAAGTTAACATATGTCCTAGCAACTGATTTAAGTCAGGAGTAAAATGATAAAGTGATAATTCAGTAGACAAAATGAATGGCTTCCATTTGTCATCACCTCTCAGCCCTGTGAGGATTTTCCTTACCAATTTATCCTCCTCAATGTCTTCATCAACTGCTCCTAATGCATCTGCAATGTCATTCATCCTTGTTACATAATCTGAGATGGATTGAGAAGCCTTCTTCTTGAAAGTGGTAAATTCTGCCCACAAAGATGCCTTCCTTGACTTTCTGGTATTTTGAAAATGCTCCTCCAAGGAATTCCATATATCACTTGCACTTTCAAGACCTCTAATGTGAGGTAGCAAGTAGTCATTGGCTGCCATATAGATAATGCTCCTAGCTTGAGCATCTCTCTTCATCCAATTCTTCAAATCTGATAATTCCTCCCTAGTTGGAACACTAGGATCTCTGAATTGAGGCTTTTCTTCTTCACCTGTGATGTAACTTATCAAGTCTTTGCTCATAAGATGAGCTTCCATCCTCATTGACCATGCTGGATAGTTCTCTCTATCCCTCTTCTCTATTTGAAGAGAATCTCCCATCCTTTCTTCACCTGTATATTGAATTCTTCAATCTTTATGAGTAATAGATGTACCTTTACTTCGAATAATATTCCTTTTGTCTTCCTTGATGTCATATGACCTCCTTCTCAAGCTTTGCCCTCAAGCTTTCACCTTTTGAACCTTCAAATGTTGAATTCTTTGCACCTGCAGTAGTCACGGTCCTCCTTCCTTCAATTCTGATGCTTCCTGCTCTGATACCATTGATGGAGAGTGTTAATCTCCAAAAGAACAAGCTACTCTTGTAATTAGAGCACCTCTATAACAAGAGTAACTCAAACTTTCACCAATTTTAGAGGATCAATGATTAATTATGAAGATTTTGAAAAATATGTGAAGGAGATGACTACACAGAAAGTCTGCTGCACATATCTCTCTCATTACCTTACCAATTGTGTAAAGTTTTTGATGAGACTTTGCACAAGGTGTCGTCTATAGTTTGCGCACCTTCTCCAAGTTGAATCACTCCAAAAGATTCAGTGTATCTTGAGAAATGAACTCAACAAGTTACCTATGTATAAAACTACTCTTTTGAGAAGTCGATTTAGACACCTATAACTTTTAACACTTGGTTCTCTCAATCTAGAACCCGTTTATGAAAATTCTTTTAGCCACAGATAGCTTACCTTCCAACTTAAAGATTGAGTGCTTGCTTGCTCAAAGCTTTACACTGTGGAAGGAGAACTGACCAAAACATTAACATCAAATTTTGCGCCTGTTTTAGGAACCAGTGAACACTTCTTCACATATGAATGTTCCTTCACATAATTCTCACAGCCTGTTTACAATTAGGCTCTCAAACTTTAACTATAGACTCATTAACTATGGACTTAGACATCTACAAAAGGATTCTCAAAATGATCAAGCATAGAAGGAGAACGCACAGAAACATCGAGTGCAATTTTTCTTCCATTTCTGAAGAAATTTACAGCTGAGTGATGAGAGAGACTCAACTCACTTCTAAGATGTCTAATGACTCATACAACTACTGATTACTCTATTCTCATGCTCTCTCATATTTTCCCCGACTTTTTACTTGTATATATAGGCAAATATTTACAATATCATGACTATACAAAAGTATAAGTGAACTATCTCTGTATTGATGTACATATGTGTACACCTATTCATCTTCTGGATGTATTCTTCCTTCATGCTTCACAACTTGAATTTTCCTTCAGTCCTTGACTTCCAAAACTTCATTAAAACTTCAATTGTTGATTGCTCTGCACCAACAAATAGCGTAGGGAAAAACCTATTCTAAGGGAGAATTTGAGATGGGAAAAATTGATAGACTCCTTCCTCCTTAACTTCCATGCTCACTCTCTACTTCCACTATAATCCTTGCCCCTTAAGGATGATTTGACCGCTTTGATTTCGGCTTTTGGACTCTTTTTGGAGCGTCCTCCAATAGTGCACATACATAGGTAACGATGTGACAAAAGTGGAGGAAGAAATGATCAAGGAACTACTAAGAAAGTTAAAAAATATTTTTGCTTAGATATACATAGATCTTAAAGATGTGGATCCTGGTGTTTGTGTACATAGGATTTCCATGAATCTAGATTTGAAACAAACTAAAGGCCATACACAAATAATGACACATATGTGACCAAATTCAAGAGAGAAATTAATAAGCTACTAGGTATGGGATTCATAATATGAGATCAAACATATTGAGTGGCATCTCCCATCATGGTAGTGCCCAAGAAGAATGCAAAGTTGAAAGTGTGTATCAACTTGAAGAAGGTCAATGGAACAACTATTTGTGATATTTATGTACAACCAATAATTTATCACTTTCTAGAAAGGATGGTTGATATGGAAGTATAAAACTTCCTTGATGGCTTTTCTAGCTATATTCACATAGACTTTACTCTTAAGGACTAGGATGAGACATATTTTTCCATTGAATGGGGCAGTTATGGATCTAGGGTGAATGCCATTTGGAAATATCAATGCTCTAACAACTTTCCAAAGCTTGATGTGTCATGTTTTTTAAGCATTCTTGCATAAGAGCTTAGAAGTTTAGTGGATGATTTGTACACATATTCAAAAATGTGATAAGTTCATATTCCAAAACTTAGGGTAGGAGTTAGGACTCTCAAAAATCTAAAAGGGACGAGAGTATTCAACTAGTACATTGTTGAAATCTTGTTCATCAATAGAAGAATTTATAGAATTGGTTCCTCAAACGTTATGAGGAAACATTCAAAATATGCAAACCCAAAGAGTGATCACAATAATCATTGTTATATGTGTGGAGGTGATCACATATCCAACACATGTCCTATGCAAGTCCAGAATATGACAGCCCTAGGATCATATTATTCTACAGTGGAGGGAAGGTACACCAAGTAATTGGCACATGATTGTTCCTACAACAAACATGGCATCAAGAAAACCTAGTAGCAACCCTCTAGATATCAACACCCGTATCAACCACAAAAATATTGTAGGCCACAATAGAACTATCAATAGCCTTATGATTCTCAACCCAGACCACAACCTATTTTAGGATAGCAACCACCACCCCTTGTGAATGTGGTCTCAATCAAGTATGCAACACCAGAAGAAAATCAAGATAGGGCCCTGGTGCCTGCCTCACCCTTGATCAAAGATAATGATCCTAATGCTAATAGCTTTGACTCTTCACATGAAAATAATGTACCTAGTTATTATACAGAGTCACCACAACATCTCCAGGCTTACCATTTGAAGCCCCTCCACTTGAGATCGATTGGGAACCAGATTATACAAACTTCATGTATAAAAACTCCAATCCTAGACCCTAGATGAGGCAAGTAAGGCCACAAGTTCCTAAAGGACCATGATTTAGACATCAATAAGGTCATTTTGTGTGTGATTTTCCACATCCTCCTCCCCCAGGACAACATCAATCTATTATGACTCAAGGCTTTTGTTCAAACTGTGGCATGTTTAGGAGGTGATCGTAGAGTATTGAGATGAGAGGGTCTTAGCAAAAGCTAGCTCTAGAGTAGCATGTTTCTTGATTGCAAACTCTAGTAGACTACCTAAGCTTGAAAATGATACATGAATATGACCATGGTGCTTCAAAGCATTGGTTGCGAATTTGTGAGTCAAGACAAACTAGTTTTTCATTTTGAACATGAAGAGAAAACCTTTTATTTGCGGAAAAAGTTGCTCAAGAAAATATTCAGTGCTTCCAACCTATTATGAATTGAGCAAAATCCTTTTGCGAAAATTCAAAATGGAGTTTAATTGAGTTATTCCAAACTATATAATGAATTTAAAGTGATTAGCAAGTGAGGAATATGCTCAAGAACTCATAGGTGTGATCGTGACTTTTCAAGAAGTAGATAATACATATGCATAGTCATAAAGATTGTTTCATATCTTTGCATACTAAGCTCCAATGATCCAAATATTGCATAGAAAATATCAGAAGGGTTTACCTTTATGATCCAATCATTTTATGAGACAACGAGACTATAGGATCACTGCAATGACTCTATGAAGTTCGTTGACTTGAACAATACACAAACAACAATGGATAATAGTTGAACATGATGATGAATCTTCAAGTATATGTATTGAAATTTAAATTATAATGCTTTGAGATGTTGGAGGAATCAAATGGATATGGAATAATTAGAATGGAAACTCTAGAAGTGAGTGATAGCTCTTGCACATTTCATGACTTTTACATCAAAGTATATATAAGCCTTTCCCATGATTCTAGTTGGTGGTCGTTGATAGGTCTACCAAGGATTCCTATCAACTTTTCCAACTAGTTTGACTTTTGGATTCAAATATGTCTCATGGATTTTGGCTCCCTTTAGATGTACCTTAAGTCTCAACTTTATGTCTTAAAATCCTTTTGCAATTGGTAAAACCATTTGGAAGTTCTCCTTAGTTATGAACTGTGGATAAATGAACTGATGCATATCTTGGTTGAGCAACAAGCAACCTATTGTGGCCACTTCTAGTTGTGAGTCTGAGTATAGGGCAGCTTTTAGAGCAATTGTTGAGTGTGTGTGGCTCAAAAGCCTTTTGGCTGATTTGGGTGTTGGTGAGTCTTCTGCCACCACCATCTTCATTGATGGTCAGAGCGCATTGGAACTTGTGAGGAACCCTATGTTCCATGCTCTCACAAAGCAAATTGAGGTGCATTATAATTATGCCAAGGAGAGGTTCTTTGCTCGAGAGATCAGTTTGGCATACATGCCCACACATGATAACATTGTAGATCTTTCACAAAGGCTCTACCTTAGGATAAGTTTGAAGCTTTCTCCAAAGCTTTTGGGCTTACTTCCTTTTGTGGATTGATGTCTTTCCACATACCTTGGGTTTGAGTGATTATGAGAAAATATAGTCTCAATTTTCTGCAACTGATCTACTTGATTTCTTTGTTCTCTAATCGATTTCTTTTTTTAGCTTGATTTCTCTCTTGGTCTTTAACTTGATTTCTTTCTTGAATTTCTAATTGATTTCTTTCTTAAATTTATACTTGATTTCTTTCTTGATTTTTAATTTCTTTCTCTTGGATTTAATATCAAAACTTCATTTTCTTTCACTTTATTTCTTAAGCTATTTCTTTTTGTGCTTTTCAAATTTTTGAATATTAAAATCACTTTCAAAGAGTATTTTTGGTTGATTTTTAGCATTTTTTATTGTTTTTGAATTTTATTCTTTTTTTTAAGATTTCTACTTTTTATTTATTTTTATGATATTCTTAAAATTTTTAACTTTTTGTTCTTTTTATAGAAATTCTACTAAGTTATCACAGTGGCAAATTTTCTAACTAAATAACAATTGAAAAGTCCTCAAGATGTATGATTTAAACTAATGCATGGCATGAGTGATCGAACACAAGAAGGAAAACTATCTTTCTTTTAACCTCTGTGAAAGCATTGTAGATATATTGATAGAACTTGAAGATACAAAATACTTGGAAATATATGATCTGACACTAAGGTTATGTTTGTGCAGCGAAATATAATTTTACATTTATTTTGAAAAAACTTAAATACAAAAAAATCTAAAATGTGAAAGTGCTCTAATCACTTCTGAAGGTATGGGTGATGAGTCGAGGTTCTTCTATCTCCAGGCAACCACTTCCACGTCAGGTTTAGCTTGTCAAAGAGAAGGGGGATCACGATGGGATGAGTACAAGTTGGAGCAGGCCCTCTACTGTCATCCTTCTGGTGAGCGGCATTTGCATGTTGGGCATCTTTTCTAGGGATAATCAGATGAGCCCCACCTACACTTCAAGGGGAGCAATGAGGCACGCGCACATGGAAGTAAGGTGTCATGGATGAAAGTGCTCAAAGAGATTGAAGTGGCGACTAGTTTAGGAGGGAGAAACTTGTAAATCAATAACACTGTACTAACTACTACATTGATTGTGGGAAAAAGGAGTAACATCAACAATCAACTCATACTCATCAATGGAAAATGTAATGTTTCCATCCATGGGCACGCGATAGATACAAAGTACAGGGTAAGAAACTTGCAAAATGATGCCTAAAAGATACAAGGTAAAAAGATCCTAGAAATAGGTAAGGATCATGAATGATAGAAACTCCTACAGGCAGACACAATAGTGTACCTCGCTTAGTCTTCTCTACTACAGGAGAAAAAGATCTCTTTGCTTCACTTCGTGAGATGAGATGGTGATAAACTCCAAAGACGAGACTGGTGCTGCAATAACCTGCTCTACACCTGCCAAGTTTCACTCCAAGAATGCTTAGTAGACACTTTTAGCTTGCTAATGATGCAATAAAACCTCCTTATTGCTTTGGGAGATCATTCTCCAATTGATTCATCAAAATTGATAACTCAACACAAAACAGATGATCAAAAACTTGCTATTTGGGGATGAAGAGCACTCTGGTATTTTACTTAAAGCTCACAATCTGCTAAAAATTGACTAGAGACACTTTCCACACATTCAATTGAATATATAATGAATCTAGAACAACAAATTTGATGAATTTTAATGGACTATACTGAGAGAAAACAATTTAGGAACATTGGGGTGTCATCCCGACTTTTCATGAGTAAACTTAATTGATGTATCTCACAGAGTAAAGATCCAAATATGATGAAAATTGAGATCAAGCAAATAGACTTATGACTTTACCTATAGCAATTTAAATCACTTGAAATGAGTAAGTACACAGAGAGAAATCATTGATCAAAGTTGACTAAGAAACATAAAGTAAATCTAAGACAATAGTTGTAGAGAACTTTAAGTATGCTCTAATCAATCAATCCGTATTGCACATGCAGTACATGAAGTTAATGCGTGTGAAGCATGGGAAGGAGGAGCACAATGTGTGCTTCAATGATCATTCAAATCTCGATTCTAATCTCCTCTAAAGGACTGCTGTACCCCATGACTTTCTTCATGAGCTTTTATAGGAATTTTTGAATTCAAGCTTGGTGGGATTCCACCTAAAAGTTCCTCCATTCTAGGGAATCTCATCTAATTGATTACTGCTACTTGGATTTCATGATTTGCACCTACCAAGGTCATGGGATTCCCTTTTCCCTTTTACATTTGAAGATTCTAATTTTCTACTGTTACAAGAGAAAGGTTTTATGACTTCCCTTATTGAGAGTACATAAACGATCATTACAGAAATAATTTTAATCAAGCACTAGGCTTGGAAAAATGCACCAATAGCTCCCCCTCAAGCCTAGCATGCTTGAGTCTTCATTCCTCACTAATTTCCATCAGTTCAATCATCCCTTTGAATCTGCTTAACTTGATACCATCCAATGGTTTTGTCAACATATCTGCGCATTGAAGATTAGTGGATACATAGGATAGCTGAATGTCCTTGCTCAATAATTTTTCTCTAACCTAATGGTAATGAACTTCAATATGATTAGTTCTAGCATGGTAAACAGGATTAGCTGCTAAATCACCAAAGATGTGAGGTGTTGAGGTATGTAATCCCAACTCTGAGTATAAACACTTCAACCACATTGCTTGTTGGTTTGCATTTGCCAATCCTCTGTATTTAGCTTCAGGTGATGATAAAGCAATAGTTGGTTGCTTCTTTGAAGACCATGAGATTAACTTTGAACCTGCAAAAGACAAATATCCTGATGTACTCTTCCTGTCATCCTTAGATCCAGCCCAATCTGAATCTGAGTAAATTTTGAGATCAATTTCTGAGGTATAAGGATAAAATATTCCTTCATTAATTGTACCCTTCAAGTATTTAAGCACTTTCTTGGCTACTTCCATATGCTCATGCATAAATTGACTGAGTATGCTAACACTATAGCATATATCCACCCTTGTGAGAGTAGCATAGTTCAAGCTTCCTACTAAGCTTCGATAGCTTGCGATGTCCTCAATGAAAAGCACTTAGCTTATGATTCATCTCCATGGGTGTACCTGCACACTTAGTATTTTCCATTTTGAATTTAGAAAGCATGTCAAGTACATACTTCCTCTGAGTGATGTAGATGCTAGAATCTGTATAAATGAGTTCAAGTCCAAGGAAATATGTTAGAGGTCCAAGATCATTGATCTTGAATTCATCCTTCATTCCAGCCTTTACCTGCTTGATTCCATTGATGTCATCCCCTATAAATATTATATCATCTACATATACACAGAGATATATTACTTCTTACCCATTTCTTTTTATGAATAATGATGTATCTACCTTGCTAGCCTTGAAGCCTTGATCTTGCAAATAGGTTATCAACTTGTGATTCCAAGCTCTTGGAGCTTGTTTCAATCCATACAGAGATTTCCTCAGCTTGCATACATAATTAGGATGATGTGCATCTTCATAACGAGGAGGTTGTGCCATATAGACTTCCTTTAAAATCCAACCATTCAAAAATGCATTTTTTACATCTAGTTGATATAACTTCCGATTCCTAGATGCAGCAATGCGAACAAGCACTCTGATGCTAGGCATTTTAGCTACAGGTGAGAAGGTTTCTTCATAGTCTATCCCATGGGTTTGAGCAAACCCTTTAGCTACTCACCTTGCCTTATGCCTATTGATACTACCATCTGGATTTTTCTTAACTTGATAAATCCATCTTGAACCAATTACCTTCATTGATGGTTTGCTTGGAACAAGTTCCCATGTGTCATTGTCCATGAGAGCTTCCATTTCTCATCCATTGCTTCTCTCCATTCTTTCTTGCTTTGAGCTTCTTCATAGGATGTAGGTTCTTCATGGTTGAGATCCTTGGCCATGTAGATTGAATGCTTTGTAACTAAGGATGTGTCAAATCCATATCTTTTTGGCTTCTTGCTTCTTCATAGGATGTAGGTTCTTCATGGTTGAGATCCTTGGCCATGTAGATTGAATGCTTTGTAACTAAGGATGTGTCAAATCCATATCTTTTTGGCTTCTTCTTTTCTCTTATTGACCTTCTGATTGGTTGTAGAGAGCTTTTTGGTCCTTGATTTAATTCTTCCATTTTAGCTTTGCCTTTGTTCTTCCATAGCTTCAATTTCTCCAAATTTGTGATGTCATCTTCAAAATCACTATCTTCAAGTTGCTTTGGTTCCTTTGTTGGAAGAGATGGAAAGTCTTCTTCCAAGTCATATGGTAGCTTCACTTTCTTGTCATCATCAAACCAAGATTTATTCTCATCAAAGACTACATCCCTACTAACTAGAAAAACTTTGTTAGTGGGATTATACAATCTATAGCCGTTTTGATTTTGATCATATCCAATAAACACACACTTCTCTGCTTTGGGATCCAATTTCCCTCTTACTTGAGAAGGAATATGAGCATAGGCTAGACATCCAAAGATTTTGGAATGTTCTAGGCTTGGTCTCCTTCCATGCCACACTTGATATGGAGTCATACCATCTAAGGATTTAGATGGGAGTCTATTTACAAGGTATGTGGATGTTGATACAACCTCTGCCCAAAGGTAATTAGGTAGGTTCTTCTCATTGATCATAGATCTAGCTGCTTCAATTATGGTCATATTCCTCCGTTTTGCTACTCCATTGAGTTTATGGGTAAACCTGGTCGTTATCTCCCTTTTGATGCCTCTTTCTTGAAGGAAAGCATCAAACTCCTTTGAGAAGACCACCATCTAATCTGAGTCTCTTGAGACATTTACACGTTTGATTCTCTACAAGTGCAAGATATCTTTAAATTGAAACAATTGAAAACTTCATCTTTATGTTTCATGAAGTATAAGATTGTCCACCTACTGCAATCATCAGTAAAAAGATACATAATATTTGGAACCTAAAATGGAGGGTTCTTTGCTTGGACCCCACACATCTCTGTGTACAAGTTCCAATAACTCTTGATGTATGTACCATTTCCTATTGAAGGGTTGTCTATGTGCCTTGCCAAATTGACAAGCTCCACACTTGTAGATCATATGTTGCTTTGTGATGTTGGGCAATCCAAGTACACTTTGGTCTGTGCATATTTGTTTTAAAGTCCTTTCACCAATATGAGCAAGTCTTTTATGACATACCTCTAACTCAGAGAGAGTTTGAGATCCATAGCTAAACAATGCTATGTTCTTGGTATCTTCCACTTCAAATGTCAAGAGCCTCCCTGTCTTTTCTCCTTTAGCTATCCTTCTGAATCCTTGCTTTGGGTCTCCCACATAGGCTCCATGTCTTGTAAATATGACTCGCGATCCTTTCTCCACAATTTGTCCAACACTTATCAAGTTCTTAGTTATTGTATGTACATACACTACCTTACTTAGAAGGTTCATGTTTCCATCTGATTTCTTCACATTACCTATCTTTTCTAATGAGTGCCTTGTATCATCTCCTATCTGTACTTCATGTTTATTCTTGGGATCTTCCAAATCAGAGAGCAATGCAACATTTACTGATACATGATTGGAGCATGCTGAATCAATGTAAAAGACATGATCATCATCCTTACCCTGCTTCAATGACAGGTTGATGGGAAGAAGTGAGTCTTCTTGACTTTGATCCTCACTGTAGTTGTTGGAGTCCTTCCTTCCTCTATATCCATTTTGATAGTTGTTGTTGTTGTGATACTTGTTGTTATATCATCCATTGTATCTACCTCTATTTGATCCATAGATACCTCTATTGAATCTTCTTCCTCTTGAATTTCTTGGGTTCCTATAACACTCTTCAGTAGTGTGATTAGAATAACCACATATGTTGCAAGGTTGAGATGCTTGGGGTCTCCAACTGCCTTGCTTTCCATCTCTGCCTCTGCCTCTAGCTTTTCCTCTTCCTATGAAGTTAGCTTGAAAAGAACTTCCTTCATCTTCATTCTTCTTTGACTTTGATTTATCCTTAGCTTTAGCTTTACCAGAGTATAGGGCAGAAGATTGATTACCTCTTGAGGATTCACCATTTTTGTTCATCTTTGCTTCATGTGTGAAGAGTTGGACCATTAGAGTATTAAGATATGGTACTGCATGTCCATGTAAAGATCCATGGCAGTTGTGAAAGATTCCCACTTGTCATCTACATTAATACCATTGATGATTTGCCTTATGATTTGTTCTTCTTCAATCACCTCTCCAATGCTTCCTAATTGATCAGAAATGTCCTTCATCTTTGTGACATAATCAGCCACACTTTGATTGGGGATTTTCTTCAATGTAGTAAACTCCATCCACAATTGATTCTTCCTTGCTCTAGTGTTTGAAGAAAAGAAAGCAGCAAGTGCATTCCAGATCTCCCTTGAGGTCTTTCATCCTTTCACATGTGGTAAAAGAAAATAAGAGATTGAGTTTAGAATGTATGACCTTGCTAATGCATCCTTTGAACACTAGGTTGTGAGTCTCTCTTATTCTTTAAGTGATGATTGCCCTTTACTTCTCATAGTTGGCATTACTTCATCTTCATATATGTATCCGAAGAGATTTCTCCCTTGAAGGTAGGGCCCCATCCTCAGAGACCATGTTGGGTAGCTCTTCCTATCCAGCTTGTCAATGGTAGAAGGAAAACCATCTCCCATATTGATTTGACAATGCTCTGATACCACTGTGAGATGAGATGGTGATACACTCTAAAGATGAGACTGGTGCTGCAATAACCTTCTCTACACCTACCAAGTTTCACTCTAGGAATTCTTGGTAGACACTTTGAGCTTGCTAATGATGCAATAAAACCTAATCAGTGCTTTGGGAGATCATTCTCCAATTGATTCATAAAAATAGATAACTCAACATGAAACAGATGATAAAAAACTTGCTATCTTGGGATGAAGAGCACTCTGGTATTTTACTTAGAGCTCACAGTTTGCTAAAAATTGACCAAAGATTGCACACATTCAATTGAATATATAATGAATCTAAAGCAACAAAATTTGATGAATTTTAATGGACTATACTAAGAGAAAACAATTTAGGAACATTGGGATTTCATCTTAACTTGTCAGGAGTGAACTACGTGCATACATATGTCACTTCAAATTGATGTAGCTCACAGAATAAAGATCCAAATATGATGAAAATTGAGATGAAGCAAGTAGACTTATGAATTTACCTATATAAATTTAAATCACTTCAAATGCATAAGTACAGAGAGAGAAATCACTGATTAAGTACAGAGAGAGAAATCACTAATTAAGTACAGAGAGAGAAATCACTAATCAAAGTTGACTAAGAAACATAAAGTAAACCTGAGACATCAGTTGTAGAGAAATCCAAATATGCTCGACAAAATCAATCTGTATTGCACATATAGTACATGAAATTAATGGGGATGAAGCATGGGAAGGAGGAGAATATTGTGTGCTTCAATGATGATCCAAACCTCGATTCTAATCTCCTCTAAAGGACTGCTCTACATAGCGACTTTC